>SMMW01000606.1:372500-825000 GCA_004794655.1 Marisa cornuarietis
TTAATAATGTACAAAAGATGTGTAGAAAACAGTGACATCAGGTAAATAACAGACTGGGCAACGTTTCTGAGAATAATGAATCGGTTGAAGGGAATTCAATACGGCAACACAGTCTGCTCAATTAAATGAACCTGTCTGCCCTCATCAACATCACTGCTGGTGCGAACAATAAAATGAACGGTAAAAAAATTAGAGAAATAATGATGTTTACAAGCCAAACATAAAGAAAATAATGCTGTAAGATGTCTAAAAGTTTTAACTATAGTCAGTCATTAAAAATAAGATAAAAAGTAAAATATATGGTGAGACGATACCCCATAAAACAAGAAACAAAAGAAACGTGTGAAACATGCGTTACAACGTGTCATTAACTAGATGATAAATGTTGTACTGAGCAAGACTATCTGCTTCTTATATATTCATATGAGATAGTACCAGTTACTTACTGCAAACATTCGCTACTTTTTTCTTTCTGTTGAATATTAATGTTAGGATGAATATATATATATATATACAGTAGGTATATACATATATACATAGACCAACATAGAATTATGGTTGCTGTTACCTTTAAGTATTTTGATATTCTACTTAATGTTCTTCTAACGGACGTATTATAAAAAGCATGGGCTCATCTTTCTGTATTCTTTAAACCAACGGAATGAGGTATCTTTTGTTATATTGTTGTTTGCAGTTTTAGTATCAGTTATTGTCTTAAAACAAGGTGTTAATTTCGAACACTGGAGAACAAGATTTGGAACAAGTCATGTTCTTTTTTGTAGTTATTGTAAAGTAATGTGTTTAGTTCCATTAACACGTACGACATGTATGCCGTTATCCTCAAACTTTTTAGTATTGTTCCTAGTATTCTCCACATTGATGTATTTCATACGATTGCTCTTTTCTAATCTGTATGCAACAAACCAGAGTGGGGAGGTGTTCTCGCTAACAGAGCGGCTTATGTTTTCAAAATTATTTATTATTCTATCGGTGCACACATCACAAGGCATATAGTACGAGTACAAAAGAATGAAATCTGGCAGATGACCGTGCTTTTCTGTGTACTTGCTGATAAGTGCGGGATACAGTTCTGCTAGGAGAATATCCTCAGAATGTACATCTTTACCACGTGACCGCTTTGCGTCTTTATGTGTCTTTATACTTTCGTACGGGCGGGCTGCCAGAAAGTTATCGTACAGACTGTGGTCGATTGCTTGATCAGGTTTTGAGATCAGCAGTGATCTGAGCTCAGCAGGCAATTTGAAATTTTGAAAATATGTGCGACTGTCGTCGCCAAGCAGCAAAAATGCAAACTGACTGGAAGCGTTGATCAGTTTTTCCTGAAGCAGGTCTCTCTTTATATGAATCGCCTGCCATACTAATTCATTTTCAAGATTATAACGTTGAGTTTTCCTCACTTGCTTCTTTGTGGTAGACCCGCCATGATAGTGCAGCAAGACTGCCAAAAGTACCGAGAAGACAAGAACTTTCATCTTCGTTGAGTCTAATGAAAATAGCTGAAAACAAAATGATCAATGTTGTCGTCATTTTCTTCTGTTGAGCCAATAGTATGTGAACTGACTTTTTTAGAAGATGCCTTCTAAACATTATTATATAAGCTCAGCGAAGTGCTCAGAATACTACGGTTTCTCGTCATCGTCTTTTTTTTTAAATAGAATAAAACGTTCCAAATATGGATAATTACCTCATTTAGTCGTCAGGCGAAAACCGCCGTACGACTCTCCATGGAAGTGCAGAAAGACAACCAAACAGATCGATAGTACAAGAAATTTTGTTTTGCATATTTCCAACCAAATAATGTGGAAAGCAGGTGAAAACTGAATAGGACTAGGTGATAAACCTTATGCAAATTACACAGACTGTTCAAATAATTCTGATATCAGTATTATCCTTCCTACCCTCCCTCCTTCCACTCTTGCTACTTTTCTACCCATCTTTCTCTGCAGAATCACTATATTCTCTGTTTCTTTTACTTGGTGCCTTTTTGTGTTTTCTATCTTTGTTTTCTGTTTGTTGTCAGTACTGTCGTTTATTCTTCCGTCCCATGTGTTCTATCCATTTAGTCCATGTCTCTTCCTTGTTTTAAGCGCTAAGCGTATGCTATCTATGAGTGTGAATATGCGCTATAAAAATCTTCATTTATTATTATTAGTAGTATTTATTATTACCTCACTTTCTTTTTATTGACTTCATTGTAAGTCTGGGAAAATTAATTCACTAACCTTGAAAGCGTGTTTTTCACGAAAACTTCTGCCGGGACGAGTTTCGAGTCACTAATACAAGTTTCGTTACGGGTGATGCAGGCAGCAGTTGTCATCATCGACTGGCGGCGAGGTTCATGCACTCTTGGATTCTTATAAATGTTGCTTGTTGTTCCTGGAGTGCTCATTAACTGATTAAAGGTGGCTTAGAAAGAATTTTTATTAATTTCCTGTCTTCAACAGTCTTGACCCTTGAAATTTTGTGTAGGCATTGAGATTTTACACTTTTTACACCTTTACATTTAATTTAGACTTCTGGGAATTTATTAAGCAACAATATTATAGCTTTTGTAAAAAAATCTCGTGCTTTTTTCATAAAAAACATAATATTTAAACTTTAAAGCATTGTTTTTGTGTGTTTTCTGTTTTCCATTTCCGATCACCACCTCCTGCAATGAATCTGTTTGCTGTGGCCTTGGTCATATATTCTGAAACACTTTTTTGTGACATTCTTTAGGTTTCACTTATTTATAAGAACAAGCTTTACTTAGTTTATTTTGGAATTTGATATAGTACAGTGTTTTATCGCTTATTTGGGATGTACATAAAGAAACTGAAAGTAAGTGATCCATCTTAACATAATTCGTAGCAAATCTGATTCGAAACAAAGCTAATAAGGCTTAAGGATCATAAGTAGTGTCAGGTGGCTAATTTGCAGAACTTATGTCCTAGTTAAAAACCACGCATGCTTTTGCTTCTTCCTGCAAAATCCCTACATGACCTGTTTCTGATGAGAGGTCTGCGAGATGTCTGTTGCACATCTTTTGTCGATTGGTGTGCCCTTAACTCTATACAGTTCATCATAGTGTGCAATGTCCTAAAATTATATTTACTTGCTGGTTGAGCAAGAAATTGAGAACTTTAAAGAATTAAGTGTGGCAGCAGACAGCATTGATGGCTGTGCTTTGGTTTCTAGTCCTACACTTCTGTCTTCTTGTCTCAGTGCTCTATATTCTTTCCTCGAATTAGCAAAAGATCTTTTTCTGTGGTCATGTTAATATTTTAAAAAATATATTTTGGTCACATCTTTATGCTTCAATTTTTTAAAAGAATAAGCTTTGGGTTGCTTTAAAATTTAAAAAGTGTACATTGTGTATTGCTTTTGTTGGATTTATGAAAAAAAAACTGAGATATGAAAGAAAGTGTTGGTGTACTGGCCTATCAAAGTCAGCATTTTATTCACTTTCAGTTTTTAATGCACATTTACCAGGAAATTACAAATATTAAAACATTCATAACTTCAAAACTCTTGAGCTATAGAAAACGAAACTGAAAGCAATCTACATTATTATTATTATTATTTATTCATAAATCAGCTTGGCGTAGCTAAAGATAGTGACATTGATTGGTTGATAGACAAACAGTCCCCACAACAATTTTATACAACGTAGTGAGCTTACTAGTAATTTCTGTTGTAATCTTTAGACAGTGAACTTATAATTCGTCACCTTCACAATCCATGAGAAAAAAATTGCATACAATTTAAAATAATGTGAGGCAAAGCTATTATATCCACAACATGAAATACTACACAAAAAATTTGTAAAAGCATAAATAATAACAATTTCAGTCCAAGAGAGTGCTAGAATATACATTTCAGGACCTAGCAGGTCAGCATGGTAGAGTTTCTACATAATATATGGGTAATTCTCAATACAAAATACATTGATGTATAGAGTCTCTTAGCATATGATAAAGAAAAGCAAAGAAACGAAATTGCGCTAGGATAGGGTAGGCTAGATGATGTCAGTGTAGTCGTGTCTACTGTCTCAGTAGAAACCGTGTAGACCTTTAAAACAAATCTTAGAAAGCTTTGATACAATACTGACACTGAGCTGTGGGAAACAGTAGCACATGGCCGTGAACAAATGGGATTTAACCAAAGCATATGTTATTAAAACTTAAAAACTACTCAAGAAATTGATAGCACTAAAAAATAAACAATATGTTAAGAACCCCAAAACCGTGTCTATAGGCCACATAAGTAGCAGTGCTTAATATTTCATGATTTGTGTCTATAGTGTATAAAATCAGTTTACTATTGCGAGAGAAATGGAAGGGAGTAACTTTGTGTCATTAAAGTATGAAAATGTTATATCAAACAAAGCAAAAATATAATTATATACAACCATGAGGCAGACAATAGCAATTTCATTCTGGGAATTTTAGAGAGAAAAGTAAAGATAGGGGAAGAGGGGTGGGAGTGAAATCTTGTTTCTACCCTTGACAGAAAATGCACGGAAACAAAGAAATAAAACTGAAAGATAAAATCAGTGCATAGCTCTTATTTACTTTTTCTGTCGTCAAACATTTTAACAAGTCAAGGAAAAGACTTCAAGCTTGTTTACTGCAGATGTTCTCTCTTTCTTTGCTCTATTTCGCTGAACAGTGATGGCTTCTTGGCGAAGTCGACTTTAAATACGCGGATACCATTTGCTTTCAACCGAGCAACATTCCCTTTAGTTGTCTGCTCATTAACGTAAGGAACATTCTCACTTTCTCCTACATGATATCCAACAAACCACTTCACAGCAGACATTTCCATAGTATGATTATATTTAAATTTTATTATTGCAGTGGTACAATCGCCACACGGCATTAGGTTAGAGTACAAGAGAATAAACTGGGGCTTGTGATTATACCTTGTCTTATAAGCGTTATAAAGACCTGGAAACAGTTCCCTGAGAAGGAGGGTCTCAGAGTGAATCCTTTTGTTGTCCGACGGTACAGCTACCAATAAATTATCGTAGCTACTTGGATCCGGGTTTTGTCCTGCCAAGATCAGAGTAGGGTTAGGATTGAAAGACCCGACAGAGTTCAACAAAGTGTCGTCGCCCAGCAACACAAAAGCAAACTGTCGTCCTTTTTGGATCATTGTTTTATCCAGTAGATAACGCCTAATTTTGTTAACCAGCATGTGCAAGTTGGAATATCGTTGATTCTCTTGGTTTGCATGCTGTCTACTCTTCATTGAAAGGCCTCCATGACAGTGGAGAATGACTATCAGAAGCACTGACGGGAGGAGAACCTTCATTTTTGTTCTAGCCAGTTGAACAGAATAAAACTGAAAACATAAAAATACGAACTGTGACGATTTTCGTTTCTAATTTTTCCTACATGACATTCATAGGCGCATGTCAGTGATCAAAGTAGACTGTATTTTTTAAACAAGCGCAAAAGCTATCCTTGAATGACCAGCATGACTTCTCTTTATATGATTTTAGCTTCTGTTTCCCCTAAGATCATTGGGTAGACTCATCTTTTGAATTAACTTCGTTATGCTGATGATTAGTTTCGAAAGAAATCCATTGTCATAAAGAGAAAAAAAGCTGCTTACATAAACAAGAAACAAGCGAGGGTGCGAACACCTTGTGTTAGACCAGGTGCAGGCTGATCCGAAGACTGCAGATTGCCAATGATGTTCTCCAAAAAGGCGGCCTCAGTTTTTAGTAGCAGATAAAATATGGCGTAGATGGATTTTCGCTCTCAAATATGGTTGGGTGTTATCATGTTGGTTAATTTCTTCCTTTCTTAGAATCGTCTGAAAGTTAATAAGCTCTTCCGAACGTTTGTGTTCCTTCTATATTTGAGAAATTCTATTAATAAAAGATAAAGAGTTTTGAGAGAATTGATAATGACTTTAAACACTTTCGATTGACAACAAAATGAATGGTTATCGTCATCATTATCATCGTCGTCATCGTCATCATCACCACACTACACCACACCACCACCACCTGTCATGAAGGTCAGCGCATCTTGGGGTTGAAGAGAAGCGAAATTTTTTTTTAGTAAAAGTAACGAGTAACAACGAGAAAGTAATTAGCCAGGTCTTTTACAAATAGTTTAGAATGCTCCAGAAGGGGATAGTGAGATAGTATAACAAGTCGTCATCGGCCAGCGCTTCATTTCCCACAGGAACACGGCAGGTGCCAAGACAATACGTGCTTCTGTTGGTACTTCATGCAGAGTTGTGAGAAGTTCCCATTGGTACTATCAGCAGTGTCCTGTAACTTTTATGAATAGCCCTTTGATGTAAGTGAGTGTAATTTGTTGTTTCTTTTTCAATTTCGTGTATTTTAAGCAACAAGTGTGGTGACATTCCTTTTCTAGTTAAAACAGACAGGGACTGCACCAGAGAGGTAAAGTTTGTCTTTGCTCAGGACCCCAAGAACATGCAAATGTAACGATGATTTCGCGAGTGTTGGGCCCGGATGTGAGTGTCCTTCACAACGACTTTCCTGAAAACATAGTGCAGGAATACACAGTTCGTAGGAAGTCTAATTAAGACCAAACCTAGCTCGGCTTAAGGATCATGTTAAGTGGTGTCCAGTGACTAATCTATGTTACTTATGTCCTAGTCAAATAGCCTGCCTGCTTTTGCATCCTGCTGAAGAAATACCTCTAACCCTGTCATGACCTGTTTGTGATGAGAGGTCTGCTAGATGTTGGTTTCACATCTTCTGCCAGTGACGGTTTACTATTAACTCTATACAGTTCATCCCCATGTTTAATGTCCTACAATCCTATTCACTTGCTGGTTGAGCAAGAAATTGAGAACTGTAAAGAGTTAAGTCAGCGGCAGACAGTACTGATGTCCGTGTTTCGGTTTCTAGCCCTATACTCAGGTCTCGGTTTTCTTGTCACATTGCTTTCTTTTGTATGTGCGTTTCCCTACCCAACCCTATTCGTGTCTGTTTGCGTGCCATTATGAGTATGCAGTTGTGTGAGTGAGTGTGTGTGTGTGTGTGTGTGTGTGTGTGTGTGTCCGACGCTATTCCTTTTCCTGACTCACTAATTCCCCACGATTGTAGTAACGGTACAGTGAAGGCGAAAATAGATTTAAAAAAAGCTCAAAACTTTCTTAAGTTTTATTCTATTAATAATCCATACATACATCACCGTGTAAACGTTTCTCATATCTGCAGGAAAAGCAAGGCGTGGAATAATTCATGAGCAAAGAGCGTTCATACACGATGTTAACATATAAAAGCGGGCCTCTATTGACTGACAGTCTCACACTCCTCTCCTTCCACTTTCACACACACACACACACACACACACACACACACACACACACACACGCACGCACGCACGCACGCACGCACGCACGCACGCACGCACGCACGCACGCACGCACGCACGCACGCACGCGAAATAGATGTAGTAGATTAATTTCCTGAAAAAGAGGTTAGCGTTAAAGTGGCAAGAACTGTGTCAAGTAAAAGCATATCTTACTTATTTTGTTAACTAAATAAGTTTATCTCATGATATTCTGAACACAGCAGAGACTCACCTGTCTCGTTCCTGTGTTGTCTGTAGAAGGGGTAAGAGGGGAAGTGAGAGATAAAGACAGAGAAAAGGGGGTGAACACAATTGCTGCTTAATAACTTCTCTCAAGTACATGATAATCAACGACTTCTCCTTAATAATAGTTTGTCTAACACTTATGATTATTTACACTATGATCGGGGTATATTTCATCAAGTGACAAAACTTATATATGCTAATTGCACTGATGTTATTAGGGTGCTTGGATTGCTTTTGTTGCCCTCCAAGAAACTCTTATTAGATAATAACACGTTCATTTGTTTGTTTATTTCTGCCTTTTTCTTTTCTATGTGTCAGTTCAGGTGTTGGGTCCTCAGCTCCTAAAAACTTTCCGGTACCTTAAAGTATGTACACTGGTGTACAGTCCACACGGTATATCGTTTCTAAAGGTCCAAACATAATTTAATCTTTTAATTAACATACATTAGTTCAATACTATCAGAAATAGTATATTTAGTTCTCACAGTCATGCCTTTGTCAAAATCTGGCCTTCAGAGAGTAGGAAAACTTTTACAGTATGACTAAACTGTCAGCCTCAATCTGTTAGTACTGAATATCAATGTAAATATTTGAGCGAGTTTCTCCCAAGAGGAAAATACAGCAGACGGAGGTTTCTTCCTGATGCTTAAGCAAACCACTTTTCAAAGATTTTGCAATTTCTGAGGAAGACACTGCTTTAAACGTAGGCAATTAAGCATTTAATTATATTTCGAATAATTAATAAAGTAAGTGGTAGTTAAATGTATTTCCGACGAAATCTTCTTTGTGAGGTACGAATTTAAAATACACTAAGCTTGCAGTTTCGTACAAGCTTATGCATTGTGGTAGGAATTAGAAGCGTTTTCAATAGGAGTGATCTGTCTGCTACAGTCTTATTAACGTGATGTACACAACTTTAATAACTTAATATTGCTCGTGGTAAGCATTTCCCTTGTACTCTGTGTGCTCAGTAACAGACTGAACAACTTTCTGGAGATAATGAGTTCCTCGGAAATGACTAAGATGAGTTGAGAAACATGTCTCTTAGTGCTTGACCACATTCGCGATGCATTGTCTTGTTGACATCTATTTACTCGATGCAAACTGAGGAGAGCTCTTCCTGTTAAAGACCAACCTGAATGGTTTGCGTTTTTTGCAGATATCGGTAGATATAGGCGATATAAACCTAACCTGTAAATTGCAGCCTCCAAAACGCATTCGTTAATTAATTATCCGCTAGCAAAGTACGCGATTCGCACCTGCGATCAACGAGCGCCGTTAACAGTGTACTACGTCACAGTAGTGCACCATTCACAACATTGACAGCAGTCAACACCAAACAGAGAAAGAGAGAAAATGAGCGACAGTTCGGATTATTCGGACGTTAAAGTCTGCATTTCTCGTGCTAAAGTAGCAGTTTTTCAGAACCACGGGAAATACAGACTTTCAACGTCCGAATAACCCGAACTGTCACTCATTCTCTCTCTCTGATTGGTGTTGACTGCTGTCAGTGTTGTGAATGGTGCACGAGTGTGACGTAGTACACTGTTAGCGTCGCTTGTTGATCCTAAGTACGAATCGTAGCGGATAATTAATTAACGGATGGGTTTTGGAGGCTAAAATTTACAAGTTAGGTTTATATCGCCTGTATTTACCGATATATGAAAACTTCGAAAACCATTCAGGTAGGCCTTTAAGGGTTCTAGAATCAAAATACTCTTTTCGACCAGTATAAATTATAAAAAGGATTTTGATAAGGTATATAGACATTTACAAAGGAAAATAACAAACTAAATATTAATAACAACTGTTATCAAAGATTGTTAGTAAATGCTAAATATTTTAAAACACTTTAGTAATTGCTTCAGTAATGTCGAAGGAAAAAAAACTACTAAATTAGAGATACGTTTTTCCTGTTTTGAAACGACTTGTACATTTTCTGCACAATTTATTCCTTGTCCTCCGATGACAGGAAGAATGGCCTGATATGTGTGGAGCCAAGAAAAAAAGGACGATGTGATTGAACGTGTCATTACACAAAAATAAGGTTTAAAATTTACCGTGTCAGAGAATTTCTCACGCAAGATTTAAAAATATCAACAAGCAAATCTAAATTTGACACAATTGAATATAATGTAAGAAAAATCATTAACAGAAATGCTTAAGTATACAAGAAACACATAACAGTACCCCCTTCTCTTCGCAGTAAGAGTCTTTGATCAAAAGTTCTCGTGACAAGTCCGCGTCTGAAGCTTCCCCCATCAGAAACACGATACACAGTCTTTTGCTGTTGCCGCTACTATTGAAGTTACATTCAGCCTACCAGCGCACGTCGAACACAGTAGATAGAATAAAAGAAAAAAAAAACAAAAACAAAATCCTGGACAGAAAACCACACACCTTCAAAAATCTAACAATCAATTTAATACATTATATTACTATTCCCAAAAATTTAAAAAAAACACTTAGAAACTTGCCTAAGAAAATTCAAAAATAAAAAAACCGAGGCAGACTCATCACAACAGGTTCTACATAAATAAAGGAAACTGTTTATCAGTCTGGTCAGGACTTCACAACTTTATCGGGTCAGGACTTCAATACCATGCTGGAGAAAACGGTCAGGTATTCCTCCCGTCATATTAAAGGACACGCCCGCAGTAAAAAATCCCCCTCCTTTCTCTCCCTTTTACGCATCAAACTTTAAACTAGTGGAACCCTTAAACGACCCCGTTACATCAAAGAAGGAGCGGCTGTCATGAGATGCTCACACCTGTGCTCGCACCCCCGCAAAACACTCTCCACCCGTACACGCTTTCCGTTCTCATTCAAATTTGTGTTAATATATACAGCAGGTTAAATAATGACGGAATCTGGAAACGAAGATATGCAGGTGCAGTTTATAAGTTGGGTCTATAAAGGTCATACAAACATAGCCTTGGTATTTGTCACGAAAGAACAATAGAATAAAGATTTATCTTTAACAATGCTCTTAGACTTATTCTCTGGGTTATTAGTCGTGTATGTCTTTATGAAACTGAAACTAGATGCTTTGGATCTTTGGAGAGGTACGATGAGGTTTTGGACGAGATTCTGAGTGTGGGAACATTCGTCAGCATTTGCATATACGGTACTGTGTGAGCTGTGCAATGTTCTTCCTCAGTTCTCTTTGCAAAAACATTGTAGAGATTTAGCCTAACCTTGACAAATGTAATCAGAAGAAAAGGTAGTTCCGATCTTTTACTGTTGAAGGGGGAATGATGAATCAGACACCTTATAAGTCCAGCATTCTGTGTGGGCGGTCTCTATCTCCTTTCCCTGGTTGTCTTATTTTATTTTTATTTTTTTTTTTAGCCCTTAACGGAGTCAGGTATTCACCCCGGGTCAGCTGGGTCAACTAATACACTGCGTGACTGGACCGAACTCACTAGTCTGTACGGCAGTGTACGCCGTTGAGTTCAGGCGCCGATGTTCTAACGACGACGTCCTCCCCTCCCGTACTCATTTATGTAGTTACCGTGTTTTCTCTTCTGCAAACTCAGTGCATGGAGTAGCTTTCTTTTAAATTCACTTGATGTTTGATGACGTTGATCTTTCTTTATATTCGGTTGCTGCTGCACAAAATCAACAACAGTTTAAAATAATATTTATGAAACGCGTGAATAATGATTCTTTCGGAACCTTATGAGGTCAGCTGTGTATGAAGACAAGGTAGGTGTTATCGAGAATAGTCGGATTGAGAAGAAAATACTACGACAGCAAAGATCACAACGCCGCTTATGATCTGGAGTTCTAAAGTGTGTATACAGACAAGAAAGAACTTCCTTTTTTGAGTCAGCAATATACCTTCTGCTCAATCATTCTAGGGTGCTAAATGTTGCAGAAAAAAATCTCTTAAGCAGATAAGCCCGTCATTTTCTTAAGTTATGGTTGGATAGTCGAGCGTTGCCAGAGAGGATAAAGATTTACTTGTGAATACATTTTGTAATTGTGATGGATGAGATATCTCTAGTGTCGGGATAATTTATTCTTCGTAGCTGAAGCGTTTTGAAAGCCACACACCAGTCTATGAAATTCCTTTCTAAAAGTTTTACCGCTTAAACAATAAAGATAGAAATCAATGGAATAGTTAACATGAGTAAAAAGTACTGTAACTGAAAGAACAAAATTAAGGACGGCATATTTTTCAGGGCTGAGATGAGCGTCCATGAAAAAGAACTGGTACATTAGTGAATACATAGCAAAAGGCGAAGTAAAGAAAATGAACGACAGGGAAGTAACGATCAATGTTACAGTCATCGATGCCGCTCTTTTTTCCCGAGAGCTGATTTGCTGGGAGGTCAGTCCTGTACCGGTAGAAAAATTACCCTGAATGGAAACTGCCACTGTCTTGATCAACACTAAGTTAGAACCTATGAGAACTAGAAACGGAATCAGGGAACACGCGAACAGGTTTTCAATCACGTACCAATACTTGAGGTAGAAAATGTAATAAGACTGGTCAGTAAAACTTACTGAACACCATCTGAAAGTCGTGATGTTTCCCACGCTCACTGTGACCACATGAAATCCGTAGAGTATGTGAGACTGTAGTAGCAAGGAGAAGCAAGTGAGAAGAAGAACAAAGATTCGAACTCTTCTTTTCGTACACACAGAGTTGACTCTATGAGGCCAAATCACCGATGCGGATCGTTGCACCGCCATGGCAGCGAGAAGCCAGGACGAGAAAAGGGCACTGGACAGAGACAACCAACGGTCTATTTTACAGACGGCATCGTCGAGGGCAGAAAAGTCGATTCCGAATTGATACATTATGTATCTTCGCAGTCCGTCGGTGTACAAGACTATGAGGTCTGATAAGGCTAACACTGATAGATAAAATGGTAGACTGGCATGTGGTTCGTTCACTTTGGAAAAAACCCACACGGTCATTATATTTCCAAATGTTCCCAGGCAGAGAATAAAGGGAGCTACAGTTTTCCAGATAAGTTTTTCCATAACTTCTAAAGTGTTTTCAGCCATTTCGAGTTTCCGTGCCAATATTTCTCTCATTTAGACCGAGTTCTTAGCTAGTGGTGACTTCTAAACACATTTCTTCTTTTCGACAGACTAGAGAAATAAATCTCTCTGCTTCAGTAGCAGAGTTAAATACAGACTAATCAATCAGTTCTTTCTTCGTAAAACTGAAATAAGTACTAGGCTACTCGTAAAAAACCAATTCATAATGTCTTTACTAAAACCTGATAAAAAATATCTGAGAATTTAAGAATTAACAAAGGTAATCAATGGCAAAACATCAGCAATGCTTTTTTAAGTTTTTATTTTTTCATGGACCGTTAGTAGATTGGAGCAATGTTTGGAGATATACGTTCCTGGCACGCATTGACTTCGTGTCATCAAACACAGTCATTAAAATTCTTCTTGAGTACAGGCAACATACAAAAACTTTTACCACCACTTTTTCTTGCAAACGAAAGACATGGATCTGATATTTCTAAAATATATAAAAACATAAAAAATAAAAACATTTAACATTTGAAAATGAGCGTCTGATTTTGTTCAGGGCATATATGTTATGGATATTGATCTTAATGATTGCTTATGCATATACATTGTAATTTTTCTTCAAGTATTTAGTTTAGCAACATTATTTTTAAAAGCTTCAATAGATAGAAGTCTCTTTTGTGGTATGCGTGTGCAATATATGAATGTGCTTTGTGTACGTCATAAAACTTTTAAATACTCAAAATAAACTATGTTTAAAAAATAGTAAATGAAAACAATCATTTATTAAGCTGAAGAAAAGCTCGTCTGATTAAAGCAACATGTAAAGCTTGCTTCTGTTCTCCCATACAATAAACTTCTGTTTTGTTGTTGATCAATCCATCAGTGGACTTCGTCGTATGCTTCAGTATGGAGGAGGAAAAAGAACCTGGCGAAATCGACAAACCGTGGGTTTTAGAGTTACAAAATTTTATTCCGACAAGAAGATGATGCTGAGTTTGCCACAAACGTTTCCGACAAACGAAAAGGAGGGCGTGGAGAACTGGTGTTTTACGCCATGCCAGCATCTAAGGCTATAATATCACGGCAAGGCAGCCAGCTCTGTAAACAGATGCCACATGCAGAAAAAGAACAGCGTGCCCGAGACAAGAGCTGAACCCAGGACAGCCAACCTTCACTGTATTGGTGACAGGCGCTAACAGTTGCGCCACCGGACCGCCCTGTGTTTACTGAAGAGCTGCGATATCTCCGTCGCAAGAAGATAATCGTGCATGTGTTGGCCGTGGGAAGGAAAGAAGCCTTCTTGACAGCTCTTGTCTGCATAACAAACGAACAGTCTCGCAGATTCTTTGAAGTAAACTTCTATGACTGCATCGATTTGTCCCTTCCATCGCCATTTTTACTAGCAATGCATACAATCCTTGATAGGTTTTTTTTTTACATTTTCTTGCGTTGAAACAATTTTCTATTTAAACTATCTACTATTCTCTCGTTTACAGGGACTTTAAATTGTTTTATTTCCTCCAAAGGTAGGGCTACAGGGTAAATAATATCTAAAAAGCGTATTGTGGACTAAGGGCGACCATTAACGCAAAAAGTTTAACCAAAATGTAACAACATAAAAACCGTTTAATCCGATGATAGAGCCCTATCGGCTAGAGACAAAACTCAGCATTTTTTCACTCAGCGTGTGTACATATATACATACAGAGAAGAAAGAAGCAGCACTTGAATGTTTCTTAATACTTTCATGCCAGTGAGCCCGTCTGAACTGAACCCTTAACAGGAAGAGCTTTCCTGAGGTTTCATCTAGTTTTACGTGTCTGCCTGACACCAAGTGTACTTGTATCCATCACGGACCTTCATTCACTGGATAAGTGTGTCTCATTCGTTGCCTCTTTGCTCTATCATAGGAGTGACCAATCGTTACAAACCCTAAAAACGAGGGCTTTCGCTTCCGTTTTCTGTCAAAATGGTGGATCTTCCTAACGTATAAGAAATTTTAGAAGTGAGTAATTAAGCTTTTCTGTCATCAGAATCTTGTTAAACACATCGTCACAACGGATGCTATTGACTTGTTTTACCACTAACAATTAAAAAACCATTGTTTTTGATTTTTGGAAGCAATTGTATAGATTGTCCTGTCACGAAAACAAAATATCTACTTTAAGAATTCATTTAAGGTATGCAAACAAAGAACCGGAAACACGAAGCCTGTCTAAATGAAGGCCGAGACTTACACCGGACATGAACCTGAGTCGCTCCTCCAGTAATGAAGATCCGTGGTATCCACATATACAAAGAGAGAGAGACCATTTCCGTAGAACTTACATTTGACATCATTGCATGCCAAAATATTTGTCTCATAGCAGAGTTAGGCCGATGGAGGTGATAATGGGGATGAACACGACGACGACGACGACAAGCAGAAGGAGGGTGGCTATGATAATGTCGTTGCTGCTAATGATAATCCAACAACGATCCAAATCAGTTAGTCCTATATCAAACACTGCAATAAGACTCTCTAGTGACATTTCATATCTTACCGCGTGTGAGCGGAAAGTACAATAGATCACAAACAATTGACAGTCTCAGCCATCTCCTATTCCTTCTTGTTAAGGATATAGAGACAGTCCTGACTGACAATGCACACGCAAATAGCCACAACCAAATCTTAGAGGAGACTGAAAACAATAATCATGTACAGGCGAGCATATCAAAATATCACAAATGATTTTCATCTCAGTACTGTCGCAGCTGCCTCAAATGTCACTCTCAATCGTTTCTGCCGATTGTCTTCTGTTTCTTACTGTCAGGACAACTCCAACACGAGTCCATCTCCAGGTTCAAGGGTCACAGATGACAAAGAAACAACGCTGTTCTTTACAAACCGTCCGCTGTTGCAGGCCGCGGAAGTTGAAACCTTGGCTAGAGCTGTCTTTCTTTCGACAGGAGCAACAGAAACATCGTGAGTTGCAGTTTCGTTTCCTAAGTTGATTATAACAAGGAACGCCGAGTGTTGGGGCTCTGAACGGACGTAAGACAGGATCTTGGAAGTCACGGCGCAGAACTGTAACGATCCGTAGGACAAGGAGGGCTCCTTCCGCAAGAGAGATAACTCCCGGTAAAGCTTGAGTGTCGTCATTTCTTTCAAACTTTTTTGCGCCTGAAAATATCAGAAAAAAATTCTTCTTGTCACTGCACATTATATTGTTGCATTGTTTGATACAGTGCTCGATGAATGAGCAAAATTACTAAAAAAATTATATTGTTAAATGTTTTACGGTAAGCAGCATATTTCGGAGTATGTTTTGTTTCTGTTGAGTAACCACTATCTAAGCAGTTAGATATGGAGATATACACGCTATTTTAATTACGTTCGCCCACCTCCACGTTGACTGTTTTATAATCCGGGTGAACTGGCAGCCAAGTCTTGGATGCTGTGCTGAAGCCAGAATTGGGGCTGTCGTCCCACTGCATCGGAGACCTACCCGGATCTCTGGACACCTTGGTGTAAAGATCCTGTTTGTACAATATGCACACTTTAATATTGTAAAAAATAGAAAAATAAAAATTAACAATGCAACATGCTCAGTTGGAGCATTTTAAGATATATTTATATTTATATTTATATTGAGACTGAGATTTATTTTGGCACGTAAGCGTGAAAGACGCAGACTGAAGTGAGGTGTTTGGTGGCTTTTTGTGAAATGGTATGATCTGGTGTTACTGACATTTCTTCATTTATTCATTCTTCTCGTCTACCATGTCTTCCATCTCTCTTTCTTTTAATTTCTCTCCATTCATACTCTACAATCACCTGCACACAAAGATGCACAGGAACCACACACAGGAACACACTGGAAAATCCCAAACGAACACATACATGCACGTGCTCACTCGCGCAAAATCTGACGGCCTTATACTCACCGGGCCGTAGTTTTTCCCAAAGGTGTCCTGAGTGTCTTCATAGGACACGTTGACATTCTGCATGCCGATCTCTTCTCCATAGTAGGTGGTCGGAGTTCCACGAAGTGTTAGCAGCAGAACGTGCAGCGCATCCACAAAGCGTGCACCCAGCCTACTGCTGGCCCTCACGCTGTCGTGATTGGATAGCTGGGCAAAGCACGAGATCACAACAGACATCAGCGATGCTCAAACTACAAACTGACAAAAGCATTGCATCGACTTCTGCTAAACCTCGTCTCTTTTGTCAATAATACAATATAAAAATAGACAATAACATGTTTAATTATCCATTTTGTAAACAAACGGTGTCTTAAATTTAAGAGTCTTACCACAAAATTTGGCCATTTGCCTTCTGGCAAACTTTCATATTCTCGCTTGATGTTATCATAAAAGCAAATAGCATCGCAAGTCTTGTTCCGTATAGCTTTCAAAAGGTCAAAGTTGAAGGGCATATCAGCACCGTACTCATAGTAAGGGTTTCGCACCTCCGATTGGCCATGAACTTCGACGACCATAAACCTGTCAGAACACAGGGGTGTCAAGTAAGTTATTACAGCCATTTGTTTTGTTTTGTTTTTAAGATTGCACGACTCTTACTTCATCAGCACTGACATAGCTAGACAGTCTCTAACGAGTGTGACTTATTTCAGATTATTTATATCGACTCTTTCGGGAAGCAGACCGTGAATGTATAATTACATATAAAGCACATGTCACTGCATCTTTTGGTACTCTTTATTCTGTAGCTTGCAATAATTACAATAAATAATTATAATAATAAAAACTAATTACAATAATATTAATTCAGGTTGTAAAGCGCACTTTCCCGTGCGGATGCGAACTAAATACACTACACACGAAAGACTATTAACGAACCGACAGTCAATCATGCAAAAAATATAATTGTCAGCAAACAGACGATATCAAGGCAAACACAAACTGACTGGATTAACAAAGATTGCATAACAGGGAGAACTAACACTTGATATGCTAGTCTGATAGACCAATATGTACCTATATATACCAAACACAGAAATGCAGAGAAGAAAAACCGAAATCAAGAGCCTACTGCGAACGGTGACTCACTTTGAGTTGTTCTTGTCGCCTCCCCCTGTGTAGGAGTCTAAGACTTTTCTCCACTCTCTGACAATGGGTTCGATTTCCGGAATATTCTGCGTCATGCTGTTGTTGTAGTACTTGGCTTGCCACTGGTATAGAAGAACAAGGGGAGAGGGTAATCGGTGAGTGTTCCTGCAGTGTTAGAATAGAGAGGTTTCAGTTCGCATAGGCTTAGTTTAACGAGACTAAAGATTATGTAGTCACCGAGACTGCATCAGACGCCATCTTGGTAGTTGAAATCGACTTAAGTATATTATTAATCTACAGTGAAGCTTTCGCCCTGAGCCTTCTTAGTTTGATTTCTGATGACTTTATGTTGTAGAGACAATGCCAAAACCATTGCCAAAAGAAGTGAGGCGTTATGTCACAGCTGTTATCAACGACATCATCGCTAACGTACCGATTCAAATCCTGGCGTGAAACTGCGAGGTTTGTCGGGGTATTTGTCACGTGACACCATCAGGTGATAAACAGCATCCACCCTCAGTCCGTCTACTCCACGGTCCAACCAAAACCGAATGACTTCCTGGTCGAGTTGATGACATCATGTTACATAAACATTAACCGTGAGCGTGTAGAATGAAGGACTTTTTGTCAGGTCAAGGTTCTGACGTCACGTGATGGCAAAATTTAAGGTAAATATATGCATGCATCAACAACTGCGTGAACATACGTATTAGGGAGAGACTAGCAAAGCTCGCAAATTTCTGTGCATACATTCAGAGCGATACACAGTTACACAAAAGCTCAATATTTTATTGAATTTGCCGCTGCCTGTTACCTCGAGCGATCAGTATCTCAGTGTATTACTAGCAACACATGTTGGAGCACCGACTGGACCATTTCATGGCCCAGCTGATACTACCTTCATGAAGCTTCGGACAGTTCCGTTTCCATAGTTAAGGTTGGGCTGCTGAGGCAAGTAGGCGTGATAGTAGAACTGCTGTCGTTCCCTTCTCCACGTCCAAGCAGAATGGCCGAATGTGCTCATCTAGGTCAAAGACATAGGCAGAGAGATACAGTTAACAAAGCCGCCAAGAGCTTCCAGACTACAGAGAGCGGAACCAGTAAGAATCGAGTCTAATAAAATAGACGGAAAACAGCAGCTCAAGGAAAAAGGCATTCAAAAATGGACGAGGTGATGCAAGAGACAAGCCACAACGCTTAAATGTAGACGCAAACAGAAAGTTCGCTTTGAAAACATTTAAGCAGGTGAGAAATAAATAAACTAATGTTTCTCGGTAGGTGCAAAAGAGTTTAAGATAAGAAGTAAATTGAGGTCTTTCTACAAGAACAAAAATCATCAAATTATACCCAATTATTTGGAGGAAAAATGGTGCCATTTTCCTGCACGGTGCCGTTGGCCCAGATGTAAAAGTCTGTGTAGGGGGAGACTCTGTTCACGCTGTCTTGGAACCAGGGATGGTCTGAGCTGGTGTGGCCAGCCACGAAATCGATAATGACGCGGATACCTGATTATAAACGTTTTCGAACACATAAACGCACACATACATGGCACAGATATATAAATCTACACATAACACATATATATATATATATATATACAACTACACATAACACATATACTTACATATCAATACATTTGTGTGCGTATATCTACAAATACAATTAGTCTGTCCATTTTATAGAAAGTTTCCTTCGTTGGGAGCTCCCAGGAGTGATAATACGATAGTCATACTAAAACAAAATACTGTTACCCCCTCACACATCTACACAGTTACAGTTACACAGGACGTTCAATAGCGCACAGTATACTAATATACTAAAACTAGTGTTACTATGCCATTACATAGGATAAGAGCACTTACGAGTTATTTACCAGTTTTGCTCAATATATAATAACTCGAGTAATAATAAAAGATATAAAAGAGAAAGCTCGCTAGATGTCTATCTAGGTAAGCGGAATATCGATGAGATCAGTTATTATTATATGCCGGGTCAGATAGTCGAGATTCACGCGTGTTTGTAATAGTTCTGACCTCTTTTATGAGCTTCACGAAGCAACACGTCGAAGTCACCCAAAGTGCCAAAGACAGGGTCTACGTCAGTGAAGCTGCTGACGTCATATCCGCCGTCGAGCATCGGTGACGGGTAGAAGGGGCTGAGCCATATGGCGTCGACGTTGAGGTACGTGAAGTGATCCAGCTTGGAAATGATACCTGCAAGTAACCGTGACTTTCAACAAAGTTAAACCTGGCTGGAGAAAAAGGGAAACCCTAACACGTGACCTGAAACTCTGAGATTGTCCTTAACGGTAAAGAGAAACTGAGCGAGACACCGTGGAACCAACAACCAAGTTTAAAAAAACAGCAAAGAGGATACAGAACAACAGAAACGAGCACGTCGAAATGAAGAATTAACTCTGCAACTAACAGCAACCAATAAACGTAGTTTAATCTACAAATAAAGCAAGCCACGAGAAAAAAAGTGAAAGTTTAGTAGCTATGTTGATAGTGATGGTGGTGGAGAGGATTATCAGATGTAAATGAAAACGCTTCTCAATGCTCACCCTTGATATCACCAATACCATCACCGTCTGAATCTTTGAAGGATCTTGGGTATATCTGATACACAATCGCTTTCTTCCACCATTCTGTAGTTCCCTGGAACACTGGTTGAAAGCCGGGCATCTTCAGATACGACCACAACACACCGGTAAAGGCTATTACAACCAAGCATAAAAGTGCACCAGCCACTGCATAAAAGCAAAAACTTTGAGACTTTCCACGATCTGGTTTTATTCCTCTTTTGGTGTTGACCACTGGCTTCTCTTTTACGTCCCTGTCTTCGCCGTCATCGTCGCCAGGGTCACTAACTATACAAGCATCTGCCTGAACCCTCGTATACTTTAATTTTGAAGAGTTACGGCGTGCCATTAATAATTAGTGTGACAAACACAACCCACGAGTGGTTTTTCAGTCAAAACAGAGACTACAGACATAACCTCACGAAGCCCAAAGGTGAAGAAATTCGTGGTTTGTAATGGCACTCATCACTTTCCGCGCAGGCTGAAGCAGACGACATCGCTCTGACGGAAGATTAGGTGTCAAGGCCGTCCACCTTCGCTTTCGCCATACTTCACAGGAGAAATAATGGTGGCAGCGTGTCGCAAGGCGTGAACCTTTTGAAAGGCTGCAGAATAAACCACTATTCACCGCGTGATGACGCCGCCAAACGACGTTCGAAACCTACTTACTGACGCTCGCGAAAACAACGCCTCAGTGAATTAGCGATACATAACAGCACGCACATTCAGTGTCTGCACATGACCCGCCGGGGTCAACTGAGCGCGGAAGTGACGTGCTGCAACCTAAGTTAGACGCTGGCTGCAAGGCTGTGGCTATATATAGATTTATGTTTATGCGTTGTTTTCGTCTGCAGCATGTCTGCCCGAGGCTTCCAATGACAAATCCTAACTTCTCGTAAAAACAAACGAAAAATGTTTTCACTGCAGACGACAGTGAAGTATCCAAACTGGATTGTTCTTCACGCCAGACATATTTTCTTCCTTAAGTCGTAACTACAATAACTGCATGCAATATAAGTAAACACTACTCGTATAGACGAAACATCACATGTTATATGTCAGGCCTTATAGAGCACAGTCTGATCTATATATATTAGGAGATCAAACACAACGCTCTATTCCCAGAGAATTAAATTCATAAAGAATAAAAATATGACAGAATCATTCGGAGTGGCAAGTGCCTTTTATATTCAGTTTCCAATAGTGTCTCCATGTGCTATATATGCACCCAATATAGGTGGTTATAACGATTTGAACAATGGAAGATATTCTGTGTTCAACACCTGGAAATTGGGTCTTTAGGGATGAATTTTTACAATGACTTATATTTGCCATTCACCTCCCCTCTAAGGTGTTTTAGAACAGCATGATTATAAATATTGCATACGCAGGGAAGGGAGGATTACCTTGTTTATAAAGCATTGACACAGATGGAATAATCACACCCACTGAACTTTAACCGGAATCATATTTGTGACAAAAACATAGAAATTTAACTAACCTTTCAAATCACCGTTTCCATCATTCCGAGAGTCTTCGAAAGACCTGTGGTGGGTCTGATGTATATAATAGCAGTCTTCAACCACTCCAGTAGAATACCATCAACACTGTTAATACTTTCTCTTTTTTCGTTCAACAGAGCTGGCAAGCTGAGTAGGAGAACAACTAGTATTCCCACAATCAGATGAAGTGTCCACGGCAGTCTAAGGTCAGCTTTTGGGTCGACGTGATTTTTGGTCAGGGCTTCATCTTGTGTTTGGTCGTGCAGCAGTTCCCAGTAATCTTCTGTCGCCATGTTGGTTGTTAAAGACACGCTGAACGCGGATATGGGATAAATATGACTGGTAAACAGTCACGAGCGCCGACTGGTCGTTACCTGGCACGTAAATAAGGCCAGAGAGTGTGTGCGTGTGTTGATTTAGAAGGCCGGTGAGGTAGTACAAGAATAAGTGATTGGCGGGGAATGATCCTCCTTGCTTACCAAGTGGTTGAGATGGCCTCGTGCAGACCCGTGTTTCTCATATACAGCAAATCAAATATACCAAGCTCTCCAATGAGCTTGTTTGTTTGTCTTTTCTTGGCGTGAACTGCGTGTGCTGCTCAGTAAGCTACAACATTATATAAATATATAAATCAGTATTTGCAAGTGTCGGAATTCTCGTCTACTCACAGATATTAACAGCTCGCACACGCATAAAGTGCACGCGTACGGCGTAGGAATACGGATGTTTGGTTGGCTTGGTTTGCCGTACCAGCAACGGAGGCTATAAATCACGACGAGAAAAGAGACACACTTCATCACAACGGTAGGATGTTTATTTGAATCCTTTTAACTTCTGCTGAAAGAACAGGTACTTATCGGCTTAGTTATAGCATGGCTACATTAAACACCCCGCAAGAGAGTTATATGTTGTTTTGTAAATGTAAGAAAGTTAAAACACTAGAGATTCCACGTAGTTATTATCTTACATTATTAGACATTACTGGCTACTTAGCTACATGTGAAAGTATAAAACATTTTTGTACTTATTTACGAATTAGTCGCATCAAATGATTTCAAACATTGCGTAAGTATTTGATACATCACACTTCTCTTATATAAGTCATAAGACCTGTACAAGGAAGCATTGTCACCAATAAACAAGACAGGCATTTCTTAACCCTAGACAAGGTAATTCATCTTGTTTGCAGGATGTGAGAACAGAAAAAAATGCATCAAAAACATTAGAACTGTGCTGTTAAAACCAAGACTTTATCAAAAGGTAACAAGAAAGTTATGCATTTTACAATAATTATAAATAGAGTTCATAAATATATTTAGCTGTAAATATTTTCACACATGCACACTGAATATGTTGGTAGGTAGCTTGGTTACTGTTATGTATAGATGATGACACAGATAGTATTTATCTGAGTGTATGTGAGCACTCGCACTCGCACGCCGTGTGTGTGTGTGTGTGTGTGTGTGTGTGTGTGTGTGTGTGTGTGTGTGTGCATGACTAAGGTGGAGAAGGAAGATGAGAGTAATAGAAATTGAGAGAGGTTAAGGATTTCTCATAGTGAATAGAATGAATGCATCATGATGAACTACATAATTATTTCGAGAAACAGGTATTCTTTCAACCTGCTTTTGCTTAAAGCTAAGACGATCCTATTGAAACACCCTTCCATTGTCTCCCCGGCTTGAGTCACCAATCGCCAAAATATTGTGGACTATAACTTCTGCGTACTTGTTACAAACACAATTGTCATAAAACCCTTGAATCATCGTTGTACATTTGAGTATAAACGCTTTATTTTAGACATAAAAATGTATTGAAATTTTAGAAAAATGTTGTAAATAAAAGGTCGTGAACAACGCTGCTCGATTATAACTCCAGGACCACAGCATCGCCTGGCTTTAAGGTCAAGGACGACAGCTGCACTGTATGGTCAATCTCAAACCTTCCCTCGTTAGCAGCCGCGGTTGATGACACTTTAATACGACCCAGACCTTTGTTCACTGGATCGCCAGACAGATTTTCTGTGACAGTCTCGTTTCCGAAGTTAATGACCACCAGGTAGTTGGTCATCTCGTGGGCGGCACGCAGATACGACAGGATGTTGGGAGTTACTTTACAAAACGTTAGCAAACCGTATTGCAGAGACGGCTCTTCCCGCAAAAAGGCCAACTCCCTGAACATTTTTAGAGTTGTTGCATTCCTAGAGGCATTCTGACTCTGAAATAATAGGGCGGAAAGTCATCTGACTTTGTCGTATACACATTAGCAATGTAAATGGTGATTTTTTTCTTCTAAAATATGTGAAGAAACGATGACGCAAAAGAAAAACATAAAAAAGAAAGAAAAGAACGCGAAAGAAAGAAAAGAAACGCCGAATAAACGGAGAAAAAAATAAGCGAAAAAATAAAGAAATGAATGAATTAATTAATTTGCTAGTCTATAAAAAATCCCAGCAAAGTCGAAAGCCTGTGGCAGAGAAGTTCTCACCTCCACGTTGACCTGTGAATAATCCCGCGCCACGGGTAGCCATGGTCGCACTGTACCGTTGGTAAATCCGGCGTTTGAGCTGGAGTCCCACTGCATCGGCGAGCGTTGCGGGTCCCGTGATATCTCCATATACCGGGCCTGCGATAAAAACAAGCCTCTTTGTCTATAGTTTTGTAGCTGGGGCGCCCCATCCATGTATACTGGGGTCAGGGCCGTATCACTATAGGATAACATCAAGAGTGGATAGGCGAGAATAACAGGCAGTGGGAGATCAGTGCAGATAAAACGGAAGGAAAGGAAGACGAGACAGAAAGAAAATAACGACAGCGATTTCCCAGTCACTTCAAAGCAACACTGTTATAGGCTTATGATTTTTGTAATAAATCTGGTACTAACAGAGCAAGGTTTTTAAGCTACACTCGTTTCTCTTCTTTTTATGTGAAATTTACGGAGGTTCCTTTTACGTATGCGTTCCCTTGGTTTTCTTTCCACTAACTGATCAGTCCTGGGGAAGTCCCTGATGGTCATGTGGTCAGTGGAAGGCTCGCCTTATATGGTTACCCGTACCCCATGATACCTCATCCCTTGGCTCTCCTTATTTGGTCAGCTATTCGATTACTGCAACCTGTAATACTTCTTATTTCAAGTGTGGCTTGCAAACATCTAGCACAAAAGACGATGACAAATATAGCTGGAGCCGAATTTTTAATTTACTTTAATGACTCCTATTTAAGAACACCAGGTTTATTGAGAACAAAATTTACTATTAATCTGATGCAAAATTACCGGTCCAACGAATGGCTATCGGCCATTTTCCCTTGATGAAGCTATGGATAAATCAAAGAATGAAGCTATTCCCCTAGCTGAGTGTTTACTTACTTAACTACAATAGCAGGGATATTTTAACTTTTCTGTGAATGAACTCAAGCAACAAATGCCATTTGTCTGGGAATGTAATCAATAAGGTTATGAAGAACACAAGCTTATTGACACCGCGAAGCGAGGAATCTGGAGTGACCTACCGGACCGAGCCTCTTAGCCGGGGGATCCTGCGTGTCGTTGTAGGAGACAGGGACGTCCTCCATCCCAATCTCCTCGCCGTAGTAAATCGTCGGCGTCCCCCGTAGAGTCAACAGCAACACGAGCATGGCGTCGATGTCGCGTGCGCCCCTCCTCGTACTCGCTCGGTGGTTGTCGTGGTTTGAAAGCTGGCAGGTAAAGAGATGAACGTAGTTTTGCTTAGTTGCTGGGCCCGCTTGCATAGACTTTTTTTTTAGTCTCTCCTTCCCAAGCACTCGCGATCGCATGCTAATAAAGTGCAGAATTTTAACAGGCAAATTTACGTCTGGGGAAGATGTATGAATTTTTTTTGCCACCCAGCCATTGATTAAAGAAGATGAGAGCTAAAAATATCCCTTCTTAAAATTTAAAGAATGAATTGTATGTGACAAAATACTGTTCAAGACGACTTAAGGTTTTTCAAATGACAAGTTTGAATTGGTGGGTTCGTACCACGAAGTTAGCCCACTTCCCGCCAGGCAGGGTGTCGTACTCAAACTGAATGATGTTTCGGATGCAGAGAGCGTCGCAAAATTTGCTTGAATTTAAAGCTGTTAAAAGGTCAAAGTTGAAAGGCATGTCAACGCCGTCGTCGAAGTAAACGTTGCGAATTTCTGGTGGTGCATAGATTTCGACAATCAGCGCCCTGTTTTAAACACACACAAAGTTTCGTCTGACTGCGTATATGCATAAGGAGTCTGTGAATCGGTGCATTAGTAAGTAGTTGAAACCCAGCAAAAAATAAAAAGATAAGAAGAAAGGATAATTTCTTTACAATTCTGTCCGGTTTGCTTTCGTGCTATTTTCGGACAAATATGGACGAATTGTTTAGACCGCACTTCCCAACGTTTTTGACATACTGTTCATGTAAAGACTTTGCCAGATTGGACAAACTTTCTTCCATATTTCTCCAGTTAAAAGGGTTTCTGGTTCTACTCACTTGGACGTGTCCCTCGTATCATCTTTAGAATCTTCGTAGGAGTTCAGGACATCTCGCCACCCTTTGACCACAGTATGCAACTCTGGCTGATTTTCCGTCAAGTTTGTAATGTAGTAACTTCTTTGGTACTGCAACATACACTGACTGCTACAAAAGTATGTTTCGAGATTGTATTACAGTAGCGGAAAACTTTAAGATGAAACTGAACGATTTTAAAAGAAAACGTTTCATCTAAATGCTATACTGGAAAACAATATTATGGTTGAATTATATATATATATATAAAATTAGATATAATTAATTACACTTAATTAATTACATTTCAGTGAACAATTTCTTGTCAGACTCGTTGTAAAAGTACATCTCTATACCAGCTAATTGGCTGGCCGTTCGGTGGATCGACAATTCACGAGTAGGCCGTTACCGATTTACGTAGCAAATAGATAAGCATAAGTATGTGAAGGAATTCAGCATTATTATTAGCACCCTCAGGCGTACAAGCATAAAATTTTACGACGTCAACAACAGGAAATTTGAGTGTCCACAAGGCAGGAGTAATATAAATGATGACCACCATGTCTGACAAGAAAATGGATTAGCTTGATAAGCTTTCAGGGTCGTCAGTGTTCGAGCAACAGGTTAGGCAACCAACCGGCTGAGCTCCTGAGGTGTGGCTGAGAAGCTGGTCACGATAATAATCACTGTACACCATAATGTGAGCGATTGCGTCCACTCGGATGCCGTCGACTCCCTGGTCAAGCCAAAAACGGATTGTGTCCTGCACAAACAAAGCACACGCTCAAACGCACACAAGTACCGAGAAAAAATATAAACATATGCGCAGACTTACGTGGATACACGCACATGCACATACGTGCAAAAATCAGAAACACAAACAAAAAAACACACATACGGGTATAAAGGTTTAGTCTTAAGCTTTATTGCACTTTATTAAACGATCACCACATAATCTAGAGACACAGACTTACACAAGTCACCGCTCATATTATAAATAGAGAGTTTGAGATTGAGCGCTCGCACGACGCGTGCGGGAGCGGCAACCTGTAGCGTCACGGGAATTTGCGCCCTACATCATCACATCCACAAAATCCAACCAATCGCTTTCTCACAACGGGTAGGTTTAGAGGCTCGCCGTTTTCGTTGCCGCACACGTCTCCCTACGCGTCGTGGATCTCAAACTCTCTAATAAGGAGTCAAAAACTCCGACGCTAACAATGAGTAGGGATACGCTTACGTTGCCAAGGTGACAGCCAAGGGAGAGTTCGGGAATTAAATAGTTACAGTACTCCCTCACTTATCGCGGGTGTTCCGTTCCAGGCCCACCCGCGATAAGTGAATTTCCGCGAAGTAGGGACGCTATACTGTTTTTAGTAGTTATACATTATTTTAAGTCTTTATAAACCCTCCCAACACTCTTATACATAACCCTTTCTCATTCCCTTCATAACTTTTCCCATAAAAATGTTTTAAACTCTTAAATCGAGATACGTAATTTAAAAAATTAATATGGGTAGTCACCATTGAAAATACACCATACAGCTAGAATGATAATGATTAATTAGCTTAACAGTACTGATGACAATGGCGATGAAGATGAGATGAATGCCAAGAAGGGCATTAATGCTATTCTAAAGGCACCACTTCATCAGGTGGTATCTTCGACCGGACGTAACTTCTACTACTTCCTCTAAAGGCATAGGCATAACAGATCTCTTCGTGCGAGTTATGAACGATTGGGTGGCATGGCAGGGCTTGAATACATTCAGTCTCTAACAAAAATTTCACAAATGTCGTACACAACACCGCAGATGAAAACTACGCACACGCGACAGTCGGATGCTAACGGGAAATGGAAGAGCTGAGAGAGGGGGTAGCGAAAGAAAACAAGATGCGACGGTTACTGAGCCAATCAGCGACTGGGAAACATTACTGTACAATACGTACTATGTATGTGCAAAAATACTTTAGACGGAGTACCGTAAAAACACACAAAACAGCGAAAATACCGCAATAAATATTTTACATATAATTTTTTGAAAACCCGCGAAGCACTGAAGCCGCGAAACATGAAGCGCGAAGTGGCGAGGGAACACTGTATATCAGATTACCTCCATTGCTTGCACGACATTCGGGTTTCTGTAGTTGAGTGTCGGCTGTTCGGGCAGGAATGCGTGATAATAATACTGTTCTCTTTCACTGTTCCACGTCCAGGCAGACCCTTCGAACACACTGACCTGAAGAACATAAAGTACCTCTGCATGTCGTTGACTCCAGTGCTTGTAAGTTGCATGGAATGTAATAAAAACTCAGTAGAACAACAAAATACGTAGGAACGTTAAGAGAGGCACAATCTATTCAATGTTTACTGAAAGTGACTAGTAGTTAAAGAATAATTGCGCAAGTTTAGATTTCTCTACACAAAAAAGAAAGAGGACCACGATGTATGCAAATGATAAATTCAAACAGAATTAATAACGATTAGCTCACTTAAATGGTCAGAAAGGTGCATTTTTTCTACTGATTGCATAAAAATTTGTGCAAGACACTGTTTCCCCAGATCTGTCTTCGTTCTCAAGATACACGTTTAAAGGGATCACCGGAGACAAAATGGGGTCAAGAACAGTCTTCCAGAAAGAACAAGGACGTCGAACAAGAACATTTACGTTGTTAAAGGTTTAGCTAATGGGAGAGCTGGAACCAAGTGTTAGCCCTGTAGGGCGGACGACACGATTTTGACCTCCTTCTGTAAATGGGGATATTTGTGGGCGTATACATGTCTCGAGAACAGAAAACGGGTGTTCACCTCGATTTGGAAAAATATTTCCTTGAAACGAACTTTAACCAGTGAGTATAAACAATTGCATCTCACTACTCCTAGCGATACAAAGATTCATATTGATTATTAGAAGCGAAAGTAGAGAAAATATAAGGAGACTGTGTAGAAAGTGTATCAGGGACAGTAAATGTATCCACAAACTTCTAACCCAGTTGCTGGGAGGCATACGCGTGCCGTTCTTCAGCACAGTGCCATTGGCCCAGATATAGTAATCTGTGTAGGGCTCTATTCTCTTGACGCTGTTCTGAAACCAGGGATGTTCCGAACTGGAGTGTCCAGCCACAAAATCTATGACTACGCGGATTCCTGAAAGAAAAAAATAATACTAGGTAATCCACGTGACTTACTATTTGTTACTTAGGAGGAAGTGAACGAGCATTATTATATTCTACTTCATAAAGTTGTAAACTACTAACATAGTTTTTGAAACAGTATGCTTTAACAAGAAGAAGAAGAAGGAGAAGAAGAACAAGAACAACATTCATGAAGCTCATTTTTCCATGCGGAGCGAAGCATGAAGTAGAAAAGGACCGACACTTTACCACACACGAAAAGCTCACAATTAAAACACGTAAAGATAAGCATACTTGTAGTTTGACAGCAACATTAGGCCAGTATCTGACATGTCATTCAGAAATGTACCTAGCTCGTGAGCCTTCATCAGAAGCTCGTTGAAATCTGCCAGGTTGCCGAAGATCGGGTCAACATTCGTGTAGTTACTGATGTCATAGCCAAAGTCCTTCAACGGGGATGGGTAAAAGGGGCTAATCCAAATGGCCTTGACGTTAATGGAAGCCAAATAGTCGAGCTTGGACGTGATACCTAGAAAGACAATACATGTGTACAACCTATATGAAACGATTACAGTGCACTGCTTCTGGCCATGGGTCAAACTGACGACTACTGTTTACCTTAGTAAGGGCAGTCACGGTTAATATTCGCTCTGTTTCTTTAAACCTGCGCTTACAATTAATAAACTATTTATCATCAAGATAAAGCTTTACAGAGAAAGAGACAGAGAGAGTGAAGTAGTTTTTTTTTAAATGATTGGGCTATATGAACATATTACAAAGTTAGTTGCAAAACGGCACATAGGTATTGACAGTACGATTTCTAGCAATCTATCAACATGAATGTGTTGATAAAATATCGAAACGTGATATTAGAAGATCTGTAATAAGGAGAAATGATAAAATAAGTTATTTCACACACACACACACACACACACACACACACACACACACACACACACACACACACACACACACATATATATATATATATATAAATAAATAGCTGAAGAATTGCCTTGTAAAGAAGAAAAATAGTCCAGTTTCTGTCCATGCTAGCTAGTAAAATTTGCTCCATTTACTTGTATACACTATTAGTTGTATAATTAACTACATACCGTTGGATTGTGCATGCAATTTAAACCGGTACATACAAGATCCTAGGGAAAAGCTCTTTACCTTAAGAACAGATTTTTTTATTTTGAATAAAGCTCTTGATCATTAGTGAATAAATGATATTTAAAACTTAAGCTTAAGTCAGTTTATTAGGTATTTTGAGTATTCGCCGATAAAATGTCAGTAGTCGGTAGCACACAAATAGTTTTTTTTTTCCAGTCACATTACTTACCCTGTAGATCTCCTGTCCCGTCACCGTTAGAATCTTTGAAGGACCGCGGGTAGATCTGATAGAGGATTGTCGTCTGCCACCACTTCAGCGGCGGCGGGAAGATATCTCTCACTGACTTGGACAGTAAGACCACGGGCACGGTGGTGACAATTCCGGCGACCATGGCCAAGAACACCAGCGGCAGGCAAATCCGGTGGCGACATACAGTCTGCATGAAGCTGGCCTTCAGTGGCTCATCACTCTGCCCCATCGCCGGCAATATCGGGATCGCGCACCTGCAGACGACCTCACAAAAGCACGTAAATGTCGTTCAAAGTATGTGAAGGATGCGGACACGTATGTCGCTCGGCTTGCTGTGTACTTAGACCAGACCCCGGACCTTCAACCAAAGCTAAGGTAGTGGCCAGGTATAAATGTGTGTGTGTGTGTGTGTGCCACAAACTTATCTCGACCTTTGCCAACGCTGGTATTCGCAGATAACATACTTCGTGTGTGCAAGGCAAATCTAGGCTGCTCGCACTTTTTCCAGATAAGACTTTATTTGAGAAAAAAGATAAAAATAAGAAAAGCAATCTAGAGCAATCGTGATCTTTCGTTCAACATAACAACATAACAAGAAAGACCAGCAGTGTCACGATTCGAACTGTAGGTTGAAAACGTGTCAAATAATAATTGAAACCAAGAATCTATACATTATGAAAATGTTTTTAAGGTTCGTGTAAGTGTCACCCACAATTACACGTTTCAAAAGAATATTTGGCGGAACCTGTTTCAGGTACACTAAGCATGCATGACACATGGGAGATAACAAACACTTGTGGAAATTGAGTGTGGTTCTTTCCCTTTGATTGGAAACTTTTGTCTCTCTCGTGCATTCTCGATCAGTGTGAAGCTGTCAGAAGTCACTTGCAGCATGCATCAGTATTTTTGAATTTTAGTTTTGAGTTGGTTGCTTTGAAATGTTCGGAAACATACTTAAACTATGCGACCGTCCGTTCATGTGTTTCATCGTAACCCGTGATGAATAAAACATGTTCAGTCTCTCATTCATTCCTCCCTTTACCGGCACCTGTCGTTGGGGGGAAACATGGATAGAGGCGTCACCTGACAAGGTCAGAGACTGTTTTTGGCGAAAATAAGCAGGTCTTGCAAATGACGACCAGTCCATTCTTTGACGTTTGTAAGCCAGTTCTTTCTCTGGCCGTTGCGGCGTCGACCGCCCTCCAAGAAGCCTTGAAGGACAGTCTTCGATAAAGTGTCATGCCTGGTAAAGCTTGTTGCGAGAGAGAGAGAGAAAGAAAAACACACAGGTGGAGATAAAGATTTGTTCAATGTTATTATACCAGTAATGCGGAACCACATGGGCCCAACTGATTGGGCTGCCCAAAACGGGTCCGCTGGCGAGGTGTTGTTGCGGCCCTATGGTCCTCGAGGAGTAGCAAGGAATGATGATGATGATTACGCCAGTAGAAATTGCTTATATAAAAACTAAAGCTTTTAGTATTTACTCGTTGCCGTGTGAAAAGCAAGCTTATTACCACTTTCGATTCCCCAAAGATAGTTTTTTCTGTTAAGTTCTCGTTATAGAGAATCACCAGATGAAAAGGCCCCAGTAATGGAACCTACTTTAAGTTTGTTTGTTTGTTTTTCTTTTGAGAAAGAAACAAGACGGAAGATGCTTTATAAGTGGCAAGTAAAGTCGTTACTGCTCTTTAAAAAGTAGTTTTTCTTATGTGCGACTAACAAATAAATAGCTACAGTCACGCCTGTAAGATGCTCCAACAATAAACTTTCAATTTTATCTCTTTTTTTAGTTTTAGTCACTATTTTAAAATGACCTTTGCTCTATCCCTCCATTGCTCCTATCCTCTTTATCTTTCTTTCTCGTTTTCTTGTCTTTCCTTTACCCTCACGTATCTGTCATTCTCCACCTAATAATCCCGGTAGACCTCGAAAATGCGGCTGACAGTCTCATTAAGATTAATCACACATCCAGCAAAGGATTTGACTAACACACACACACACACACACACACACACGCACGCACGCACGCAAACACGCACGCACGCACGCGCGCCTTCGCTCACTATTCAGTCTCGCCTTGTCTCGCCTTCCGTCTGTTCATCCTAACGTGTGCAAACCAAAAAACTATCTTCTCTCTCTCATTCTCATTTAAGCACGGCATGTGTAGTGTCAAGCATCAGTTATGCTCATCAGCAGGGATAGGTATCAGTATGGGGTAATCATCTGTTGTTTCTGATCTCAAAGCACTTTATTATTCCCAAATACACAGAATGCACATAAGCACACAAACAGATGGATGAATGTGTGTGTGTGTGTGTGTGTGTGTGTGTGTGTGTGTGCACGCGCGCGCGCCCAAATATATGAAATTATATGTACATACTCCATAACAGAAATGCACACTTCCACGGATGGACACACACAAATACACACATAAGTACAACGACGTTTGTCGATATAATATACAAATGTTTATTTTATTTATATATCGATATATACACACGCACAAAACTACTCATACACACACGTCTATACACAGACACATGCCCGCCCAAACACCCTCTCCCCCCCCCCCAACACACACACACACACACGCGCTCACACAGAAAGAGCTCGTAACCGGGAAAGATATTGCGCTGACGATTCCGGCAACTTTGGCAGGAGCAGGATGCTGTCCTTGGACTTCCACGTGTGACTCGATCGATGGTGGGCTGCCGGCGGTAAGATGGTGTGCAGCGCAAACGTTTGATGAAAGAGAACGGCTCTAGCCGGAAGCAAAGGTTCCTCCACTTCACAGCACTCGCTGCTTGCGGCCACCACACAAGGTGGTGCATCGTGATGCCGCCAGGCGCCCAGCCCTAGTTGTATAAGCTCTAGGGAGGCTTACAGAGCACGTGCGGTCCCTGGCCTCTCTTTGGCGTCGTTAGCCTTAACCAGCGAGTAGCCGCTGAGATGACCAGATGGTGTCCAGAGAACGCGGTGAACGGTAATACCGGGTGGGCATGTTAATGGGGTACCATGTTGCTCGTGTCCTAGCATTGCCTATCTGGGCCTCAGAAATTATGTTCAGCTAAACGATAAGGTTGACGGGCAAAATCCTGCTGTAAGCTCATACTAGTGTTGCTGAAAGCTTTGTTTTCTTTTGCAAATAAGAGTGAGGTTTAACTACTCAGTCTCTCACAATTTCCTATTTGATTTCTCGCTTATCGGTAATCTAATATTTATTCCTTTCGCTTCACTTATGTTCCAAGGCTTCTTTTTTGTCATAGGTTCCCGTTCATTTCTTTTTTTTCTGAAAAAACGATTAAAATATTAAGTTAATAATATATGTTTATCATGTATATTTATGATGTGTGTTACGCAAACATATTTGTCATCCTTGTCATTTGGCTAGAAATTGTTAAATTTTATATTTTCGTTCCTTTACCAAGAGTGTGCACATCCTCCCTCTTTATTCGTCTCTCTCTCTCTTTGTTCTTTCGTCCGTCCACCTATCCTTCTGTGTATGTTATCTCTCTCTTTCTCTCTTACGTGCACACACACACACACACACACACACACACACAAACGCAGGCAACTTTGTTGTCTCTATTGAAAAGCCTTATCTCTCTCTCTCTCTGTGACATGTTTTGAAATCAGTTATAATTTAGCTTAAGCCATTGCAAATTTTGCAATTTTTTCATAGTTTTAACTTCGTTATCTGCAGCGGAACTTTCTTTTATTGTGGGGCACGTATTAGTTGTACGGACAGATATTTAAGTTCGTGCTTGGATGCCTGCAAACAGTAACGCTCATTGAAAACTACTCATTAAAAACTACTCATGTTCAATCAAACTACACAATCCATATAAAAGAAACAAACAAAAAGAAAATACGAAATCTATAATTTATTTTTTATTTTCTTCTTTTCTTATTGTTCTTCTCTCTCCTCTTTGTTTTTCGTTACCTTTTTCATTCTTTCTCGTTTCTTTGATTCATTTACTATGCTTTTGGGTTTTTTTTTCTTCTTTTTTTATATTCTTGTTTCTTCTGTCTCAAGGGAAGGAACTATAGCATGTGTCATTCTAACCGTATCCAACATAAACGTTAAAATTATGTGTGTAGACTGGTGTACATGGCAGTGGAATAGACACAGCTTTCTAGGACCTGAAATATTACAAAAAAGCGCTAACACATAGTAAAGTAATTACTAGTTATATTCTTATGTAACAGGTCATCCTTCGCGTGTAAATACCTTATGAATAAAGTTGAAATACGTAAGTGAGCGCATGTGTGTGTGTGTGTGTGTGTGTGTGTGTGTGTGTGTGTGTGTGTGTGTGGGAGAGAGAGAGAGAGGTTTGGTGTGAAAAATGTGCAAATCCATATTGATTATTTGAGCCTCAGCCCCTTTGGTAGGAAGTCTCTTTGTCTATGGGAATGTTGCCGGCTGTGTTTGGTTGGTGTCTGTTGCTCGGGAGAAAATTTACTTTTAATGTTTATTTTTCCAGATTTAAGATTATGCCTGGCTCTTTAAATGAACATAATCTACTGCAAATGACTGCCATGAACCTTGCTACTCAGAGAACTGTTGAGAAACGTCGCACTGCGAAATCAGTGTCATCAAGTCTCATCGTCGCATTACTGTGACAGTCTAATTTTCTTAATGCACTAAAAGATGAGATAACTCTGATTGAGAACTCAGCAAAGGGAAAGCAATCGATAGCTTGGTTTAGTCTAATGCATGCATCACCGTCGAACGAAAATGGGGTGCAGAGGCAGAAGTTTCGTTAGGTCGACATAACTCACGAGTAATCAATGTCTTGGTCTTCCTACCCATGAAAGAAAAATTGCAGAGGTACAAACTATGTGAAATGATTGATGGCGAAACATACTGGCTTCAGTAAAACGACCCAAGACACACGATGATGTAGTACATTCATGACAACTGCACACTAGATAATCACTCATATAAGGCCTTCTTCATTTTCTACTTTTGGTCATGGAAATTTTCGTTTCGTATCAGGTAATACTAATTTTATCTGTTTTGTCCTTTAATATCCATTAAGAAACCCGTAAAGGCAGAATTTTCATATTATAGGGGGTCTGACTAGGTCACGACGGGCTATGCTATTTTGTGAGAGGGGAGAGCGGGTAGGATCGATATTTGAGAGGGGTGTGAGGTTGGGCCTTGGTTGGTGTTGTGTGTGATTTATGAAGTAGGGTTAGGGTTTGGGTTAGGGTGAGAGTTAAGGTTATGTAATTTTGTAGTGAATTGAGCAGAGGACAAATGTTTAGGACTGGTCGAGTGACGTTATGGTGACTGACATGGAGTTGTTTTAAATTATTGGCTGGTTTTAGTCATGTGATATTTGGTGCGGGGAAAGTTTGTTGATTTCATTTCATGTTAGCAGACGAGAGAAAGTCGAGAGGATTGAAGATGGCGAGTGTTCATGGAAATTTGGGGAAAATTTGTGGTGCAGTTGTGGATTTCAAAGAAAAGTTGAGAGATGCAGAGCCTGGAAAGTACAGCAGAAAGAAGTTTAGAATGGATGGAGAAGTGACAAGGTTGTTTGTTTTGAGTTTAGTGGAAGACTTAGTGATGTGATAGATTTACGCAATTTTCGGGGGAGGACAAATTTTGTTTAGTTTTCGATATTATTTCTCGGAAAAATTGGAGTAAGGATTCGAAGAAGATGGAGCAGACGACATCAGGAAAAATTTTGTTCATTCCTGGATATTATTTCTCGGAATAATTCGAGGAAGGATTCGAAGAAGATGGAGCAGACGATATCAGGGTAGTTTAGCGAGGAGAGAGAGCAGAAGATAAGTGACGTAATAGTGACGTCACTATTTTGCACAGCTCCGCCTACAGGTAAGCCATTTTTGTTATGGCGTCGCGTTACCCCCCTATAAGAAAGCTGTTCACATGTAAAATGTTTGTTTTGCTTTTATCGGTTTGTCGTGCTTGTGTGTGTACGTGCGTGCGTGAAGGATAGAGAGGGGTGAGATCATTACAGAGACACAAAGCCTTCAAACAAGAAACACGCTTGCACGCAGGTACGCATGCAGACAAATAAACATTTCCTTTCTCTTGATTAGAGTTTTCTCAATCCCTCTTGCCGTGTCCATGTGTGAACCACAAACAGCGCAACGTTTAGGTTGAAAGACTCGCACAGCAGAAAATCTTTTATTTTTAATTTCTTATCTATTCCATTCACTATTTCAGTCATCGTTATCCATATCTATGATTTAAATCCGACTTCTTCTCAGGTTTGTATTTTTCTATTTTACAATTTGGTGATGTGAAGGCATGCTTAGCTATGTACATTCGGAATGTAAAAAAATTCTTCATCCGAATGCCACGGACACCTGTGTTTCAACAACAGCGGCTTTCACACCCCAACTATATTTTTTGTTGTGAATGAAACGTAGTCTCTGATTTTCCTGAACTGCGTGATGGGATATGTTTAATTTCACGGATGACGGTGCAAGAATGTAAGCGAGTGCACGGTAAATGTGTGCTAATCGTCTGACAAGTTTTATCTACTGTTTGTCTTTCACAGAAAACCGTTTTCAGCCGAGAACCAGGGATCAGATCAAGAACAAAGCGTCCCATAGCGCAAGAATTTCGTTTTATCCTTTTTACCCTGTTTATTTCTTTTGTTGTTTGCTTAAACTTATCCCCGTTTTAGCCTCGGCGCCGCCTATCTATTCTGCACGTGCAAGTTGTCTGGCGTCAGACGAGCTGAAAGCGCGATGGCGTGCACCCGGGCGCTTGTTCCGCTCGTGCGCGCACATATTGATGTCGACAGCGTGGCATCATGCGATGGATATCGCACCGCCGACAGCGCGGCAACCTCCGATAGTCATCGCTTCCCCCTTAGTGGCGTGGTAACCTGCGATACGTATCGTCCGCTCGTAACGCGGTAGCCTGCGATATGTATCGCTGCACCACTGGTCCCCAATGTACGCTTGCCCTCGCTGTCCACACTCTAAGTGCAGTCGCTGGGTGCACAGGAAATGTAAATCAGCACAGTATGTCGATGCGCAGTGACAAAACGCCGTCGTTACTTCCGGCTCCTAGAAATCCTTATCTGCTGCTGCTTAAAACAGTTACCTCCCTGTCTGCAATGTGCATCTGTGGACGAAAGTCGTTTCCAGACTGATTAAAAGGCAAAGAAACATTAAGGGCTTCGCCCACGAGCAGCAACGCCACTGGATCTGGGGCGCCAAGAGGGGAATTTTCTCTACTTTCTCTCTCTAGCTACAGAACGCGCTCTGAAAATTCCCCTCTTAGCGCCCCAGATCCAGTGGCGTTGCTGCTCGTGGGCGAAGCCCTTAATGTTTCTTTGCCTTTTAATCAGTCTGGAAACGACTTTCGTCCACAGATGCACATTGCAGACAGGGAGGTAACTGTAGCAAGATACCGAAATAGCACTGACACATTGAATTGCGTCTTACATCATTGTTTTTTTTCTGTCTGGGAAAAAAGCCAAAAAGCATATTTTGTGGGGGAGAAAGCAATAACATTGTAGGTGGCGGAAGACCAAAGGGAGGAATATAGTAAGCACACAGCGGTTTATTGGCAAGGGGGATATTTTTTTTCCTGAGTAATTAATACAAGCATTGGAGCTGAACCAAAATAACTCAGCGGCAACGATTCAGTGTTCCTTGGTCTCTAGTGATGCTCGACATCTTAACTTGACGTCCCCAAGTGGTAAAATCAGTTCAGTAGATGCCACAATGCTTCTAGTAGATAACGGTCAATTGCACAAAACGCCATTTACAGAAAGGATAGATTTCATATTGTCATTGATAGATTAAGGTCAGATTACAACGATTCTGAAAGAAAAAATGACCACTTTCAGCGTGACACTGACAGACAAATCGCCGCTCCAAGACTGCAGACATTAAAGCAGTTGTTTTTATGACTGCTGGGGCTAACAATATTAAAATTGCATTTTTTGACGCTGCTATTTTTAGTGCCGCTTAAAAAGGAGGGAGAAACAGGGAGGAGACCTTGCGTGTAGTGAAAGATAGACAAGGAAAGAAAAAAGGAGAGAGAGAATGAGTAGTAAGGGTGCTTCATTCCACATGAAAAGAGGAAACTGATAAAAGCCCCGGATGCAGGAAAATGGAGTTACTGTTGACTGCACAAATATGGACGAACATTTTTATCGGTTATGGAACATTTTCATACAGAGTTGCTGTATTAAAACTTTGTTAGTGGTAGCATAAAATAAAAGTCGTCCATATTTTGCAGGTAAAGAAAAGCCTTTAGCATACATCGTCGAGCAAAATGGGCTAATCAAAGTGTTGAGTTCAAGAGAAGCAATACTACTGATCCAAAAGAGTATGTGCGTTCTTAGAGCCAGGGCGCTATTTATCCAATTTAATTCACAACAAATAAGTTTTTTTTCTTGTTACTTTATCTTTACTTATTTATCCCAGTAGTAGAGTTCTCGGAAGTGAAGGCACAGTGACTATTTATTTTCTTTATATGAAGTCTTGAAAACTGCATCAGTCTGTCTTCGGACATCAAAGCACATGTTCGGTTACGCTTACAATACACTATTCTCTGTAGAAAGACTATCAGTGACTTTCGCCAGAGTTAATTATTCATGAAGAAGGATTATCGGCAAAAGGTATTTTGTCTACAAGGCTCTATTTTGTGTCAGAGATTAGAAGGCAAGGTGATTGGTCATTTTAGAATTGTTTATCAATGCTTTGACGTTTATGAGCAGTAACTTCATGATCTGATAACAGCTCTCACTGAGCAGAGAAAACAAAATCCAGGCACACTCTGCATTGTTGATGTCTTTCTCGAGTGGAAGGCGTCCTTAACCGACAGCAGCTTGACCAACGGTTAGTGTCGTTGGGACAAGTTTGGTGTGGTTTAGCACGTTTGACGGACTACATTTCTGTCCAGTGACTAAACATTACGGACGACATCATATTGCGACTGTGATACTGTACTCGATAAGCCGATGTTTGGAACAGCGGAAATGTTTAACTGTGACCTGATAAAAGGTCATTTTAGCCAATGGTGAATATTTTACTGAGTCCTTTGGCATTGATCAGTATAAACATCTGTAATATTACACATATGTGTGTGCGTGTGCGTGTGCGCCCTTGTGTGTGTGTCCATCCGTACAAGAATGCATGTCTTCGTATTTCTTGTCTTATGAGCAACTAATGAATACGTGTTGCGGCAAATGGTGTAAACATTATAGTAGCACGAATTAAGACCTATTTTCCCTATAGGAAGAAACTGTAACAGAAACTATCATAGGAAACAGTGGAAAATAAACGAGCTTCTGTGGAAAAGTTTTCTACATAATGAAAACCATAGTGTGGGAAAGAAGGAAGGAAGACTATTTTACACCGCATTCATGATTAAGACAAAATGTAGCGATAGCCACCGACTTCCCCTACCGCAGTCCTTGGCATGCATATATTTAATTTATGTAAAGGACAACACGAGTGCAACATTTTTTCTTCATGATCGGGTTAAGTATATTGTAAAATAATCATTTCCAAAATATGAGTACATAATTATGCTTAATTTTCAAAGTATAAGCCTTCAAACATCGGCATCCTTACCTGCCAATAGGAAAGTAGACGAAAATTACTCTCCTATACTGGAGAGCTCAGCTGCGTGCAAGTAGTAACAGCGAGTGGGGCTCAGTTCAACAAATGCAACATTGCTCAGGTTGTCGTGTTCAAGAAGCGCTTTTCGGCCCAGAATTGAAACAGCTGGTTTTGGAATACAGCCCTAAAGATTTAAGCTTTATTTAGAAGCTTCGACTGAAGTCAAACAAACAAAAAGATTCAAGCCAAACTCATTCGACAGACTGGTAAGTAAATCTTCTTCAGATAAAAATTGTGCTCGATAAAGATACGACTGATGATGTGTTTGTGACTGTGTCACGATGTTATTCGTAGGCCAGGATGGTAGAGAAAGCGTAGATGTTGCATATTTGGTGCTTGATCCTTAATCTTTTTACCAGCAGTCGTAGTTGGTATTGGAAAAAGATCTCTTCGTTATATACAAAGTCGAAAAATTGGTTGTAGTGTAAAAGTGAGTGGATAAAAATTGCTTTTGAAATGTTTTGACCAAATTCTTGAGTACGGTGTGTGGACGAAGTTCGCATGGCACGTTTGAACAAAGCAGTGATCCACTGGTGTTTGTAAACAGTATCTTTAGGAAATGACAATGAGTACAAACTAACTCTTGAGTGTCGAAGAGAATATTCAGCACGTTGTGTCCTGATGTGTTTTCTTTCACCGAGGTTGTCATCTTTCCTATTTAAATTCAGCTGATGATGCAGACGACACTATTTTTAGAAATGCTATACCCTTTTGTTAGTTCCTGTTTTCTCGACAAATAAAGGGGGGATTAAGAGAAAAGCAATAATGTTATATTTCTCATGCCTCTTCGTCTTAAAATACCTCCGGAATATGTTTTTGTGATACTCTATGCTTTATTTCTAGCGATTTTCGCTGAGCGCTCGTGCTGCTCTTTATAAATCTTCACTAAAACTATTGTGTTACTATCTTATTAAGAGTTATACATTTGCCCGAATTACCCTCTTGGATAAATAACCTTATCTTTTTCTATCTTATCTTATACATAATTGTACTAGTCATAAACAATCCATGTTTTGTTCGTTATTTCTGGGGTCAGTTGCACAACACATTTCTAAACCTTAAAACTGTTCTAAAGAATCAAAATCTCTTCTTAGCCATTTTGATGCACTGCTAAAAACCATAAAAAAAATTGTACTGACAGGACGGAAAGTCAGATTTAAACAACTTTATCTTACTTAAAACAGTTTTAGTTTCAAAAATTCTAAAATTGTGGTGTGCACTTTAAACTGATTATCTAAATAGAGTTAAGGCCTAAAAGTGTTTAAAATTAGAAATGTGTTGTGCAACTGGCCCCTGGCCCACAGAGAGACTTGTGCTGAGCCGCAGGTGACTGAGAGCATGAAGGAGCCAGTAGAGGTTTTTTTCATAAAAACTGGACGAAAATAGAGGAATGTTTGAGCAAGTCTGAGAAAGTTTTTACATGAAGGTTATACCAAAACTGACAGACTGTCGCTTTATTGTGCATGACGTCACACACCAGTTTCTGAGTGGCATGAAGACCATACAATTTTGACGTCAACACGGCGAAGACGGCTTATTTGTGAACACTTCGACTTGGCCCGCGATCAAGTCCTCGACATCAAAAGTCGACGGAGAATGAGAGAGCATCTCCTGTATGAGCGTGTGTGTGTGTGTGTGTGTGTGTGTGTGTGTGTGTGTGTGTGTGTGGATGTGTGTGTGTGTGTGAATGTTTGCTCGTGTGCGTGCGCGCGCTCGTGTGTGTGTGTGTGTTGTTTTAAGTCACAAGCAGCCTGCTACTCCTGTTTGTCAGATCACTGGCGATCTAAGGGCACACAGCTCGATAAGAGTGTTGCTCTAGTGTCTTTGTAGATATTTTTTTCTCAAAGACATTATTGGTGACGTTTTCTTTGATGCCAGCCCCAACACACCCAATCCCATTCAGAAAATATTTTCCCCTGTTTGGCTCTGCACAACAGCAATTTCTAAATTTACGTCACTTCAAATTTAAATTCTCAGTTCGTTTGCTTGTTTATCCTAATTAGTTGACAATAATAAGCAATAACAATAAGTGGCATCGTAAGCAAAGACTACCACAGGATGAGTTTGAGAATATCTTGAAGACCGACATCGGAGAAACGAATTGCAAAGGGGGAAAACACCCAGTTTGTTTTTTTCTCTCTTTGACAACGTGTTAGTGGATCGCTGACTGGCGACTGAAGCGACAATGAACTTTTGCAGAAGACTGCGACCTTTCCACAGGAAGAGGTTTGTCTATTTTGTAAACTAAGTCCGTGTTTTAATGGCGCGACCGCTGTCAGGAAAAACAGCAATGCCCTTCTTTCTATTCCACTCACGTCGGCGAACAACAGACGGAGTGGGAGGTGAGCATTCCGGAGCCATCGATCGTCCTAGTCCCAATCACATACCCTCACCCCTCCCCTAGAGGACGCAGTATCAGAGTTGCACGTGCACATAGAACGAGCCCAGATGGCGCCAGCGTGGTCCTGTGACCTGCGACAATTTCTCTTGTAAAGGAGAGAATCACTGAGACTCGTGTGCGTGCACACGCTCAGGTGGGACAAATGAGGACGCAGGCATGCAGACATACGAGAACCTTTGTTTACGTGGAACCCACTGTGGGCAGGTCAACATCTGGGGAATTCGATATTTTTTCTCTCTATTGGCTCGAATGTTCGCTGCAGGGAAAATAAAAGAAGTTATTTTTACCACATACTAGCCGCCCAGTGAGGTAGGTAGATAGGTAGATAGAAAGCCTTTATTGTTTTCTGACCAAAGGTTTCCGATCGTATAGTGACAAAGCAGGCAGCAGCGGAAAGATTTCAAACCATAAAATCCTCCATCCGGCAGTTATGCAAACCCACAGGAATGCAGGAAGACTTTGCAGAACCACTTGATCACTCTTGCGGATATTCTCATGCACGTCCTATAGGTCATGTATGCTATCGGCACTGTCTTTCATAGTGCTATGTGGATTTGTTAAAAGCAAAAATAGCTAGCAATTTTTCCCCCTTTATGCGCATTATTTTGTTAATGAAACTTCTACTCTAATTTCTAATAAAAGTTTAGAAGGTATCTGAGAGTAACATAAGGCAAATTCCAGAAAGACCTCCTGGTAAATCGGTTGTGACTGGTCCTTAACGGTATGCAGAAGAGATATAGCGATATACTGCATTTATAAATATACTGCAAAAACAAAAATAAAAAGAAATTGTTGCAAGATTTATATAATCAAGTGTTAGTTTTATCTTTACCGTTCTGTGTTTGGTACTGCTTTGCCACAATGAACTTAAGCATGGAATGTACTGACACAGGGAAAAGAGTTCATCGTCAGTGCCTCCTGGTTAGAAAAGAGGAGAGAAGCGTGCACCGAGTCGGAACAGTGCCCTCTTTTTTTTGAGCAGGTCTTTGATCGGAGAAAACATAAGAGATCGGCGACTCTGCATAAAGATAACATTTGATAAACTTTAGTTACTGGCTACTCAATGTGTAAACAGATATATCTTGGTGAAATTAGTAAACGGTTTAGCACACGTCACCAAATTAAAAAAAATTATTTTACTTTTGTTATGGCCTCTCTTTACTTTACCTATCAATCACCTGTATTTTCTTGTCGTCAGATTTTTAAATCAATCAGCCAATCAATCAATCAATCCCCAAATCAGTTATATCATTTAAATCAATCGTTTAATTTTCATGATGCTTGCCTTCATTTTTATCCCTCACGTGTAGCCTCTCCTACCTCTTATCCTCAACCCCCACCCGTTAGTTGTGTCTGCACTTCCGTCTTGTCCTTTGAAGTTCGTGCCATCAGGTTACGTTCCACCGTCCGACAAGACGTGCACCTTGACCTACTTTCCGGAGAGTAAAACAGGAGACCATCAATCTCAGCGACTCCGGGCTCCCACTAGGCTGACTAGGGGAATCATACAGTCAAGAGAGCCCATGAAAAGGTAGGATAAGGAGCCGGGAAGGTGAACAAGGAGAGGGGGTTCTCCAGTTTTTCGACCTTCACCTTGTCGGAACAAACGACTCACCGGTTGGCCACAGCCCGAATCCAGAGGAAAGTGGGCGAGGGTACACGGGGAGAGGCGTTTGCCGTTAATTACATCATGTCTGCCAACGCTCCCCTACTAATCTCAGTCGGGCTATTCAGACTCTTGGACGCATGGCCGGTGTTTGATCTTCCACCACCGTTGAGCCGATCGAATCTCTGCTCCAAGCGGCCGGCTTGTCTTCGGGACTTCCAAGCTCTCTTGTGGTGATGTTTAAAGGTTCTTCGATCCTGAAAGAGCGTGAGAAAAAAAATTCCTGTAGTAGTAGTAGTGGCGGTGGCGACGACGACAACGATGATGATGATGATGATGATGATGACGACGACGACGATTTTAATAGTATCTACTTAATGCAAAAGAAACAGACATGAAACTCCGATTCAATACGTCATTTAGTTCCAAGACCTCATGATTCTTGTTTAATTGCTCGATCGACTCTCAGATAACTCATTTTAAGACCTTAACAGCCTGAGATCATTCCAGGCCCCAGGACATTTCTTTCCCATGTGTGGGCTTGAAATAGAAGTTGAACAACAAAATCTACGGTTTCCAAATCAATGAGCCTTTCATGGCTAAGCTCCGTTCGTGCATTCCCCGGGGGACAGTCTCTGTTACATGAGTTTGGCTAAAAGTCTTTGCCCGCAGCTTCTGGGCTTCTCTCAGCGCCGAGATTTTGCGAATTTCGCTAATGCGTTTGTCTCGGAAGTAATTTTAGACTTACATTTTGCTAATTGTCTTTGGGTTTTTTTTCCTTATTTTTTTTCCTTGCTTTTAAATTGCTGGACATAATCTCGTGCTTCCTACATAACTGCAGTTCACACCCGCCGTCCACAGATTTGCTAATTTTGCTCTTTCTTTCTTCTTTCTTTCTTTCTTTCTTTAAATAGTTTTTTCCTAGATTTTATCGAAAGGTGAACAATATTTGTCTTAGGCTGATGCCTGCTTCACAAATACCTGGAAGTCTGCAATGTGTACTCTTCACATTCACAACAAGACAGTGCCTGCAATAAGAAAGTCCTCGGCATGTCTGAAACTGCAGCAAGACGATTTTAAAAATATGTGTTAGTGTAAATATTGTGCTGCTGTAGATATATGAGCAAAGTAGAAGAGGAAAAGCGGAAGTGTGTAACCTGTGACGCGTGTTATCATCAGGTGTTCTAATACACAATGGCCAGAAAAAGCACGTTTGCTGAAGTTAAAACAGTCGTTTATCTGATAATAAAAAACAATAACCGTAATACCAAATAATAAGAAAGACAAGCACCATAAACTCATGTTTCGTTTATTGGTAAGCAAACGTCTACGGAGACCGGCACTTTCCGTGGTGTCTTGCTTTCTTTTCTACAGATATTCCAGAGGATTATGTTGTCAGGAACTTAGTATAGATAACGGATCTAAATTTCGTGTAGATATATGGTCCAATCTCTGTTTACGCACTTGTTTAGTCTGCACACACCCGTGCGCACGCACGCACCCACGCACACGCACGCAACAAGCAGATCGTCCCAGTAATCATCCAATAATTTTGGTCCCGTCTTCGCCTGGATCTTTGCTCCTCTAGCCTCCACATAAATGTTTGCTCCAGTCTCCATAGAAACCTTTCCCGCAGTCCTTGCATAAATATTTACTCCAGTCTTTGAGTGAATATTTGCTCCAGTCTCTCTACAAATATCTGCTCTAGTCATCGCATATTTTGACCCAGTCGTTTTGGTGATCTTTGGTCTAACGTTCGCATTGATGCTTTCTCCAGTCTCCGTACAGATCTTTGGTTCAATATCCGCACAGGTAATCGCTCAATTCTCTGTAAAGATCTTTGCCATAGATATCTACTCCAATCCCCGCATAAATGTTCGCTCCAGTCTCCTTGTAGACGTCTGGTGCAGACCCCCGCACACTACACTCCTCTAGACACCGCAACACTAATGAAATAATTTTGAAAGGTTAACAGGACATCTGTTAGACATATCACTCAAGTTTTACTACGGTTTGCGGTGGGTCCTGTTAAATTTAATTTATAAACTTCGTCAAACTCTGCATTTATTCCTTCCTCACACGTCCAGCACTTGAGGCAAATTACCAGGTAGGTGGGATACCTTGAGCTGGAAAATGGAGAGTATCAATGTCTGCTTTATTCTCTTCCCCGACCAATGCACCCCACCATCCTCTGTTGTGAGCGAGGATTCGGGAAGGGGAGGGTGCAAGTGTAGATCACTGCAGGCTATTTTCTTCCGTTTCTTCCCTTAAGCAGTTTGTAACAGACAGTAACCAAACATGCCAAGGCAGTAAGCAGAATAAAAGTAAATACGGAGGAAAATTGTTTTTCCTTGAATTGCTTAATTTAAACACGTGTTCTATTCCATTTTGTACACAAACAAAAGAGAAGGAGAGGATTTCATTACCACTTTTGTCATTCGTTACTTTCACTAAGGGAGACGTACTTTATTGTGCGATGTGCCTACACAAGGTTGGAACACACGCGTTCTGAACCACAAGCTCACGGTGACAGGCAAATTTGAGATTTGGATTATTTTTGTTGCTGTTAACATTGTGTACAGTCTCAAAGTTAAGGCGCGAAGTGCGAAGGCGTGTGAACAGAAAAAAACCACGAATCACAGAAAGCACACACACACACACACACACACACACACACACACACACACGCACGCACGCACGCACGCACGCACGCACGCACGCACGCGCGCATGCATGCACACACATACAGTCACCATACATAAACATATACAGAGACATGTATACACATAGACTTGTTAACATAAAGGCATATAGAAAAAACCTGACTTTTTTCTATCTCACAATCTCTTTCTCTCTCTCTCTCTCTCTCACACACACACACACACACACACACACGGACGCACTTAAGCATACCTTTTCGGGTGACCTACGACGCTAAAGTGAAGAAAAGGAAGCATCAGGTGCGATAACTGACAAATCAAGGAAAACATTAGGGAAGGAATTACGGCGATTCGCCGGTCCATACCAATCGTTTATTTGCCTTCGATTCGCAGCCTGATTATCAAGCATTTGCCGCACGGTAACAACGCCTTGGCAAATCAATGCAGCAAGTGTGCTGGTTCTTCCGATCGCTGGCTTTCCCTTGTGCCACTCCGCCCTCTACGTCCCTGTCACTCAGGGCTCAACGATAGTGTTTTGAGTTTTCCTGTTCTTTTTCGATTTTTTTCCTTTTTATATTTTTGTATTTATATTATTAAAGTTTATTAGATCTGTGAAGGGCTGGTAGTCAGAAGTCATGGGATTGACCAGGTTACAGGGATGACAATCATGTACTATTAAGGTGTTTAAAACCAGTGATTGTCTTCGTGTTCACTTAAAGGACACGTGCATCTCGAAATACTTTACTCGTGCACTGAAAAAAACTTAGCTCAGATTATTAGTTTTCATTAAATATTGACATACATGAAGGAAATACATAAAAAAACTAGCCCGTGCTAGTACAGCAAAAAGTATACGGACGAAATTCGATCGTGTTTGGAAGGAGCTTTGAGAATGATGCTTTTGGCATTTTTGACATTCAACCTAATTTTTACTAATGGCAAACACTCAGCAAAATTACCTTTTCTGTTTGCAAAGAGCCTTTGTGAGTGGACGAGATCGGGAAGGGAAAGGGCAATCACCACTCCGCAAATATCGACACCTGTTTAGACATTCGAAGCGCAGTTGGGGTTTTTCCTGAGAAAGGTAGTTCATTGGTTGTCTTTGGAAAAGTAATGATCTTCAGAAGATCGTTAAAATGTAGAAATGGAGAAAGAGAGAATTGTTCCTGGCAGCATCACGGGGTGCATTTTTGTGATTCACGTCAGACTAACAGGGAATGGAAGAGCCTCCATGTCGACAAGAGGAAAAGCAGGGAAAAAAACCCAGCAACAATGAAAAGAAACTTGTCTGGTTTATGGTCTTAGGGTTGCATGGCCATGGCATTCAGATTGCTTAATAAGCCTTGATGAAGATCTCTAAACACGACGTAGCATTTTTTGTAAAGGTTAATTAATCAAGATATTGATTTTTCTAAATGGGAAAAATGATAACAAAATTTTAAAGGCATGGAAACTTGGGGGGAAAAGACGCGGAGACAGACAGACAGACAGACAGACAGACAGACAGACAGACAGACAGACAGACAGACAGACAGACAGACAGACAGACAGACATTCCACTAAACTTTTGAAACTGTTCCTGTAAACCAACCAACTTTTTTGCACATTTTAAATGAAAGTATAATTGTTTTCTCGAACAAGTTCTTTACAGAAATCAAGACAGTCCACATGTAAGTACATAAAGAAACAAGTAAATAAGAAAACGAAAACAAACAAATAATCTGATGGCAAGGTCTAACCACGAAAATATATATATATATATATGCAAAATAATCATATGTCTCATTGTCTTATTAATATCTTAGAAAATGTGAGACTATGCTGTTTGTGTCTACAACCAATCGTTTGTCCAACGAGTTCCTAGTGATGGAGAATAGTTTCAATACAGTGCACTCCACGCATATCCGTGTGTGTGTTTGTGTGTGTGTGTGTGTGTGTGTGTGTGTGTGTGTGTGTGTGTGTGTGTGTGTGTGTTATGTAGGCACCATCCTTGTTTCCTCCTCGATTAGCAGGATAAAGACTAGTAGAAGGAAGAGCTGCTTCTAACAGCATTTCCCTCCTCTCTTAGTACCTTCACAATAAAGTTGCTTTGACTTAATTACTAATTACTAAATTACCAAAAATCAAAGAAACGAAACAGATAAAATGCACACTATTATAAAAGTAATGTATCAGAAGATGTGAAAATAATAGGATAGTTACCTTCTTTATACGCTGCAATTTTAGAATTAAATGGGGCAGCAACAGTTTTCAGCGCCATCTATGTTAGACATTGTTGTATCGCTGACAAGTACATAGAACAGCATCAGTGAAAAATCTCTCATGCTTGAGTTTTCATAGTTCAGTTTTTTAAACCCATCAATATAGCATGTGTTATGTTCTTACCTAGTTTGTCATCTAAACACTCCCATAAATCGATCTTAAAACGCTTTCAGCTTGAACTGCGATTGTATGAGAGGTCTCCTTCAATGGGTTAGACGAACGGAATGGCCGATGCTTAGTATTTGTTTAACACATTTAAAATACCGGACTCTGGTCGCTCAGCACGTGCCTCCGCAAATGGCCGACCGCAAATCCATTCATTCACGCACCCACGTGCACGATCGCCACTTGATGTTGTCAAGAAAGTCAACTCATGCATTTGAATTCTTGTGACACAGATTGTTCCAAAGTGCCAACGACTATTTATCCTGGCTTTGAAATCTGCAGAGCGTAAGGGCGAACTATTAGGGCTGCCACTAATTTTTGTCTCCCAGAAAGCTACTTTGTCCAGATCTGTTTTTTTTTTTTTTTGTCGGGGACCAGTGTGTTTAGCCGCAAAAGTCATCTTTATTGATTGTAGAGCCTTTCACCGGTGTTTTTATTATTTCGTGTGGGGGTCGAAATCCTCTTTTATTCCGTAGCTTAAAAGTTTTCATCGACAGTAAATACCCGAGAACAGTGAAATGTAAGGGCCTGTTTGTAAATCTGCTTCGTATGAAGTTTCAGTTTGGTCTGCGGTCTTTGCATAAGTGAAGCCTGTTGTTTACTGGGTTCTGCTGTTAAAAGCACTTTGCGTACGAAGACAATGCTTTCCACGCTGAGCCCATTGATCGGAACACACACACACACACACACACACAGAGAGATGACACATTAAAAAGCAGGATTAAATAAGATCTGAGAAACAAATTCGACCGACCCTCGATTTCTCACCCGCCCCCCACCACTGCCGGTCTTTCTATCGATCTTGTAAAGCTGCTTGCTTTTCGTTTTGTTGTGATATGTGATGATTCCTAGGCAATTATTGATAAGGTGAAGTCTGCTTTATATAAAAAGAGGCCCATATGACTTACTTTGCGAAATCGACCTCAAACCACAAGCATCTCTTTCTGTGTCATCTAATGTGACTGTCAGATTGACCTCGGCACACGGGCTGTGTGTGTGTGTGTGTGTGTGTGTGTGTGTGTGTGTGTGTGTGTGTGTGTGGTTTGACGTTACCTTGTAAAAACAGGCCACAGAGTTCACTTTTTAAAAGTAAGTCAAAAGAAAACTCATGCGATGCTTCCTTTGCTTCAAACGTTACTAGCTTATAATTAAAAGCAGTCTTGATTAATTCGTATATAAAGTGACTTAGTTACAGCTGTAATTTTTTGTAGAACGTAGATTTAAAACTTGCTTTGTTTTTATGTGATATTTATATTTTGTGTACTGTTACATTTTGGGATGTTATGTGCGATAAAAAAAGCGGTGGGCGTAACAAAACCCCTGAATCGTACACAGAACCTTAATTAAGGCCCTCCAGTGTCAAAACGTCAAACCCCGAGCTACCCAGAGTATTGTCAGCTGTATTGACAAACAATTAGTTTCAGCTTAGCACAGAATGTTGACCAAAGTTTACCGTTGGTTTCCTGTGACTTTCACACAACTTTGTAAAACTTGCTCACATGTTTGACGAAATTTGCCCTGTTAAGAAGAGGTATTAGGATGCTACTGCTTATATCCGCTGTTTTCATCTCATTGCTTGAAAGTACTTTTTTTGGGGGGAGTGGGGGTTAAAGACTTCGTGCTGACACGAGCGTTAATGCACATTAACGCTATGTGCAAACTTGAAAATGATACTGATACATCGTAGGTCAACTTGAAATAATTATAATAAAGCGCATTGATGTTTCGTCTTTCTCCAGCATCAGCCGGACTGAAAGCGGCTTAAATACATTTAAGCGCACGAGTACACAGGGCAGGCATCAAATGCATCTTCATGAACACGAATGCACACAGTAGGAAACAATGCGCACACACACACACACAGCACCATCGTCTCCCCCTTGTCCACACACACACACACACAAGTGCGGGGGTGATAAAGGGAGAAGACGGAGCAGGGAACACGGGGTCTGTACATTTTGAGAACTTCCTCTCTTCTTTGACTTGTTACCTCCCTGTAAACGCTGCTCCCACAAATTGCCGCTTAGCGAGCGAAAGCCGTCTCACCGCGGTACGAATCCGAAACAAGCTCGGCTAGTCAATATGGCGGTGTGCACTAGCCGTTATCTTGCCACGCATGGGAGTGGAAGGAGGGATGGTTAATTAGTATTTTATGCCGTGTCAGGAGGTAAGGCTATATCAGGGCAAAGCAGCCAGCCCTGTAAACAGATTCCACAATGCGAAAAAGAACAAAATGCCCGAGACGAGATCTGAACACAGGACAGGAAATTCTCATTGTGTTGGGGACATGCGCAATCCGTTGCGCCACCGGGAACGCCCCCGCCGCGAGCCTCCCTTTTTCGTTCCGCCTCCACCCCCACCCCCACCCCCATTCTCTCCACCCCCACTCCGGCTTCTGTGGATCTTCATTCTACCTTTTCCTTTTCTATACTTTCTCTCTGTGTGTCTTTTCTTCATCCATTTCTTCTTTCGCGCACTATATCACATAGTTTTAAAGATTCAGAGTCTGTTCGCGCTCGAGTTTTGTAGCTGTGCGCGACGAGAGCTGAATTTTCAGACGAGCTGTGCACACGTTTTTCACTCTGGAGCACCTCGCTGCCTGGCGACAACATTTTCGTTCAAGTGTGAACCTTTGCGATCCCGTTGTCAACAGCCGATCGAGACTCCGGCTTCTTGCATGGTTGCTGATCTGACCTCCTGACCCCGCGAGGTGCTTCTTTATACATTTGATACGTGCTCACTATTGTTGACGTGTTCACTTTGGCGATTTAAATTAGTTAACGCTTGTGTCTGTGCGGCTTTCCCTATTAGTGATACGTGATAACTCCTCACATACTTCCCTTTCATTGTTTAGTGGCCCAGGCTTTCACGCTGGTTATCACGCGCAGAGGACGGTAGCTCCATTCCCCACCCCTCCGTCAAAAAACGGTTTTTCGTTTTTCTTATTCGGCGTTGACGTCTTTTTGTTCCCGTTTTCCATTCTCACTGCTAGACAGTTAGACTCACGGAGCTCCCTTTTCAAGGCTGCCTTCCATGAATTGAAATCGCTCCGCACAAGATTAAACAACTGTACGAGCAGTCTTTTCGTTCAAGCGGAACTGTTTTGAGCTCTGGCCTGCACGCTTGTTCGGCCCCTTACCTTCGATCTCACCAGGACTGAACACTTTGGAAAGGGACTGTCGAGCAAACGACGTCTAGTGCAAAGCCAACTTCTTAGAAAGGAGGGTTCGACGGACTACAATTGAAACACAGCGTGACAGCAGTCTGAGGTTGAGTCCCGCAGCGGAGCTCACCTACCTTCCACATTCCTCTACCTGACAAACCAGCCATCGATTCGCAGACGCAGACTTGTGAGAAGTCAGGCGCTGGGTGGAACTAACTAGACGACAAAAAGAGAGGAGTAAGAAAACCAACAACCAAATAGGCAGAAAGGAACCTCCGTTCTCAAAATCTTTTTTTCGCCAGCCAGTAGGTGTCGTCGTGGTGGATTTTCTTGTCTTGATTGATCGCGATTTGTTTTTGCGATCGGTCGGGCCGCTGGGTGGACAGGTAGGCGGCTGGCAAAGAGGCGGGGTGGAGCCGGGTGGTGTGCTCTGTCTGCGGCCTGCACCGCCAGCGTCTCTCTCGTCTCCTTGCGAGCTGTGCTGGTGGTGGGAGATCCTGCAGACCAAAAGAGGAGGCCAGACCAGAGAAGCGGAGGCGACTGAGGCAATTTACTGGCGGGAGGCGGCGGTACAGCATGGTGAGTCGAGGCTGGGTGTGCGTGCGCGCGGAGCGAAAGAGGCTTGCGTGGTGCGTGCGACGCGCCGTGACCTGCCCCCCATATCTCTCTCTCTCTCTCTCCACCTGTGAGTGTGTGTGTGTGTGTGCGTTCATGTGTGAATATATCTGCACATGTGTGCTTATGTGGATATATGCCAATATATAGATAATTATTATCTTTTCTCTCTCTATGTAATGCCAAAAAAGCGAAATGCGTGTGGTTGTATGTCAAGACCTCGGATTTACCATTGCGCATGCGTGGCAAACTTTCTTAATTAATGCACGCATACGGGACGTGCGTGCATGCACAAGGTGAGGAGCAGTATAGGTGGAAGAGTGTTGGGGGAGATGTTAGGGCTTGGGGAGGAGTACAATCAAACATGAATTATAGATCTTTACGCACTACATTCACAAGGACAACAAACTTCGCCCACTCGTTCGCCTCACAGCGTCGATCCCTCGCAAACACGCACGCACGCACGCACGCACACGACCTTCTTTATTGCTGCATTAGAACTCCTCTCATTGAATCCACTATCGTAACTCAATGGTGCCAGCAGTTGTGAAACTAAACAACCCACCCACCCCACCCCTTGACTGCTTCAGTCCGCAATCAAAGGAAGACGTTAAGCCTGAAGCCAAATCCGCCGGTTTTATGTTGACTTTCGCACAATGCTCGGTGTTTGGACTGTGCGGAGACTCTTCGGGGGGAAAACTAACTTGAGTTGTTTGCTAGCTGTCACTAGTCAACTTTTTTTTCAGATGTATGCGCGCGATAAGATTACAGATTTGCATTTTACCCCTAAATAGAACATAGGCTGCCGCAGTCTCACAAAAACCGCAACAGTCATTACTGGTAGCTTTCTTCACCCACCTCTGTCACTATGTGGTGCTAGTTCTCTACACACAAATATCTGTTTGATATAAGTTTCGATTTTAGGTCAGTTGTGTTCGTTTTCCAAAAAAAAAGTACTCGAAGCTGTGTCTTTAAGTTTAAAAATTTTCGTGACTCTAATGTTTGATGCTCCAAGACACTCGTGTGCCTGTTGGCACAATCATGACAACAGGAAACTCCACACAAACATCCTCAAATGCGTGGTTGATGAAGGGTATTTGAGGGATTTGTTTGATTGTATTAAGTTACAGCATTTGTTTGTAATCCGACTCCAGGGAATCGCAGCTGAGTTCTAATTTATCTCTGTTGTACTTCTATTGTTACCGGCTATTCGATACGCCATGAGTAGAACCTAAATCGGGCGAAACAACTTAAATAACTGTTGTGAGGTATAATACAGGAGGGAACAGATTGAACATGGTACAGCTGAGATTGACAAAACATGATTGATGTGTATAAAGCATGTCAGCCCAGAAAAAGACTTGTCCCACTGATTCTGGCAACCTTCACATAATCACATTCTTATATAAGAATCGTCAAATGGTCTAATTATACTCATTACATTATGCAGATCACGTGTACTTAACTAGGTGGGAGCTAATCGATCACAAATGTATGTGCACTCAACCGAGCATATAGATGTTTTAATCTCTGTACCTTATTTCATATATATTTGTGTGTGTGTGTGTGTGTGTGTGTGTGTGTGTGTGTGTGTGTGTGTGTGTGTGTGTGTGTAAGCCGCAATGATCCTTACTGCTATAGATTTATCCATTTCTCCTAGTGATAAGACCAAAAAATCTCTTTGACGGTGACATTTTTAATGCGAATGTTTACCTCTGGGAGACATGTATACCTCAAGATTAAGCGCAGACTTACGTCTTGTTAAGAATGAAAGACAATATTCACTGAACTCCTCTTCTCATATACACACACACACACAGACAGACAGACAGACCTTCTCTGGCCATGAACAGATATCAAGGAAGGTAACAGCAAGGAAATGTCTTTGAACCGGGATGAGATTAATGAAGTGATTCTTTCTTTCGCAGTGAGACGCGCAAATGCACACACACACACACACACACACACGCACGTATATATATATACACACACACACACACAAACACACCTATAAGCACACACCTCTATCCACAAGCGCGCGCGCACACACACACACACACACACTGATTGTTGTTTTGAATTAATAGAATCTGACGGTTCACTTTTTATTTCGTCTCTCTCCTGTTTCCTGTTACCGCTGTTACTTCTGCCACGTCTGGCCAGCTGTGTGATTTAATCACGTCACCGCCAGCTGTGCAACTCAAGCATGTCACGGCCATGCGATTGACTAAAGCACGTGCCGGCCAACCGTGCCCTTCACGCACGTCACAGAAGCTTGTATTCAAGCACGTCACTCCCAGCCAGAAGGGACCTAACGAGCTGTCTGGCGGCTGGCTAGTTGGACCCTACCCTCACCAGTCCCTCCCTAATGTCGGCCCGAATTCCGTGATCTTGACAGCACGTAGAATTGTGAGCTCTTTTCAGAAAAAGTTAAAACCAGGAGAAGACTTATGTTCTGAGCAACTTAAAACAAACATTAGTACCCACTGGCCACTGCGGGAAAAAAAACGGTGATTTTACATGAACGAGGGAAGAAAAAAGGTGAAAAATGCGTACGTTTTGGGCAGCCTCCTGACTTTTCAGCTGTAAGGAGTCAATGCATTAAACATACTTATCTCCGGAACATATAATTTTTTCTCTCCCTTGGTGCGTTTAATTCCCTCTGTAGGGTCACGTACTGGGGGTAGCAGGGTATGGTAACGGTTAAAGTGCACCACTCTGGGCTAAAAGGCCGGTGCTTAAACTGCTTGGCAAGTCATTTTGTTTGTCGTGTAGAGGTAGAACGGATGAAAGGATAGGAGGAGAAATATAATTTATGTACAAGTATTTGTAGAGAAGGGGAGAGGTAAGAATCCTCACCCCCTAGCCATTTTCGTTTTATTTAATCGTATTTTTTTTAAACTTTCCCTTTTCTCCCTGCCATTTAAGAAAAATGGAGATGATTGTTTTTCTGCTGCTGCAAGGCAAGATCAGCAGCGAACAGTACTTCCAAAATTTACCTGCGCCCTAACAAAGAGCATGTTTCCTGCCATCCACAACATCTTCCGAGCCCCTGAAACGCTGGTGCGGTGCCATTTTGCCGCTGGCCGTGGTTTCAAAACTGAGGCCACAGAGAAGTGTTTTAAAAATATGGGCCTGATATATGTCTGTGCTGAAGTAAACAAAAGAGGAGAACAGGGTGTTGTTCGCGTGATTTTTTGTATACTGTAGCTGCAAGGGTTTGCTAAATTTAGGTAGACCTTAGGGAGATCCGTTTGATTCTTTCATTTCCTGCAGTCTTTACATCTATTTTTATTGAAACAAACATTCGCATACACACATACACGTAAGCACAGGTCGCACACACACACACACACACAGGAGGGCGTGCGTACAGACAGTCATTAGGAGCACATCTGCGTAAACAATATTAAGATTGATTGAACCTTCGTACATTAACATCTCACAGAAAGCCCTCGATGTTCAGCGAACCAGTCTTTCATCATTAGCACATCGGACGTCACATGCTTTGTGTATGTGTGTGTGTGTGTGTGTGTGTGTGTGTGTGTGTGTGTGTGTGTTGTGTGTTGTCATTGCCAGGTCAATAACTCATGACTTGTTATCACGATTTTACGGACGGTTTCACACAGTTTATGCCTCCGCCCCAGTCAAACTAGTCAGCCAAAGATTATGAATGTCGATCATTCCGTTTGATTAAATGTAATTAAAACATACTATGGTTGTCTGTATCGCCATAAAACGGCGGAATCGTTGTGTTTCTACCCGATGAATATCCTGTCGTTCATTAGACTATAATAGGAATTCTAATGTCAAAGTTTTGTTGCTTTCGCCTACTATTTATGCTTAAACTCTTTGAAATTTTTGTAGAGTCATGTAACAGAAGTCATATTCTTTAGTCTTCCAGTCAAATCCACTAACGAAAGATATAAGCTTTGTATGCTGTTATATAGTATTGGGGTTAATTAATTATACATGACGTTTGCCATAGTGTCAGAGTAGTGGTTAAACGGAAAGAAAAGATCCGAAAGGTTAGGTGGTGCTGGTGGTAAAGAAATGTTTTTACTCAAAATACTGTTTATGTCCATGCAGTTTAGCAACCGACTAGATCCGCGAAAAAGGACAGCTATGAACATTATAATCCTGCATCATCCACGCAATGTATCAGCTTGTAGTTGTTAGCCTCACCATTATGGAGGACTAAGTAACATGAGCGCTTATTACTTAGCAGTGAGAAGCGATAGACTTTCAGAAAGAGTCGAAATGTTCATCACATTAACACGTCCCAGAAAAAATATGGTAATTATCTTACTTTTAATAAGATTGAAAGTGCGTAAGGGATTTTTCAGGGCATGTGATTTAAGAGATTGTGCAGGTGTTGTCAGGCAAGCAAGGGATCGTTAGTTTGGAAAGCTGGGTTGCTGATTGTAGGGGGTGTGGGTGGTGGTGTATTGTGGCTAGAAGGAACGAAAGTAACTTTGTCTTTAGAGGTATCTTCAGTCAAAAATGAAATAAAACTCAACGTTGCCAGCAAATTATTAAAGCATACAACTTTTATCATTTTTTATTTTTGCAAAAATGCATGGGTTTTTGTATTTATTTTAAAAAATAATATATTGACCTAAATTTGTACCACCGAAATCTACAGCCAATCCAAGAACTTATACCAATGAAAAATAGTCGAAACAACTATTTGTGATGTAGTAAAAAGTGTGGTCTTGTCTTCTTTCCAAAACCCAAGTAAGAAAAGCATGCAATGTTCACTTGCTTATATCTTCGATACATTTTTACTAAGAATATGGGAATTAGTATTTTGTCCCGAAGTAAGCTCATGCAACTAACAAAAAAATAGTTTTACTCGCGGGTCGGCCTTTAACTTCCATGTCCTTTCACGTGACGACCTCCAGCGGTGTACTGTAGTACGCATGCGCCGAGTTGTTCCACCTCCCTGATGGTTTGATCGTTGGGTTCCGTACTGAATCGGCCGACTGTGTTTGATCATTGTGGCGACCTCTAGGTCAACCTGCTTGTTTGTCCGGACGAGTGTTGTGTGCTCTGCTGACCTGCCACCTGTAGGGTAAACAGCACTACGACTACAGCCCACCCCACACCCCAGGGACGGTTGGGTAGTGGCCACTGTGTCATCACCCCTATTTCTCAACAATTAACGCACGAAACATATAAGGGTAGCGAATTCTTTAACAAGAAATGGCTGATTCATCGATCCCGCGACCGATTTGCTGGCTGATTTTAAAGAGGACGTAGGTAATGAGCAGGAGGAGAAGAGAGCACTTAGTGTACCGCATGAAAATATAATCTACAGTCAAGGAGGAGAAGCGTGAGTCCTCATTCATCCTGTAATCTGCATTGTTGAATTCAGCTGGTGTTCATATCCAGGGATTGACATGCTTAAAAGACTGGCTATCGTATCAAGTGGCTTTCTAAATTAGAAAAAAAGGTTTTGAGTAGGATGACAAACATTCAACGGGTTGAATGAGGTGACACCATCTTTTCGGCTGTTCACTCTCACCAGTCTTTGTGCCACATTGCGAAGTTTTCTCTTTCTCAATCGCACACACGCACGCACGCACGCACACACACACACACACACACACACACTCTTTTTCTCTCTCTCGCTGTTACATTTCCATTTCCTACTCTTCCTATTCGAAAACCAAAAAAGATAACCCGAAGAAAAAAAAATACTGTGTGAGATTCTGATCGGGACGTCGAGCGCAGTTCGGAGGGCGAGTAGGGAATGGAACGCTGTGATGAGCTATTTTTTAGGGTACATTAAAGGAAACCACCCTAAAAAAAAATGCTTGCGTTATCTGTTATGTTTTTGCTAGCGTCGGGATAAGATAACCTGTTACTAAGTTTGTAAATAATGAATGATCCCCCCTGTTCTCCTTGCTGCACTGCGAGTTTTTGCCCCACAAGGGAACTATTTGAGGCGCGAAATAGCACATTCCGGCAGCTGATTTCGCCCTCATGATTTCATGCTGCAGTCATGAGCTCGGGTGTAGGTTTGTTGAAAGACTTGCGCTGATACAACCGCATGAGTTTTTTAGAATTTGCGAGGTTTGTTGTTACGTTGGAAGGGACCAAGAGTATATCATTGACTGGCATCAGCTGTGGGCGCTTGCAAGACTTTGCATTTCTGGAAGCTTGAAGAAACAAAAAACTGTAAAGGTTCGAACAGTGACAATAGGCATATGACTACCTTTCTTTTACCGAGTTTTAATTTTTTTTTTTAGTACCATTACGCTAAAATATTGGCTTGTAGTGAAAGATTTTGCAGAAAGAACTTCCGAGATCTTTCTGTACTTTTTAAAGATAATTTTGACATAATAGTAGAAGGGTTTTGGCTACATGTTGTTATTTAAGTAGGCCTTTTGTCTTGTTGGATAGCTGCACACTTCATTGTCTTGTTGTTGCAATTCTTTATCGTCTTGTAGACTGTAAAGACATTTTGTCATCTTGATGCCTCTATCGACGCATTATCATTTTGTACATTTTACAGACACGAAATTGTCGTGAAAGCTTGTCCAATCACTTCAAGTCCTTTGATGGCTGAGTAAACTCTTCAACAGATGTAGATTTAATGACACATTTCTGGTCTTGTTGACAATGTGAGCACTTTTAATCTCTTAAGTTGTAGACTTTAATTTATTAGCTTGGTAGCGTAGCTTACAATGCTTCGCGCCTTAAACAAATTACCATTGTTGTCTTTCCACTTTATTGAGTTATTTGTTCAGACCTACGTCAAGACATAACAAGGTTTCTGGCTTTTGTTGGCTGCTTGTGTTGAGGGGTTTTGTTGGTACACCACAGTATTGCCTGTTAGCATTGGCTCGTACTGGTGTTGATCTGCCAACTGCTGGAGTTTTCCTTGATACACAGCGCTGCTCACACGCAATCGAGTTCACTAACTCTAAGGGAATAATGTCAAAACACAAAGCAATGCATCTTCATTAAATTTTTTCTGCACGTTGTTTTCGCGCTGAATGATAGATCGCGGTTGCAGAGTGCATGAGGAAGGTCTCGTTCGCATGCTAATATTAAAGCCAGTTACCACCTGATGCGTTTCATGCAAACAATGCAAGCAACCGTCCGTGCTTTTTCCGTTTGTGCCTCCGTCAAGTTTCACATAAAATAAATATAAAAATAAAACAGATTAATGTTTAATTAATGGTAAATGCACACCATGATAGAACTAATGGGAAACCTAAATCTAAAAAGACTATTTAAGAGTTCACAAGAAATTGAGGTGTAAGAAGGTACTTGCAGCCTGAGGCTCATGTAGTCAGCCTGCTCCAGAGAACTTAGTTAGCCTTGAAACCTTGCTAGCTGAAGAGACTATTGTAAGTTTTGGTAATGCATGAACCACTATTGTCTTCAATAAGGTGGGAGGTTTAAAAGTATACAAAACAACTATAATGGAAACCTAAATCTATAAAGAAGATAGACTATTTAAGAGTTCACAAATATAGAGATGTAAGAAGGTATCTGTAGCCTGAGGCACATGTAGTCAGCCTGCTCCAGAGAACTTAGTGAGTTTTGAATCCTTATTAGCTGAAGAGACTGTTGTATGTCTGGGTTATGAATGTATCACTATTGTCTTGAATAATGTGGGATGTGCAAAAGTATACAAAATAATTACAATGGATGGACAATAACATTTACATTAGATGAATTGGCTGCCACAAACGACTGCAACAGCTGAACTAATAGTCGGTTGAGCGCAAGCAAGGTAGATAAGGCTCAACACAAGAATAACTATTGGAATTTGAGCAACAGTCATAGCAGGCCGCCTTACCGCATTGTGAATTTGCATAGGTACTCTTATACCATGTTAAAGTCTGTTCTCAATTATATAGAATGGGTGTATGTGTGTGGATGTGTATGCATGTTGTTGGTTTATTCTTTGTTTTTCGCTCTTTCCAAATTTTCAATTTGTACCAGATTGTGTACCATACTTCTTGCCGTCACTTTGTGAAAGAGAAATAAACAGTCTGAAAAAAAATTCCATTTTAGTCATATTCATCCATAATATAAAGCAAAAGATAAACAGAAAAATGAAGAAAATAAAAAAAGGGGGAGAAAGGGAGAGAACCGGATTTCTCTACGTATACGGGGACAAGATTGTCTCAAAGCATAAGTTTCTGCATAGTGTTTTCTGCACATTTAAAGAGTCCAATCTTTTTTTTAGTGACAATTGTATCCTTTTTTCCTCTCATGAATCTGCATTAATGACCTCCATTAAAAACTGTCTATTCAAGTAATAGACCTGCATTTATAAATAAAGTTATTTGGGAACAGTAAATTGTTCAAGAAAACTGTATTAATGCATTAGGCATATAGTTACAGAGCTTTTCTTAGGTTTATAGTCAAGTAATGTAGAGTTAGTGCCTCTTGTATGAAATCACCCACCTTAAAAATGTTTTAATCGATTTTTATACCTGTCATGCACTCATGCCGTCATAATGATGACACTGATGTCATAAAGTGCAAGAAGACTAGATGAAAAATCGATCCAGCATGGTTCTCTTATTCCTCCATCTTCTTCTCCCCCTATAAAGCAGCGAGGAACAAATCTTTGTTCCTTACAAAGCTACTGACAAGTAAATGTCAGATGAAGAAATGAATCAATGCCTACCATAGCACATCTTTAAGTCCCCTCCCCCCCCCCACATACCTGTTTAGGTCCATGTAATCGGCAATTTTTTGTTTCATTTTTAAAGAGGATGGAGCTTTTCCATAAGATTTAAGGTTTTATGTCGTGTTAGATTTTGGTTTAAGGTTCTGGCTGGTTGGTGGCTTTTTAGGCCACAACACTTCCTTTTACGTATTACCAACCCTTTTCTAATATTTTGTACTTGCTATCATATAATGTATAACATTACCTTCTCTCGTCGTGATATACCCTTATTTGCTGGCATGGCAAACCCCCATATAACTGTGACATTAATCAGTTGTCATAGGCCAAGATCAAACAGCGTTTCCTAAAATAACTTTGTTTGTCAGATACTAGGTACGTGTTGGCTCTTGCTTTTATTTTAGCCTCGGGTTAACAGAGCCGAGTTGAGAGAAGTAAGCTGAGGTTAAAGTACACTTGTGACGCAGTCGTTACAGGGTCGTCGAACAAGAGATGACTTGTTTATTGTTCATTCGAGTGACAGGCAAACAAGTCAGTAACTCTAAGTCCAAGCTCTCGAAGGGAAATTACAGGTCTGGGAATGATCAGATGTGAGACGAACTTGGTTAGGAGGAGATGTGGGGGTGTTGCTGACGCTCACAGAAGTTTGGCACTATATAACAGGTACCTTAAAGCTACCTATGCTCTCTATGATCCAGGTAACTTAAACTTACCTGTGCCTCTATGGTCCATTATGTCAGATCTTTTGAGATGGACATTTTCAAGGAGATTGAAACTAACCTCTAGAAGTCAAACTATGGGGCTGAAGCTATTTTTCTACGCTTACACAACCATCTGTCAGCACAATAGCAGCAATAAAAGCTGCGTTTATCTGAAACGATTCACCTGGCCTATGGAGATTATTGAGTGAACTCTTTTAGGCTCAGGACCCAAGGCAGTACCTGCCTGGTTGACCACAGGAAGTTCACCACATCTTCTGGCCATTGTTGTTAGTGCAAACGTGTTTGCTTCTTTCTACTGGGGTTCACATTCTGTCTTCAAGACAACTTTTTACAAAAATGTCTCATGGGTTGTCTTTCTCAGAGACTGGATATTGCCAACGACTTCTCTAATATCTGGTCCACGCCATGTAGTCCTCTCAGCGTTTCAGCCCCGCCTTCATTATGTGATGAAGTATCAATGAGTACATTTTCATTAGATCTTTATGAGCTGGCCATCATGAAAATTCACACCTGCACGCTATAGTTTTATACCTGCCTCTCCTGCGAGCAATCACATGCATTGCTCTCCTCTACCCTTGTTATTCCCTCTGCTCATAGCATCCCGCCCCGGCTTTTCACACTTCTTTGTTGCAGTAACTTAGATTCTGGAGATTAGGAAACACCTGTGGAAGATCGAAAGGCAGTTTGTACCGCTGAACGCATGGCAAGAAACAGCGAGGTAGAACATCATTAACCCATCCACACAAAATTGGAAATACAAATAAAAACAGTGGCACGTACAGGCAGACTATAATCAATAAGCGATCTACGGAAAGTGCTTTATTTATTCTCCAGGTAGGCTTAGTTTCCCCATTTTCCTTGCTCGGCCATCTTGCAAAGAACGCACAGAGTATGCTATTTTCCATACTGAAACATTTAATTAATTTTTCTATCGTAAAAGGAAAAACATTGGACGAGGGATGAATCGTTCCGGTGATAAAACTTGTTACATCGTTTGCGTTTGCTTATCCTTCATCTTCAGCCATTAAGTTTTTTTCTCCTATGAATTCAAGAGTCAAGTAATTTACTCTTTCATTTAAATGAAAGTGTTTGTGCCTATTTCTCTACTTGAGCATAGCAAAATTATCAAAAGACAAAAGTTTTATCCATATCTTCATAACACTGGTCGTGGATTGCCGGATCGCTTCAGTTTTTATGTTTTTAATTTTGTTTTGAACAGTTTTATACGGACAAGCCTGGTCCTGTCGGTATTATTTAAAACAAAAAGTTCATAAGCGCAAGGCACACTTGGTCGAGTATAGAACGTGTTTTAAAAGTTTAAAATGAGAAAGCAGGAGAACTCATTACATTTAACAACATCTAATGAAATTGAATAGGACGATAAATATCTTTGACTGCCTCGTGTCTGTGATGACTGGCCACGAGTCACACTTGACTGGCCAGCCTTTTCTAAAAATGAACCGAGAAAGAAAATATAAAGCAAAATGAATGGATCCAATAGCGCTATAAACTACGTAAAGAAATATAAATTAAAAGATTCTTAATTATTGATGTAGTTTGAGTTCAACGCTTTCTTTTGCACCTTAAACAAACTTTGACTCACCCCAGTCTTCTTTATTCTGTTCCATGTCTGTTTATTACACGCAAATATGTACACACACACACACACACAAACAAAAGAGCAAGCATAGACAAACATATAAACACATGCATGCAGAACCCAGAAACCCGTAAGTGTCCTCTAAATTGCTGCTGCATCCATTGAAGCCGTTAATTTCATCACTTGAAGATTTCCATCTGAATAATAACAGTGACGTTATTTCCTGTCTTAACTCTAGCACATTTTCCCACTTTTTCCACATAAATAATAATAGTGGAGTGGGAATGGATTCCTTCATTAACCCACTTTTTTACCCTACAGAAGAAAACAATTTTGAACTCCTGTCTATCGACAGATTGATTGGCACTTTTTTGTATGTCGGTAGAGATTTTTCAGGCTAGATACACTCGGAAAACAGTTTTGTTCTTTTATTCTATCCCCCGTTTCTCCAGCTTCTTTTTTATTTCCAGGTATGTCTACTCCTTCCTCCATGTTTTCATGGCAGGGTGGTAATTGCAGTCTCAGCTTAATCTCAAATGATATGCTTTCCTCGTGCATCCCATTATCAAGATTTCGATTTCCCATGGTGTAATCATGGATGAACCCTGGTCGTCGCAAATTAGTTTGCTTTGGGGAAACCGAGAGGTCGAAGAAGAGGTGCAGTACGGGGCAGTCAGGCAACCGCGAGGCGCAGGAAGTCTTCGATGACCTGAACGACAACCGAGAAAGCGTTAGGTCACAGGCTTGTAATGTGTGTGTTGAAAATTGAAAAAAGATAACTGAAAAGGAAAGTAGATATTCTTGTGACTTTTCGTTTTCGTCTTCTTCATCCTTTTCATGTTTGTTGCTTTGTTTGGTAATATTTGGAAGCATTACACTGCTTTTAGAAATTTTTAAAGAATATCTTCGCAATAAAAGCCAGCAATAGATACATTTTTGGTGCGACGATTATTTGAACGATATCTGTTGTAATCTGTTGCACACAACACGTTATTTGCGTTGCGTGAAATGTTAATTTTTGAGACCAATAATAATAATAATAATAATAATAATAGAATTTGCATTGTGCACAATAGACTACAATCGAACTGACGGTCAACCATACAACAAAGAAACTCAAGCGCCAACAAAGAGATGACACCGTGGTAAAAATCACTTAAGCACATGGATGAAGATGTAGAAATGATGAGTGAGCAGAAGAATTTGAAAAAAAACATCTTGAAGATTTGGGCCTTGAGGCCGGAATTGAAAGCGTCGATACAGTTCGAAAAAAAGATTGTTGGGGAGTAGGTCCAGGAAAGGAGCGGTCTGCCGAACTTTTCTCGTCTCATGTGCTGTACATATTACTAAAAATAAATACTAAAACTAGAAAGAAAATGAATCCAATATGTTGTCACAGCATTTAAGTAGGTGTTTGGAATTACGGTTCATACCTTAACGCTTCCTTCATTGCACGATGTCGACCATCGCCAGATCTTCCAACCACTTTGACAGCAGAGCACATGGCTCACATCATGGAGTCTCGGCGTGATTTGTCTAGCATCTGTCATCAGCCGCCTTGAAAAGAAGTCTTTCGGTGATGTGTTGGATGCAGAGAAAACAGTCTTTCGCACGAATTAATTTTGAATTCCATTTTCATTTCTTTTTTTCTCTTTCTCATTTTTCTTTTTTATGTTTTGCATTAAAAAAAATTGTTACCTTTCTTCCGCCCCTTCGCTTGTGATGCCAAAGATGCTAATTTATTTCCTGTCACTCCATGTTTTAGACCTGCAAATTACGATCGGCTCCGTTTTGATTTGGCACAGTCGAATTGCCCTACTCTCCAAGGAAGTGGGTCATTGGCAGTAAATACGTGATCGATCCACAGATTTGACTGTTTCCAAACCATCAATTATTGGTGATAGTTTGTTCCCGCGCATATTTTATACTCCTCTTGCAGCAGTGGAACGGCTTGGCACTTTCGACTTGTCTCTGTATAGACAGATCGACAGTTTTTTTGTTTTTGTTTTCGTTTTTGTTTTCTTGGGGGTTTTTTTTCTTGAGGGAAGGAGGGACAGTATCAGGAATCTTCAGAGGGAAGGCGTGCCAGAATTAATTCCTCCAGACAACGATTTTGTGATTTGCTACACTTGTGTCAACAACATGCAGTGGGTATTTATTCTGACCTAATCTGTCCGGAGGCAGACCCAAGTCCAACACCAGAAAAGGAGGGGTCTGAGGAACTGTCTTCTTTGTATCTTAAGTGTGAGCTCCTCAAGTAAACCTAGTCTGCCCACAAACTCATTTGTAAGCTGTTTGTGGGAGAAAGTGAAAGATCGGTTGGTGAAAGAAGAGGAGCAGACAGTAAAGTCAATCATTTCTTGTACTGTACCGAGAGTAAGATTAGTCTTTTAGAAACATTAGAATGGTAAATGTTAGAGGCATTTAGTGTCCTTTAAAACATCGGACAGGGATTTATGTCTTTGGCATAAAACATTGTGTGTGTGTGTGTGTGTGTGTGTGTGTGTGTGTGTGTGTGTGTGTGTGTGTGTGTGTGTGTGTACGCGTGTGTGATTCTTGATTGACAGGTTCACAGCATTGAACCCAAGAATGAACATATAAGTCAGAACAAAGAACACACATGTACTTTCAGTCATAACATCAAAATCACTCATGTAAATTGGTTCAGAGCATGGAACATGCATGTACTTTAATTGAAAACACAGAACAGACGTTTGACTCATCAGGTCGTGCATGGTCGTGCTCGTTAAGTAGGTGTACTTGGCAGAACAAACAGTAAACACAGGTACACTTCAACAGTTTTTTCATCAAAAGCCCTTGAGGCTGTCTGGTTTTGCGCGAAATTGGAACAACATTTTCCACAGGTAGATATAATTTCATGCTGCACCTGCTCGGAGTGTAGACCCAACACAATCATAAGCAGACAGAACTCCTGCTGGGAGGTGATTTTCACGCCAAAAGCGGAGGACTAATTAATCAGTTGGCGTTGACTGCGGGCATCTGTGAGCCTCACCTTTAGGCAGACCAGTCACTCATGAAAACCCCCTTGTCGTTAGCTTGTTTCGGCAATTTTGCACCTGTGAGTAAGAAATAATGAGGTAACGATCCTAATGTGTTTGCAGTCTTGTACTCACTTTAATCAGATTTTAGCACTGTACTCTGCAGACTGTGAGAAGTCTTACCAGGCCCGTTGGGGCGAAACGCTTTGATTTGCGTGCGTGTAATTTGATGTTTTTTTTCAACTATTCTTTTAGCAAGTTTTACTCTTATATTGTAAATCTGCATCTTCTTCTTGGTCAAAGCTGCCTGGCCACACACACACACGCACGCACTGACACACATTGAAAACACTCTGACACGTACCTTCACACACACATACACACACTGACACATTCTGGCACACGCACATTAACACACACACACACACACACACACACACACACACACACACATATATATATATATATAGTCCAATGAGCAATTCCTCATGTGTGTCCTTATCAGCTCCCATGACAATGCAGCGGTCTCTTCCAGTTATTCACGGTAGCCTCCCAGTCAAGATGGTGAGGTTGCTAGAGGAAGTGGATGCGATTCCCACGTTGTATTCCAACAATACGCCGATAACTGTGTGTTTGAACCTGTGGGCAGTCTTGTTTACCGCAAAGCTCTAATTTTCGAACATGTCTTCTTTTAATCCTTTCCCATTTTCCACTAGTTCAGTTTTAGAAGAAGTGTATAGCACCTGCTAACCAGAGGCTGGGGGCTGTTCATTAATACTGGGCGCGACTCGAGAGCTCTCTAAATATGACGCTGCTAACGGTAGTGGGTAAACCAGAAAATAAATTGAGTTGAAGCCATAAGAATTGCAGTAAGTGACAAGCATGCAAACATCTCCACCGCCATCATCCATCATTTCATTCATCATCATTCATCATCACCTATCATGCGGGTAGAGGCCAAAATGTTCGGCATTTAGTGGCCTCACCCCGGGTAGTTTTCTTTGACTTATTGCTGAGATAGCTAAGCTGGTCCAACGAGTTCCTGGTGATGGAGAATAGTTTCAATGCAGTGCACTCCTAGCATTACCGTGTGTGTGTGTGTGTGTGTATGTGTGTGTGTGTGTGTGTGTTTCCTTTTTTTAAAAATAATGTGTGACCCAGTAAGAGTTAGTTAAAACAAAGATAGATCAAAGGAGTTAAGCACCCTCTTGAGTTTAAAGAGTCTTAGTTACTCTGTGCATAGCGGTTTTGATAGAAATAGAGAGAGAGAGAGAGTAGGGGGAGAGGAGACGTACAGACGTGAGAAGGGAGAGAGGGAGAAATAAAAAAGCTGATAGCTGTAGCAGCCCTCTTGTGTTTGGAGAGCCCCGGTTATTCCAGTACAAGCGCTACCTTTGTGCTGGAGGCGAAACAAGCCACCCTTTGATCCCCCCACATCCTCATCAACACAAGCATGGCGACCAGCCGACCCCATCGACATGCAGTCTGCGGTTGTTCTACGAGGACAGTGCAGACACTGCTTCCCTATGTCTGGCAGCGCCGACAACCTGCGTGTCAGCTTGGCTGGCACCGTCTGCAACACAGGCGCGCCATCGGAAGACTAAGAGGATAGCGACCGAACTCATCTTCTGTTTTTCCTTGTTGTTTCCGTTGTGACTGTTGTTGTCTGCATCTCAATAGCTTTCTGTTTTTTAAATCTCTTTTATCTTCGTGTGTCGTCATTTTTGTCTCTTTTTGTCTGCCAGACTCCCATTTTCTACCCATTCCTGTGAATCGTGATATATTATCGTTGTACATATAAAATTGACATTGTCTGTCTCGTTCTGTGTGTGTGTGTGTGTGTGTGTGTGTTCGTTCGTTCGTTCGTCTGCTTTTTTTTCTTTCAATTATTTTAGTCGCGATACACAATGTTTTCACGCAAACATGGTTCAGGAATGTGTGCGTCCCTAAAAGCGTACGTGAACGAGCGAGTTCCTAGCGCGTGCTCACCTTCATTTTTGTACAAATTTCTCTTCGTCTGTCCTTGCCCGGCAGTTCAAGACTTGTCTGAAGTATAGATTCCTTGTAAATCATGAATAAAAACGTCGAGGTTTTTTTTCTATTGCGCTGTTGAAGGTCGTATAATCCACCCGGTGATCTTGATCCAGACATTTCTCCTTAGAACTCTGCGAGGCGCACTGAGAACGAGGCTAGAATGTACTTGTTAAGGATGCCTCGGCTGGCGTTTTAAAATAAGCAGATCGCGAACTTATCCGGGACCCATGGATTCTAAAACATAGTACGGACGAATGGTTTTCCTAGCCCCAGAATAAATATACACCTTAGGGAGCTGTACGTGTAGTTATCCCCCAGAAGAGCGCCTGGCTATGGCTTTTGACATGCTGTCATGATTTAATAAATTTTCACAGATATTGCGTGAAAGCAAGTAGCAAACGAGTGGGGTTTTTTTCTTTTAACAATCATCTGTATAATTGGTCCGATGTCGCTTGCGATGGCATCTCGAACAAACAGCCACAGTTTTCTTTCCTTGCGTTTCACCCTTTCTCTACATTCTATCACTTATCCTTCTTCTGTTTTTTTCCTCCCATTAAAAATCCTTCCGGGTTCTACCGAGGATCTCTTTTCAAAGTTCAAATTAGGTGATAATTAGATGAAAAAATCTCTTATCATTTTTTTAAATACTTTTTTTTACATTCAGTTGTTGTCCGTCTGCTCGTTTTGAAAAACTGCGCACACGTATGCACACACAGGTACACACATGCACACAGAGATAAGCATAGACAAAGCTCTAAAAGATTGATGCCCAATTATACGTGGGAGATACTGGGAAATATTGTATCAACGATTTTGTATAGCTTAGATGAATCTTACGGGCATTTACGCTCAGTTGCTATAATGAAACATATTCCTCGTTCTTTTTTTTCAGTATGGTTTTGTGAATTACGCCTTGGAGTTGCTGGTTCTACGGAACTTTGGAGAGGAGGCATGGGAGAAAATCAAGTAAGATAAACATTATACGAGTGTGTCAGTGAGTCAGTGAGTGAACCAGTCAATAAGACATCGAGCGAGTCGATGAGTCCTTGTTGAGTCAGAGAGCTAGTGAGGCAGAAAGTTAACGAGTCGGCGAGATGTGTGTTTAAAGACTTAATTGCACTGTCCTTCTCAGGAGAATAGCCGGTGTATACACAGGAAATGTACTCATCATGAAGTCTTTCGGCATGATAAACATACATTTTTTCTGTTTTTACTTTGAGTAAACACAAGTTTCCACGGACCGTTGCGCACCCTCTTTGTAAAAAGGATGCCTTTATCGAGTCCGTGCAGTCCCGTAGTGTGGAACCCCAGCTTCCGCTCACTTTTTGCAACTCATGCCTCAGCTTCCGGTACAACAAAGTCACATCATTATCTCACTATCGTCTCCTCCTCTGATTTGATGTGGACGCGCCAAAGTGAGTTGGGTGTACAGTTGCCTTTGCGCATGGTCAAACTGACAGTTTGTTCTGTTCGCTCATCGCTCCTTCGTCTGCACAGATGTAAGTCTCGTCGGGGTCCTCCTGTTGTTTCCAGTTTCTCGCATGTTGTGCGACAACCACGACGACATAAGCTGGTTTTTAATGTCGTGCAGATATTCTTTCCGACATTTTGCTATATGAATATTATATAAGACTGCTTCGTGTAAACCATCCACTAAACTCACAGAGATTTACCTTGCTCGTGACACCAGCCTTTTGGTTTCTTCGAGTAGCAAGCAAAACTGCTAGTCACATTACATGCAGCTTCATGAGTATGTCTTTAGCCTGCCTTGATAGTGAGTGGTTACATGCTTTTTTTGCAGTAAAACTCGGGATAGATTTAGTATATTTAGTTATATGTAGTAAGAATATGAACTTTATTTGTAATGCTATAGAGATAAACGGAATAATTTGTTAATTGCTTCATATAAGCAAGTGCATAATATGGATAATAAATTTCTTAAAGAACTATTCTTACCTCCAACCCTAGACAGAACCCTAAAACAGCAACAAAAAGGAGCATGAGAAATGTGTAACACGTGCCACGTTGATGTATGAACTTGCCTTGAACAGGACGAAAAAGGGTGAAGGTCATCTCTTAACCTTACGGTCGTAGGGGATTGAGGTTTTAGAGATACCCCCTTACCTTTCTCCGAGACCAACTTTTTTTGAGGGCGGTGCCAATCTCCTCTCCTCCGCTATCTTTCTTAACCCATCCCTCTACAGTGTCAGGTACCAATTCTCATGAGCTGGGTCGACTAGGGGGACGTTCAATTGAACATCAGTGCTCTAGCTATTCCCTTCCCTGAACGAAAAAAAAAACACATCACACTCTCTCTTAGGAAAACGATTTTTACAATCGCGTTCGCACGAAAAACTTTGTCGTCCAGCCCGACCAAGTGGAAAGCTGTTAATGCGGCATAAAAATAATGAACTCGTAAATGCATTTGTGTGTCAGTTAAATTTGGAAGGCCCGTGAAAACTGCTGCAGAAACTGTTTAAGGTACTCTGCTCTTTGATGCTGGCGAGTTGTTGAGGCAACTATTATGAAAGTGTCACTAATACAGTGAGGCGCACTTGCCCTGAGATCAGATCTCGGCCACGCTGACCATCGCCCTTTATAGTTGCCGGGGAGGTGTAAAGCACAATCCCTTCCCCTTTCTGCTCTTTGATGCAGGTTTTGTAGATTGAAATGTCAGTGGTGCATCAGGGGGCCAAAACTTTGAGACAACCGTGAAAACTTTTCAGTGTGGGGTGTTTCATTACAGAATGGTGTGTGTGTGTGTGAATAGATGACACTCCCATGGCTCAGTTTTCCCTTCCATCACTTAAAATAACAGCAAATATTGGCAGAAAAATGGAGGTGGAATGATTGTGGAACAGGAAGACATCAGCGTGCGTTTTAGCTGAAAGCGCCAGATGCTGCGTGCATAGCGATTTCCTGTCTTCGCAAAGAACTGACCCATAACAGATCGTAGAGTGTTGACTGTCTGGACTCTCAAGTCACAGATCGATGGCCCTAAACCTTCTCCTCCCTTCTTTTAAAAAACGCACTTGTATTGGCAATTTAATGGTCCTTCAACCAGCCGGGACAGCATCAAGAAGGATCAGGTTTGTGTGTTTTCCATTTCATGATGGCCTGCTGATCCTTCAAACCTCCACATAATTCGGTTCTCTAGGGGATGTAAGTGATTTCGGTTCCAGGTCCCCTTGTGGAACTGGACTCATTTTGGATGTTACGTCTCTCGACTGCTCTGAGGTCGTTTTAATGTTTGCAAGGCGGACAGATTCCCTGTTGTTTGACTATTAAATGCACCCTCATGACCTACCATTCAATGAGGATTATTTAAAAACAAACGGAAGGGCCCTAGCGTGAGGAAAGACAACTGTGTTTGTGCAGTAGAGGTTTTGTGATAACCGAGCCGATAAAGGTCATCAAGTGAGTAAAAGTTTAAGAAAAGTTCATTTTTAATGATTCTTACCTGTCCCCTTAACCTCCATCCCTCGAATCATGGTGCATAATATGTCTTTTGAAATTTTTTTGTTGCACGATGATTTTTTGTGTTTTAATGACATACAAATAATAAAAAAATCGTTTTATGGTGTAAAATAGCTAACAGGTCATGTCTAGCAAAGGAAGCTTACGATGTCTTTCGGTACATTAACACATAACATCTGGTACATTGACATGTACCATCTGGTACACTTACATATGGATGAACAAATCTTTAAGTTTGCATACCTTTCTATCGTCACAATGTTTTTTTATATCAACGACACCAAACAAGCATCCAGCCAGTCAACCAACCTTGCTTACATAAACGTACGTTTTCAGCCGATGCTTTATCGCCGATCAATCCTTTTGTCTCTCATCGTTCTCACCAAGATGCATGTCTCCCACACAAGTAATTTTACAAACCGATTTAAAGCTTTGACGTGGCTTGCAAGACACAAAAAAAGAACTGCGCGAACAGCTGAAGTAGAGACTGTGTTTCACCAAGTTAAAAAAAAAACAGGTGCGAAGAAATGTGTTTTCCAATAAAGTCGACGAATCATTGTTAAAGAACAAATGTCAGATGCGTGCTGTGCATATTAAAGTGCGGTCGTGCCCGCCTGTCATGGCAAATGACTCCCCGGTCTGCATCCGAGCTTTGATCGTTCTTGGCATTCTGGCGACCTCGCTCAGTCAGGACTCCATGTCTCCTACTCATAAGTCTTCCACTTGTCTTTTTTTCTCTCATCGTTCGCGTCCACTCTTCACACCCTACTCACCTGCCTTATGTGCTTCACAAGTAAAATCCTCTGAAGGAGTTACATTCACCTAACAAGCAAAAACGAAAAAAATGTGATCCTGTTATTTCCTTTCTTTCTAGCTTCGCGACCGCACACGTTGCACAAACCTTTGTTGACAGAACCCCTGAGAGGAAGATCGCCAAAGAAAAGCAAAAAAAAACCCCAAAAAAACCCAGATAGACGGTTCTCTGTGCAACATGGACGATTAAGTATGAGAGGTAGGTCGATTGCTAGTGGCTCTGATAATCTCGTGGACATCGATGCGCATGGCGAACTGTCAGGAAGGGACTGAAATTAGTTTTAAATGACATAAGAGCTCCCCGCATCAACACGCTGGCTAAATATTGATTGTTCAAAAGCACTGCGCTATTCGATTTGCGCGGCCCTGCGCCCTTTTTGTTGGTTTTTGTGTTAAAAAATAGGAGAGGGTTGCAGATTAAAGAGGATTGAGTTCGTGATGGCCGCGGGAAAGATTTATGACTTGGGTGCTGAAAGACAGTTTTTCTGTTTTTACTTTAAACAGCTGTGAACACGATGCATGATTTAAGAGATTATTCATCATCAAAGTTAGATTTACTCAAGACATAGTCACTACTCTGAATGGTCGGAGGTAAATTCATTGTTGAAATGTAAAATCCCTTGCTGCTTTAAATGGCTTGTTGTTAAATTAATGATGATATGAACCGCCTAGTAATGATTTCGGAAGATAGTATTTTAGAGAAATCAGGAGCCAGTTGCACAACACGTTTCTAAACCTTAAAACTGTTCTAAAGTTGCAAAATCTCTTCTAAACCATTTTGATTCTCTGCAGAAAAACATACAAAAGATTGTACTGACAGGACGGAAAGTCAGACTTAAACAACTTTATCTTACATAAAGCAGTTTTAGTTTTAAAAATTCTAAAATTGTGGTGTTCACTTTAAACTAATTATCTAAATAGAATTAAGGCCTAAAAGTGTTTAAAATTAGAAATGTGTTGTGCAACTTGCCTCTGAAGGTTAAAATACACGAATAAAATTTCTAAAATAAAATGGAATTAATGCACGAATGTTATATCCCACGTAATGGGATAAAATTAAAGGTAAAAGTCGTCCCGTGGCTTTATATTCGTAGGAGACTCGGGTGTAAGGCCCTCACTTTTCTCCGGGTCAGAGTTTTTGAGAGTGGTTTTCATCTCCTCTCCTTCGCTGGCTTACCTTCCTAAGCCCACAAATGGAATTCTGCACATACACCACAGCTGGGTCAACTGAAGGAAGTACGTAGCGTTACATGGGTATCGAACCGGCGATTACGTGTACCCTTTGGCCTCAGATTTCACTAGACTATCCGCTCCCTCCTTCTACCTCTGATCCGGAATATCAGGGTACAAGAAGTCAATTGTATTGGCTTGTACTAGTTGATTAGTACACTGCCAGTTTGGCACCGTACTATTTTTTTTATCTCGGAAGATGGCACAAGGATTGATGATGATCCAAGAAAACAATGGCCGTCATAGGACACGCCGATCAGTTTCTCCTGGGATGATTTATTTTAATCATTTAGAAAACCTCATTTTCCAGCGACCATGAAGTAAAAAGTTAAGAGAACAAAATGTCAGTGGCTTTCTCATTGACAAAAGATTTTTTGTTGCCCGAGAAAGATGAGTCTGCTTTTTTGTCTTTTTCCTGCTCTCAAAAGAGATCTCGCAATAGTGATGAACGATAGCTGTCTTTGAAACTGACAGAAAAGTCTTTTGGAGGTGGTGAAGGTGTAAGTTCACTTTCTTTTAAGTGGTTTGTAATCCGAGAGGTCTGCATAACGTGTAACTAGGGAAAAGCTCGAAGTACACATTACACTAAACTTAGTGGAAAACTGGACCGATCAGACTTAATGGTAATTTTTCTGGAACACGAACACTGAAACCATATATGATTTAAAAACAACTTAAGTTAAAATAAATGAAATAAAATGAAGAAAAATAAAGAAAAGTAAAATATCAACGTGGAAACTGTCGCTATTCTTTACATTAAAAAGCTTATCTCCCAAGTTGTCTTCCGGTCATACCAGAACAATGTAGTCTTTGGTCTCCTGCTATTCTACAGTAGAGATCCATATTCTAGAGCTGTCGTGGTTCTAAAAAATTATGACACACATCTTTTGTGGCACTATTTAATTAATTATCTTGTTTATCCCAAGAAACTGTCTTGATTTGCTTTTTTATAGCAATGAACTGGCAGTGTTTTGGTTCATTTCGTTTTGTACTAAATGGTACTAGTATAAGGCCAAAGAAAACACTTGTCTCAGTGCTGACTGAATCGATTTTACAATAATCTAAGATTCGTGTGAAGATGAAAGTATATATATATATATAGAGAGAGAAGACATAACAAGAAAAAAGGTTCGAATGATTCCTGTATTTAACAATAAAACAAGCCAACTACTGAGTTTTTTTCCTGAGGGTTTAAGTCCAGCTGTGCACAAAAAATGCTTCTTGTTGTATCATGAGGATCAATGTTCTTTAATCCCGTTAAAGCAACACGACTATTACAGAAGGTTATTGCACGAGGCGAATAAAAATGGCCTTCATCTAAGCAGTAAGTGACCAATTTTGCTTTTGTCTTTTTACTAAAGAACAGAAGCAATCTACGGATTGATTTACACCTGAGTAGAATTGAAAGGGATCAGCACTGTAGTTGCGTTAGGTGCTCTCCCAGATCATGACCCAGCGACATCTCTTTGAAGTTGACATCGTGCAGCTTTTTCGCGTGACGCCAGACCAGAACATCATCCTGTCTCCTTCTTGAACTCGAATTCCATTCGGCGGCGTTTGCAGCAAAGTAGAAGATGAAAGTCGTTAAAGTTTCATCGGCGTTCTCGAAGACAGTTTTTCCCACCTCATTCATTGATAATCAAGTAACGTAAGAACGACATACGGCTGTGAGACGATTCCTTTTGATATTTTTTTAATCCTTACGCATTTTAAAGACCTGTCGAGGTTATTTTTAACTTTTCCCGGTTGGGGTGCTTAAAATTCTACAAACGGGCTGTCACGACCATCTTGCTTTTTCTTCAGTGACAAATGGTTTTCAGATAGTTGTGAGTAATATGGTACATGGTAGTCTTATATGAGCGTTTTCTGAAAACTGTAGTTGCTTTCTTATAATAATAATTGAATAAAGTCTTCTGTCCATTTGTTTGCGCATGCGTGAGTGTGTGTGAGAGAGAGATTCAAGTTGTACCAACAAAAATTAGAGCGAATACGAGACAACCTGGCCGTAAATTCTGCCTCGTAATTAATGAGCTGATGAGTTTACCAATGAGAGGTCATTACCCTAGAGAAGCGTGATAGTGTGATCAATTGATCATCCATCACGAGGATGCTTCATTTCTCAGGGCAGGTGACGACGATCTTCGAACAAATTAGCTACCATCTCAGTCTTCGTTATTGTGATAGTACTAGAGTTTCTTACTAATCCGAGAAAAAAAACTCAGTAAAATTTAATCCTATTTTTTTTTACTAGATTGTTAAAATAATGCGTGATGAATTTCGATTCTTTTTGGCACGTGGACTATAAAGACAGAATGTTAAATGAGTAAACCGGATACATGACAGAAACAGCAATAAAGTATAGAAACAGAAATATAAATATATATCTCACCTGTAACCTCATATGCGAATGCATTTTACATTTATTTATATGGTAAATCTGAGATCTTCATCTTTTATTACTCTCCTGCTTGACTAGTTAGTGTTACTGATGCCGGTTTTTAGTTTCGTGTGATAATTTGACTTTTTTCGATATCATCCTCTTTTCAAAGATCACTAGAACCAAGCAGAGGGACTTATCAGTCATAAGTAATTAGCAAATCATTAGGAAGGCATTCCCATATTCTTACAATTCACGATAATGTGTTGGAATGTGAGTTCTCAGTCTAGCCGCTGATCCGCAGTGCCTGTATGCAAAACAAATCGTCACCGCCTCATTCATTCCATGTGCTATTCACGTGATCAATTCTATTAGCCTGAGCTGACCTCATGCAGTGTACCGGCTATACGCGTGCGTGCGTGTGTGTGTGTGTGTGCGCGCGTGCGTGCGTGTGTGTGTTAATATTTTACTGACTCATCTAGCATTGACCAGTATAAACATCTGTAATATTTGATATTTTGATCATAAAAGGAAGTCTAGAGGCTCTAGAATAACTGACAGTGTGTGCGCGCGCGTGTGTGTTTGCGAGAGAGAGAAAGAGAGAGTGAAGAACCTTATTTTCCGCAGTCAAAATGAATATTTATGTACTCAGTTGTATATTGCAAACGCATAAGCACATAAAAGTCTTACCTGTAAATGCTGTACTGTATTTTTTGCAAACAAATATTGAAGGAAGTGAGGGGTGCCATTAGTAGGACTGCGTAGGCTGAATAAGCACTAAATAATTCTCTTAAGGATTTACACTTTGCTAATTTGAGATCTACGTATATATGATTTTAAGGACTGACCTCAACTTTTATTAATTTTTAAGGATTCTAGCTGATGGCTAGTCACTACCATCCAGATTGCCCGGCTTTTCCCCCGTATGTTATCCAATATCAAATGTGTCTCTGGATTCTAGCATCGCCTGATACCGAAGTTAGCATGAAGGTTTCGGGCATTTGCGAATGAGCTGTTGAATAATCGGTGTTTTCATTTCTGAAGACAATGGATAATGAGTGACTAATGAGATGTTGACAATTATTTTTGAAACCTCGATGTTCCAGATCATCTATCTCGCGAGCGGATCTCTGTTTTTCATAATCTGTCGGTGAATTAAGCCTTGTCTCTTCAAAACAATTTTGCACTATTGTTAGCTTTTAATATGACAAAAAGACGATGTATATTACTGGACACAGCAGAATACAGCAGAATGGCAAACAAACAAACAAACAAGCAAACAAAAACAGAATGAGTGACTCATAAAAGTTTGTTCTTAGACATCGAGTTTTTTTGGGAAGTGTCAGTTAAGTCTTTCTTAGAAACAAACCTCAGATGCATAACAGCTGGAAATCTTATTTCCCGAAGGCACAGATGGTCCTGACGCACGAAATCTCCCATCCCAGATTCACTGTAAATCTTAAAGCCCGTCAGGGAGCGAGGCTGATAGCGACAGCTGATAGGCCTTCTGTGGAAAGATCTTCCTCGGGTCAGACAGTTGTCCTCCGACCCTCCGGCTGTGACGTCATTAGCACGTGACAAAGTTCTCCTTCGATGATTCGCTTCTGACTAGAGAAAAAAACCCAGATTGATTACACTTCTTGAGGAAACTATTAGATTGAACAATAAAGTATACCCTCGCAGTTTTATGTGCATCACTTTCCCAATCAACGCAGTATAAAGGAAGGACAAATTAAAACTGTCATTCAAGAGTTCTTCGATTAGTAAAGGATCCAATTAGTGGAAGTGTTTGAGAGCAGATTCCTGTGTGTGTGTGTGTGTGTGTGTGTGTGTGTGTGTGTGTGTGTGTGTGTGTTTATGTGCATGAGTCATTGCGGGGGTGTGTGCGTGAAGAGAGAGTCTACCAGTACCAGAATTAGGAAAGCAAACTCCATTGGAACTAGAAATAGTAGCAGTGAAATATTTCTTCCTTTTTCTGATACATACTTTGCATCAGGTTACTGGCCAAGTTGTTGTAAAGATGCCACGTCATTCTTGGAATTGCTCCTGTTATCTGGACTGCCAGCATCCAAGGGCACGCATCCTATTATATTGCTTCCGTAGTGCGGTTCTTTCGCGATTTTGGCCTGTACATTACGACGTCTACAAGTCACATGACTTGAAGGTTCAACATTTTATCTGGCCAATCTGCGCATAACTGTAAAACGATCCTGAATGACCCTAAAAGTCTCACAAAAGCCATATGCTCATCTGTTCAGACGATTATAAAACTCGTCGCTTATCTCGTCTTCTTGAGATTCTCTTCAGTGAGGCAACTGTCTGCGTGTAACTTTAACTCTGCTGCAACTCAAGTACAAGACACCATCGGTCATGCATTGGCGCAGCAAAAAAAATACAAAATGGATGTGCAAGTTTTAATACTGTAGTTTTTATTTGTCGTTGAAGAGAACTGCGAGAGTTATAAGAATGGCTTGCTATTTGTGGAATTGAGAGGTGTCCTTGACGATGAAAGGAAACATGTTTGCAGAAAGGAGGTTGCGAAAGTTTCTTTGCGGCTTGCATCCACCCACATCCTCTCACGCATACACAACAAACGAAACCAAAGAACCGCATTTTTTATTGTTATTGTGTAGCTGTAAATGCGACCTTTCGTCAACAAGTGTTGAAACTTCAGATTGAAGCACGTGCATTTATCATTTTATGTTTTCTGGTTATGACTTTAGAATTAGTTCTCGACATTGCATAATACTTGTCCAGAAATCTCTAATACCTTAGAATTGTATTCTGCTTGCTTTTTGGGTCGTTTCAGAAAAGAAACCGCTTAACTGAAATGGTTCATTTACATGATATTTTTTTTTTTGACAAAGCAGACAGATAGGATACGGCACACTACTCCTCTTCGTCTCCAATATCTACTGATGTAGATCCTTTTGCAAACTTTTCCAGTAGCGGTATCTGTGAGCAAAATTACTTCTACTTTGTTGAAAGTAGATTGCCTCTAAACCCTGGCTGGACAGCCAAGTCAAACAGACTTCGCAAGTAGCGAAAAAATTTAATTTAGCGATTCGGTTTCTATTATGGGTGGTCGCGGCAAGACGGCGGTCTTATTTCTATTAGCAAGCCAAATATATATGCCTGAACGCAGGGGACAGTTGTCATGGGATGTAATAAAGACAGCAGCCAGCTTTAGCCACCTAACTGCTTGGAGAGGTTTGTGTACTGTGGATGGACCAAGTGATGAGAGGGGTTGCAACGGAAAATCTGTCACCCGAGTAGACAAATTTACCATCATTTCGAGCTGGTGATGATAGTTCGGGAGGAGAAAAATGTCTTAATTGCTATCACCAACTTTATCTTGTACAGAGAGAAGTGACATAACATTTCTGTAGTGTCGGGATAAATACCTTTATATCCTAGCAAAGTTCATTCCAAGCTGCTGTCTTTTGCGACCTAAGGGTTTCCTAATTTAGCTCATAGATCTTTGTATCCTGAAGTTTTGAGTCATTGATCCAAATGGTAATAGCAGACCTAAGGGTAAAAAGGTGATAACTATAGGTTGAAAGACAAAGTTGATTTTGATATTCTAGAAGTCATTGGCATCTTGCGTCTGGTCCACAGTTAACGCCCCGCCAGGTTCCCTTGGGCTTTGGATAAAAACTAGAAGCAACAACTAACCTGATCTCTGCTCCATGATAGCGGCTCCAGAAGATCATGGACACGCAGGAATTTACACCGACTATGACAATATTCTTTAACAATGTCATTCGTAAAGACGATCATAGTTACTCCTCATACTGATTTCTTTCTGGTAAGTTTTTGTGTTTGTTTCTTTCTCCTTTTCTTCTGAGTCGGTCTTCCCACAAGAGTGCGTACATTTGTCCACGTGTGCAGAAATAATTTTAAAAAATCGGGGATTGGGGGCGGAAGTGAGAAAGTTGAGGATGAAGTCTGAATCGTTCGAAAACAAAAGGTATGAAAATATCAAAACATACATGGGACAAACGCAGGCTACGCCCACAAGTACACAGTACAGAGACACACGTACGCATATATAACGACAAGCGTTCGTTATTCTCTTATAAACGTCAGCAAAAGAATTGATGGGTTCTGCTTGCTCTCGAACGACCAAAACAGCTCGGCGGCCTGTGCAAATGAAAACTCGATATGAGTTGATGGCTGAAAGTCGTCTGCTTTGCCCCTTCAGCCAGCAGACATTCAGACAACGCCCTTTTTTAAATGACTGCGTTTTGTAGCAGAAAGCTGTCCCTAGGAATGGGAGGAAGGAGAAAAAAAGAGAGTCTAGGACTTTGACAGCCGTGAAAGAGCTTCCCAGTTCTTTAGAGTACACCTAAATTTTCTGCGCAGTATAATCTTTCTACGATTTTCGTTCCCCCACCTAACTGCAGATGTTCCAATGTTCATGGTAAATAATGGTAAGATTTCTTACGAATATTTAGGTTTTGATTTTCATTTGTTTCTGCAAACCACTTGTCGATGTTTTTCATATTGAATGACGTAGAAGAATGTCTGGTCTAATGCAGGTGGAAAAACTTCGTAATACTTCTAATAATTAATTAGATAAAGGGTGTTAAAAGATCAATGGAGGGGCTACGACGCTGCATCTTTCCAGTGTAAATACTGCTTTGTGCTAAGATTTAATTAACTCTTTGAAGCCGCTACACACGATAAAGCATGATGGTGCGAACCAGTTCAGGTCGTCAACAAAAGCTTGTATTTTTTATTTTATATTTGCATATTTTTCCAGGCTTGTAGCGTCAGCCGTGGCATACCCTCTAGAAATACTACATATTGCACTCTTCTGCCGCCTGTAAAGTTTTTAATACTGATACATCGGCCTTACCCATTGCCGCAGTAAACTTGGGAGGAGTGGCTGACATGCACAGGTTTTCAGAAGGGTCAGGTTAACTTTTCTGGCCACTTGGCCCTGAGCCCGCGAATTCTGCCCCCCTCGCTCCAACTTCATGTTAGGGTTGACTCTTCGGGATTAATCTCTGGAGTCATCACAACACCCCATTCTGCCTGCACTTGAGGCTCCCTGGTTTATGCGCATGCCTGCTTGTGGTGTAATAACAGTCGTAAAAAGAAAGCAAGAATGGTGGCATACCGCACTTACAAAACGCGGCTAACAGTACATAGAGGTTAAAAAAAATACAGGTGGATATCTTCCAACATGATGTGTTTACTTACCCATTTGCTTCAGTAGACTAACTAAGCTCTCTCTTTACAAATACGCACAATGGCTAAACAAGAACGGGAAGATCGGCTCTTATTTTGTGGCTGAAACTCCAGTAACTGCCATTATGAGAAACCCTACTGATCGAGACTTATCTCGATGGCGATTGTGGCCACGCACACATTGAAACATTGATGCTGTTACTTGTAACTTAGATCACGAAAGGCACCTTGCAGGACCAACAGTGTGTGACATACCTGTGGCCAGTCGGGTGAGCAATCCTAAAAGTAGCTTGGGCTATCTTGAGGAAGGTGTGCAAAATCTTCAGAGTAAAAGTTGTAGGGTAAGGAGAATTAACGATGGCAATCAACTGGACAGAAGCCGTGAACTGATGGACGCAAATCCCCTACATTGTTTAAAACGGTCGGTACCTTTGTGAATAATGATGTCCCGTCGTTTGTCCCACAGTACCAGAAACACGAGCTTCCAAACAATTGTGTGAGGACCACGTAGCAATTATTGACAAGCCGCATACTGTTCTTGCCCAATCCCTCACGACGTTGTCGTCTGCAGATCGCAGCCTGTCAAGTGGCGCCACCTTAACAATGCCCTGCCAGTCCCCACTTCCGGCCACAAGAACTTCAAAGAGTGTAGCTCAGAGCAGCGTATTCAAAAGCACGAAGCCAGTAGCAGTTCGGAGGTTTTTTTCAGCACAGCAACGGTCGCTGCCACGGAGGAAATAGCTGGCAAAGTCGCCTCCTGATCTCGGTATTGCCGCCGCGAAGCCCTCCAAATTGGCACAGCTCTGTTTTGCCTTCTATTTTTTTTTACCCTAGTTGTCGAGTTCCCATGGTACCAGGTCCTTCTGGTCTTCATATTAACCCTTTACCTCTGACGTGCACGACTTTCATCTTTTTTTCTGAAAAGATGTCGAGAACTTTGCAGATATTTTAAGAATCGGCGAGGTCGATTGTTGTCAGTGCTGGCCTTGTCAGATTTGCAAGCCTGCCTTATATGTGTTTCGGCTACTAGCGGTATGTGTAGCCAAAGACAGGAAAAGCTTACAGATAGATAAAAATGAAGGTAAGTAATTACCAAAACCAGTACTTTAAAGCATTATTGTACATTTGGAATATTTCCCAAAAAAGACTTATATACGCTAGATAACACAGTTAATATTTACCTTTCTACCAGTAAGCAATGTTAGCTAAGCAAGAGTTTGAAATTTTTTTCTCAACAACAGTAAGATGTTTGGAGTCTTTAAAGTAGAGTCACGTTTAGGAAAGCTGTTGTGAACCGCATCGTGACGAATGGACAGCATTGCTTCTTATCTCCCGTGTTAGACGTTAAGAGGAAACGGAGGGCCACTTCATTTTTATTCACTTTTATTTTTTGTTGTTGTTGGGCAGCTAGGATGATAGCGGTTTCCAGAGCACGTTTCTAGTTTTTCCATGCAGAGTTTGCACATGTTTGCTGCTCAGGAATTTTTTCTTGGTGCGTTTTCCATGGGGAAATAGGGGGATGTCTTTCGACCCGATGAACAAAATCGTGAAAAGAAAACTGACAGTTTGAGATGGGACTTGCTGGAAGTCATTTACTATGCGCAGAGTTGAAATATTTTGATGAGCAGAAGAAGGTAGTGCTTAAAAAAAAAGACAGTGCGACAGGACCCGCATGCACTCTCGCGCGTTTGCACGTGTGTCAGCTCGAGTTCAGGAGATTAAAAGCAGTTTAGCCTTCGGCGCATTCACAGGAAAATTTCTCTCATTATCTTTCAATTTAAATATAGAATGTTTTTAAACAGTAATTCTTAGAAGGTTACTAATGTTCAAAAGACACATTCTATCTGTGCACTAGAATCATAAACATAAACATAACATATCATATATATATATATATATAAGTAAATCCAATTGCAAAATATTTCATACAACAGTATTTAAAAAAATGATTAATTGATGCTTTAACACTTTCTAACAATACTTTTTCCAAGCATAACTTTTCTCATGAACGTTGTTTTATGCTGTTATTTAGACAAAACAGAGTGCATTAGAAATTTCTCAGAAAACGTTTTATGAAAGGAAGTTTACTTGCAAGTTACAATGAGAAGAATCTTGGGGTGGATCACGTTTATGTATTAAATAAAAGCCAGGCAAAGCACATAAACAAGATGGTATTTCGGTCTGCTTTGATTGCCCTTTTGCCTGTTTGCGCAAAAGACACAAAACAGAAAGAAAAGAAACGGGGGAACCATAGAGATGACACAAAGGAGGGACTGGGGAAAAGATTTATGATTTACTGGCGAAATCTGCAGCACGTCACGCGCGGGAAAATTACAGGTAATCTCGGGAGACATTTCCGTTCAAAGGTCTTTATTTCTTCATTGCCTTTCCAACACAGAGCAAATTTTTATCCCTCACTATTAACGCGGTGGCAAAGTCTTTGTCTTAAATCGTCAAGACGACAGAAGTTTAATGCATTTTTATTTCCTAACAAATACACCAGAACTTCGCGCACTGAGGCTATGAAAAGCCCCGGATTGCTTATTTCGCTGTCAACCTTAGGAAGAATAAATCATAACTCGAGCAGCAGTGTAGTAATTCAGGTATTGAGATAAGTAAGGGAGTAAGTAAATGCCGTTATTGGGGTCAGATGTGGATGGGAAGCACTGTTTGTACTGAGTTCGCATTTTCTATGTGTTTCATTCTTTTCCAGGGGGTGGGGGGAAAACAACAAAGTGTTTACTTCTCGGTTGGAAATGTTGTTATATTCTTTCTCAGCCTCTCTATCGCGTTGTTTTTGTTTGTCTTTCTGTATCTGCAGCTAGAGATTATTTTTTTTAGAAAGCAAGAAACTAGTTCTTTGCGTATTTTGGACCTCTTCATTTCATTTATTCTTTTTGTATCGGCTTACGTCACTGCACTAATTATTAGCAAGAAAAACATCGATATATATATATATAGTTGTAATGTCTTCTTGTCTAAGAAATAACCAGTAATATGTTGCTTTAAGTACACGAGCATGTGAAATAACAAGAATTATTTAAGAACTTTTTAGATGCTTATGGCATGTTTTGGACTGTTACCAAGTCTTTCAACATTGTGAATTTCCCTTTAGCGTCTTTTTCAATACTGTGCTTAATATTTCAAATGTCGGGAAAACAAGCTTCTTGGTGCGTGACATCTTATTCCAGCGCAGTGTTGAAAGACTGAAATCTTCGTTTAGAATTAGGAAAAAACCCAGGGAGTGCAAAGGCGATGGCTCCTTGAAGCCGTTAAAAGAAAAGACTTTAACGGGACGCGTGGTCATAAAGGCTCAATGAAGGCGTTTTTTTTTTCGGCCCTGCCCTTAAGCGTACAAAAGTCACCTTGCTTCTTGAAAGTTTTACCATTCCAGGACACGAGGAAGTACACTATTCTTGAAAATGGAAAGTTGATTTGTCTTCGTCTAGACGTTATTTTGGCCTGTCTCCTTAACGAAAGTGATTTAAGACGGTAAACAAAGTTTGCTGTTCAGTCTATAGTAATCTTCTACTTTTCTTGTTCTGCCACCTGTTCTATTGCTTTCTCTTTCCCATGTGTTACCTCTGTCTCCCCTCTCTCTCTCACTGCTGGCGTAAACGTACGTGTGTGTGTGTGTGTGTGTGTGTGTGTGTGTGTGTGTGTGTGTGTGTGTTACGAGCGTGCATGCGTTTGGTCGTCCGCCGATTTTCTCTCTCCCTCTCTCTCTCTGGGTTTTGGGGTCCGGGTGGGTGTCCACATTGGGGTGGGTGTGTTAAAAACGTTAAAGAAGCAGGACTAAAAGACAGTCTAACAATACAACTTTAGACTCGGTAACCCGAACTATAGAGAAGCAGTAGCTTCTTTTTAAGACCAGCAACATCGCTTTTTACACGTAGCACAAATTAAAGATATCATCTTGGTTCGCCAGGGCCGATTCAGCTCTACGTCCCCCCCCCAGACTCACCTTAGCCAACACCTTGTATCCCCACAAGAAATCAAGGACGGCCACCTGGCATTCACCAGACGGATTGGTCCATAATCAGATCGACTACATCCTACTGCCGAGACGCTTCAAATCCAGCATCAACAGGGCCAAGACAAGGACGTACCCAGGCGCTGACATAGGCAGCGACCATGACCTTGTTCTAACAAACCTGAAGCTGAGGCTGAAAGCGAAGCGACTCTTAAACACTCCCCGAATTCGCTTTGATTTGGAGAAGCTGCAAGACCCAAAGGTTGCAGAAGTCTTCAAGGCCACGGTTGGCGGAAAATTTGGCGCACTGAACCTGGTGGACTGTGATGTAGACACCCTCGCTGGAAACATCAAAGAGGTGCTACTGTCGACAGCCCAAGAGGCTCTAGGGCGACATAGAAATAAGAAACAGCCATGGGTCACGAACGACATACTAGACCTCTGTGACCAAAGGAGGGCCTTGAAGAGGGAAAAGAAAAGCAAACCAGAAGCAGCAACCAAATACAAAGAAGTGAATTGTGCCATTAAGAAAGGGATGAAGGCAGCTAGGGAGAGCTGGATCGAGAAGCAGTGCCAGGACATAGAGGTTGGAATGACACGAGGTGACAGCAAAAAGGCCTACCAACTTCTAAAGACCCTCACTAAGACAGACCAGCAGAAGATCTCAGTCATCGAAGACAGCGATGGTCACCTTCTCACAGAAGGCAATGCTGTACTCAACCGATGGACAGAATACTGCAAGGACCTGTACAATTACCAGCTGAAGACCGACGCCAACATTCTCCAAAACAACCAGACTAGAGACAGTGAACCTGCAGACCTACCAGCCCTACAGGAAGAGGTCGAAAGAGCTGTACATAGTTTCAAGGGAGGAAAGTCACCAGGCGTTGATAATGTACCAGCTGAGCTGCTCAAGCAGGGTGGGGAAGCAACTACAAAAGCCCTAACTGTTCTGTGCCAAAGAGTCTGGGAGCGCAAGGAATGGCCCAGAGAATGGACGCAGTCACTAATCATTCCCCTCCCAAAGAAAGGAAACAGCAAACAGTGTCAGAACTACAGAACAATAAGCCTTATCAGTCACCCAAGCAAAGTCATGCTGAAGGTCATACAGAACCGCATCAGAACCACCGCAGAAGAGCTGCTAGCAGAAGAACAGGCTGGCTTCAGACCACGTAGAAGCACAGTTGAGCAGATCTTCAACTGTCGTCTTCTTATAGAAAAGCATCTGCAGCATCAGCGGGACCTTTACCACAACTTCATTGACTTTAAGAAGGCATTTGACAAAGTCTGGCACGAGGGGCTATGGCATGTGATGCGGAAATTCAACATTGAGGAAGGGCTTGTCCAAGTCGTTGAAGCGTTGTATAACAGCTCAACGAGTACAGTTTTGCTTAACAACCAAATAAGAGCTTACTTTCGTACCACAGTAGGGGTACGTCAAGGATGTCCCCTATCACCCGTGTTGTTTAATATATTCTTGGAGAACATCATGCTTGAAGCTCTTCATGACCACCATACCTCCATTTCAATCGGTGGAAGACCAATCTGCAACCTACGCTTTGCAGATGATATAGATCTGCTAGCAGGTACAAACAAGGAACTGCAAGACCTCACCAACAGACTGACAGACAGCTCAAACGCATATGGAATGGAGACCAGCACAGAAAAGAGCAAAGTTATGATCAATGGCAGCGGCAAAGCAGAGATCTATACGAACGGGGTACAGCTCGAAGAGGTAAGTAGCTTCAAGTTTTGGGAGCCACCCTCTCCAAGGACGGCAGCTCCACGCAAGATATCCGCATCAGGATCGCAACAGCAACAGCAGCAATGGCTAGGCTAGATAGGATCTGGCATAGCCACAAGATAAGGTTCACTACTAAGTACAGGCTATACAAATCCCTGGTAGTGCTGATCCTGCTCTACGGATGCGACACGTGGACTCTACTCGCCGAAACAGAAAGGAGAATCCAGGCATTCGAGCACAAGTGTCTGAGGAAGCTGCTCCGGATCTCATACAAAGAACACAAAACCAACGACTTTGTAAGAAACAAGATTGCCGCACTCGTAGGACACCAGGAACCTCTACTATCAACAGTCAAGCGACGTAAGCTGGTCTTATTTGGCCATGTAACCCGGCACGACACCTTGTCGAAGACTATCCTTCAAGGCACCTTGGAGGGTGGCCGACGCCGCGGTGGTCAGAGAAAGAACTGGCTTACGAACGTCAAAGACTGGACTGGTCGTCCTGTACAGGACCTGCTGACTATTGCCCAAAATAGGCAAGAGTGGCGGGCCCCTATCAGCTGCAGCGTCTATCCATGTGCTCCCCCCAACGCCAGGTGCCAGGCAAGGGACGACTGACTGACTGACCCCCCCCCCACGTATTTCTACCCCGTTATCATTAGGTCATTTTTGTGAGCACTCGCATCCCTAAGCTTTTCTCTGAAGCTAGAGACCTTTTGTTACATTTCATGAGACGTTAAATGTTTTTTGAGTTTTTCCTCTTCTTTGTAGCGCACTGCGTATTCAGGCTCATGCCTGCAAAATATCCTACCAAAATGGCGGATGCTGAGCTCAGCAACTACATTTCAAGAACTTGCTCAGTACGTCACCAGCGCGCAGTGCAAGTGCACTGTGTTCACTTGTATCAGCATCCTTTCTTCTTTCACCATCGTTCCACATCATTGTCTGATTTTTAAAAAATAAAGAGCATGACGGTTATATATGGTTTTCTTCTGCGATGTTTCGTTCACTACTATTTAATCTTACATTGGTCGTGAACTTAAACGGCGTTTTGTCTTCGCCAGCGCGTGTTTCAAAAAGCCTTTGCTGAAGGTATTGTCTTCGTGACCTCACTCTGCCATCGTCGAAGTGTACTGTGTTACCAGATGAGACAATGTTGTTTGAAAAAAGATAATCTCAATTAAACTACTCACCGCAGTTTTATTAGGACATCTTAAAAAGTGTTTAAGGAAGAAGAATGATAGGTTACGTAGACTTTAGCAACGTATGTCAAATTAGGAAGCTACCCGAGAGAATACTCCAATCATTTAATGATACAACGCACTTATGTTTGCTGCTTTTGTACCGTTTTCCTGCTTTTGTACATTTTTCCGCTAATGGAAGGGTTATAGCCCACGAGAAGAACACTTTGTCAAAAACCTCAACTCCGACATTTTGTGTCTGATCTTCTCACGCTGAACGAGGCTTTGTAAAATCTTGTATTTGGTTCTCCGCCTCAGACCTCGCTTACAGGATATGTAAAAGGAAAAAATGTAGCAGACTATTTTATCAGGAATTTTACTAGTGCATCTTAATGGACCGAAGCATAAGCGATAACATTATTTGGAGTGGCTGGTATGGTACATGCTTCTATAAAGTGTTTCTCATTCGCCTTTATTATGATGCGTCTCCATCATTCGTTTGATTCTGGTTGACTGCTGTAGAGCTTTTATACCTATATTTTCTAGTTTCTTATTTCTCTAACATCTTTTATGCATGTGTACACGTGTGCTCACATGTATATGCATATGTGTATGAGTTTGAGTACAAGTGCTGGTGGACGTTTGCGTGTGTGGACACATGCTGCATGAAAAGATTTGTTCTCGCTTGTCTAATCAATTCTGTGAAGATGATAAAAGTACTTTCAGTTTAGAAGAGCCTAAATAATGCCCCTATTTTATGTCTGCAGACCAGCTGTATTCATCAAGACTCAGTGTTGTCTGGCTAGACTGCTTCAGTGCGAAATGTAACCGTGTATAACGGATAATTAAATGGTAATCTAATTGCGGGAAAAATCTTGGTAAGATCTCAGTTCATTAGCACCAGCCGCTCTTCCACTCTACAAGAGCATGCAAAATCGCTGCTTCTTGATCAGTAAGTCGGAAGTTAAAGTTGAAATCAGCAAGCTCTGACTCAAATCTTTTGTTGTTTACTCATGGCTGAGAAGAAACCCCTAAATTCCTGACGAGGATGAAAGATTTGTCATCGGGGTGTTGATCCCAAAAGCTCGTGGTTTTCTATAGGAAACCCGTTTACTGTGGGTAAACTTGAAATCCAGACGACGAAAAACACTGGGGAGTGGGGGTTGGATAGTGGACTGGGAGGCTTAAGGGGATGTAAAAAATCAAGAGGATATTTTTGGTCCGTCTAATCTATCCTCGGTGCCAATTTGCTGTCCCTATCGCTGGTCCTGAGATTGCAGTCCTCAGGGTACGAAAAACCTCATGTATGGAAACTTAGAAAGCTTTTTGATTGCTGGAGGCTTTAAGTGCTTTGGAAGCAAGGATCATTGGATCATGGCTAGAATCCTGACCTTCACACTTCTTGGACCATGTATGGCGCTTACCGAAATGCTATAGTCATGTTTTTACACAAGTAAACAGTCATTAATATCTCCACACTAGCTCTCTAACATGTTTACCTTCTTTTAAAAACCAATACCATGTTCCTAGTATCATATACTCACAAATTTGATGTTTCTTTTGTTACACTTTCAAAGTTAGCATACGAGATTATTTTTCACAAATCTCTTTCTTCCACCTGTACTGCTGTTATTGACTACACTGTTGTTAAGAGTATACGACTCATTATTTTTTTAAAATTAAGTAAAAGAAAATTGAGTCGAAACTCCTGACCCTGCTCGCGCGCACACACACACAACACACACGAGCGTGCGCACACGCACCCCCCCCACACACACACTCTCTCTCTCTGTGGTGTATATATATATATATATCTCACAACCTACGTCCTGTTTACATTACAGTAGATACAATTTTCTGGGAGCAAGGACGCTGGGCAAACATGCTGATCAAAATTTGGCCTTATTCGTGAATCCGCTGCAATCTCTGGTGTAAATTGTTAGTGAAGATATATTGCGATGACAGACCTATTGATAGAAATATAAAACTCCAGGAGTGATGGTTAAGAGATGATGAGTGTATTTGTGACGCCAAGGGATAGCAATGGATGTCATGTTTTCGTTTAGTATGTAGGGCGAGCTGGCAGGAGTTGTACCAAAGCTTCGCCCTGACTTTTCATGTCGTACCTCCACTGTGGCTGAGACCTCTCCTGCTGTGTACCAACATTTGTACCAGGGATTATTCTGTGTCTCTGCTGTTTTCACGATTGTCACAGCCATTTCCACATTTACACTGACTTAAGTAGATATACAGTCAAGAAAGTCTCAGCGGGAGTCCAATGTCATCGTTGCCAGATCGCTTGACAATGCAGTATATTTTTTTAGGAGGGAAACTTTCCGGAGACCTTCTTCCCTACTGTTGCTGCAGTCAACATTTTCCCGTTTCTAACGCTATGTTCATTAGTGTTATTTCTAGCTGTTTTTACGGGTGGAAGTGAGGAAAAGGCGTTCTTGATTTGGCAGGAAGACTTTTCTCTTGCACAGCATTTTATAGTTTTGGGGTCTGAAGAACACCAACAATCAACTGTTTTCTTTGCTAGCGTAAGCAACCGTATTAGATATCGCAATTACCCGAAGGTTATTTGGTTTTTGAATTTTTTTAAGCCTACTTTTTCATGCAGACGTCTCCAGAGATATTTCCTAGTTGTAATAATTGCCATTATCGAATGATGCCAAGAAAATGAGGCTAACAAAGGACAGGTAGAAGCGGAAAAGGGAAGAATGTTGACAGGGATCTTTAAACAGTTTGGTGAAAATGCAGTTAAGCAATTATCTCTTGAGAATAGACTCCTGAGTGGGAAACATATCCGGAAAACCGGAAAATTGAACTCCATGAGCCTATAGATAAGACAGGCTTAGCGAAGGTAAAACTCGGTTTAAGCATTTAACAGAAAATCTTTCTTCTTCTGTCCCTTACTAATCCACACAAATCTTATCACGGGAATTCTATTAATGAATATTAAAGAGGCATAAACGCACTATTGCATACACAGAACGTGTAGTCATACGCGCAAACGCATGTTTGAAAAGAATCCAGGCTAGTCTTTTTTATCTAGCCGATGGGAAAATTACACATTACACACGTAAAACAAATATTGCAACACTTAAAATAAATATTAGTACAAAGATTCAAACGACTGTGTTAAGATTATTCACAAACAGAACAACTTTAAATCCGAATGTCTTTCGGGTTAAATGTGCAACAACTTTTTCACTTGTAAAAAGGAGAGAAGAGTCTGTGGATAATCTCTTACGAGCATACTACACATAAATCATATGTGACTTTTCTGTCCTTCTTTATTAGTTTCTGCATCTTGTAAGTTGTGATTCCCTGCAAATCCTAGATAGGTAAGGCCCCGACAGCTAGGATAGACTAAAATAGCTTTTGAGCCCTTGATATATTGATAAAGATAATATGTAACGGCAGGCTCTGGACGATTTCGAAGAACTCTGCATGCATGTGACCTTCACTCCAATTTATAGTGTAGATCACTTCCGGTTTTGCAGTTGGTTATAATATTTGCTATTACTGTGCAGTATTTGAACATGGTCTGTGCTCACCATGAAATAAACTGTCGTCGAAACATTGTTAAAAATACAGCCAGCTTTAGTTTCAAACGTCCAGCCTTGTTTCTTGTGAATTTTGGAAATACACAGAACAAAAACGTTGTGACTAATATCAACGTAAACATTCGCAGAAGACTTCGTCGCCATCAACATTGTCGTTTATTTTCAGGGATATTTATTCTACAAATTCTCAACACGCAGATACTTGATGATTCTGTTATTTAATATTCAGAAACTTGGTTTAGTTTGCATTCTTAAAATTCATCGCATGTGAACGATTTTGTTACGATTGTCTTAAATAAATTAGCGAACATCTGTTTGATAGCAAGATTGTCACCAAGCATTTTACATGTTGTCAATCAAGGCAGTAATTATTTTTAAGACCCTGTCAAGCAAATATTTTTTTACCCGGGCCAGCGTGAGAATATTTTGGAGCTACACGTAGATGGCTCCTTCTCTCTGCATAGGAGGTGTGGACTGTTTGTGCCTCAGTCATGCTGGCAAGGTATGAACTGGAAGTACGGAACATGATAAATTCTTTCGCGGCCCTAATTACGTGAACGCGGATATGTGCAAGAATGATAGACCGCCATTTGAAATCGCTCTCGAAGTTACCACCCCTTCCCCTTTCTACTATTTATAGCACGTATGGATGCGAATAATTTAGTGGAAGCGGCCAAAGATGAAAACAGAGACCATCATAAATTTCACCGGAGTAAATTATCTGGTCCGTAATTGACAATGTTTGACTAATCCGCATCAAGGATGCAATTGTTGCATAGTTCTCCAGGCATCCCAGAGAGAGAGAGAGACAGAATTTGTGTATCTCAGCACAAACTGACACGTTGGTGTATCTTTGGCATTTCCCCCTCCCTTTTAGATGTAATTAGAAACACATTGCATGACAGATCAGTGACAAAACGCAGATACCACGCGGACAGATAACTCTCTGCTTAATTAAGAAGTAGAATTTTTCTTCTTATCTGCTGAAGGTCCTGCCAAGCGTTGGGTATTCAAGGGCAGTCTGTCAATGAGATTTTCGTTAAAAGCGGTATCCGGCTTTGGCTTGTCAGTGTTATGATTTGGTTAAATATATTACCTTTTTTACCCTTGAATTAAAGGTGCATTGCTCACTCCTTGAAATGTAGTGAAACATGTGGTCTTCTAGCTATCCAGTTTCGTCGTCATTGGGTATTTTAAAGTTTAGAATAAAGTCTTGTGACCCAGTTGTGTGAAGAAAGCCACCAACATGAGGCAAACATTAGGACATTTGAATTTCAATCACCATGGTGAGATAATTCCAAACTTTCTTGCTAATACGTTGCCAGCACATTTGCCACATGTAAAAGACTTTGGGTAAGTTTAGAGGTCTAACTCTTCGGTACTTTTCCTGATTAAGAACGGCCTGCTAAGTACTACATCACAGCATTATTCTGTTTACCTCATACTTTCCCTGGGCTCCGTCGTCTCACTTAAAAAACACTTGTAGAAGTTTGTATATGGTTTTCGTGACGTCTTTGCCAGCGAATACACTTCCGGTAAAAACATCAACAGACCAGAAGTGTTTTCATCCTAATGCCTGGGGCGTTTCCCCAACGTTGCACGTCGCATCTATGGCAAGGCGCATGCGCGCGCGAGCGCACACACACACACACACACACATGCACACGCACACGCACACGCACACGCACGCACACACACACACGCACGCACACACATTTTTTTCTTTGACATTTATTGCTCCCGCATATCTTCACGTTGAAGTGATGATCCGTGGGAGTGCCACTAAGCATCTCTTTGTATACTCGTGGGTGCACTGGCAAAATGCAGAAGGAAAGCTTTAATCAAGAAAGCTTTGTCGAAGCAGTCTGGAGTTTTGTATTGACAGTGGAGACCGGCGCACTAATTACAGTAAAAAAAAACCGGGAGTATTTTTTTAACTCTTGTGATTTTGATAAGAACATAAGATATGAAAGAGGTACAACAAAAGAAGGATCACATAAAGTAGGTAACAAGAAATCTCCTATTTCTATGTGTAAGGCCAAAGTTTTGTGAGCAAAAGAGAGCACAGACAGAGCGAGAGAGAAAAATATAGAGAAAGATTGTCGGGTTTTTTTTTCTATGACTTTCCTATGCTGACATCGGCCATCGGCCTTAACACGCCGCCTTTAATAAAAGAATTCTGTAACAGATTCCAGGTTTTGACACCTTTCACTGGAGCCCCATTTGAGAAAGAACACAGTGTGCCTGGAACAAGCAACCTCTGTCTCAAACAGCAGTAGCACCAAGTTTCAGAATTATCAAATTGACAGAGAGAGCGACAGAGAGACGAAGTGGTAGAAAAGAGGCATCCAAGCAGGCTTGTATTATCTACTTAGGAAAAGGATGTATCTATGAAAATGTCGCTTTAAGCTTTCGTGCTACTTGTAAAAACGTAGTTGGTGTGCAGAGTAAGATTACCACAGGAAAACTAGTGCACACTCGGTTACAAATATCTGGCTACAAGATATATAAGCATCTATGGAATTTTATAATCTCATCGTTGTCTTGTTTCGTTACCTGCTAAGCAAATATGTTCTGCAAAAGAACTTTCATATTTTATAGTAAATACAACTTAGAAATTAGCCCGAGAAAGCCATACACCATCAAATTTGGACTGTTGTTTATGTAGTGTTAGAACAAGATGTTATCAATGGTGTCAGGTTCAGGAAATTGCTAAGGCTACCAAGACTTGCAAGAGAACAGATCCAATGTTGTGTATAATGTTCTACTTCTTTCCCCCCATCACTCTCTCTCTCTCTCTCTCTCACACACACACACACACACACACACAATCACGCACGCAAGCACATACACACACAAGCATGCACACAGTGAATAAATGGTGTAGAAAATCTTCATGATTCTAGTTTGCCATTGGCGGATTCTCCCCTAATTTTTACCATTTATAAAGTGCACGTCTGCAGCTGAATGGTTGAGACGATGACAAAGACGAATTTTTAGTATTACACATACACCGCCTTGCAGTCCAGCTAACGAAGAGGAAAATCACATATTACGCTACGGCAACGCCTAAGACCGCTGGACAAATTGCCCGTCAGCTCGGGATTATAGGGCTAGTTCCGCAGAAGCTGAGAGGGGAGAGTGCAAGGCGTGTGTACCAGGAGCGGTGGGGTTGGTAAAGAGCATGCTGGGTAATAAGTAATTTGTGGACGAGTGGAGGGAGGGGGCAAATGTGGAGGAGCAGGCGATCGACAGGCTGAGCAGCAACGTGAAATCAGGATTTGGAGAGACCGAGCAGTAGTGCCGCTCAGCACATCTTCAACGCCATCAGGTACAGAGGTCGAGGTCGGGATGGGGAGCAGCCCACTCGTCTGGCGAAGACATCCGGGCCTTTTTTTTTTTTTTTTGCCTTACTGAGATGCAATTCATCGTCTGCGCATCGAAAAGGGTGTTTCCGTATAATATACACCAGCCTCTCCCCCAACACGAGCTGACTCTTGCGCTAAGCCCTTCATCTTCTCTCGAGGAAAACCTCGACTGTTCCGAGATTGTGCTGACCACCCCGGCCACAAGCAGCGCCTTGACACTGACTGATCAGCGAAAGTAGACGACGGTTAGCTCTCCTGTAATATCTTAGAAACGAAGAATCTCATTCTGTTTCTATCCCTAGCCTTCTAAGAACAAATGAAGAGACTATGTAAAGAATGAAAGATTCGAACCTGTCATAAGACTTGAGACGAAGAGACAGATAATTTATGTTTCCATTCGTGAAACAAACTCAATTTGTTAACGTCTGCTGTCCAAAAAGAAAAAAAAATCCTCACGAGGTTGAAACAGCAGATTTTTTTTTTGGGGGGAAGAGGGGTGTGTGGGGTATAATCATTGAAATCTTGATAGCATATTATTCTGTGAAACCTCGTAAATTACATCATGCCCACAACTTACTGCTCATATTATAATTTAATCATTTATATCATTATCTGCTGGCTGAAATATGAGGTCCACTAATGTTTGTTAAAAAGATTATGCCAGTTTATGCGAATTAGTAGTAATAGTATGTTGCTTTCATGCGAGTGATGCTGTAAATTAAAGACTAGAATGTGTACCGCTATTTAACTGTAATACCATCGTTTTTACTATTTGCAAGCCTCTTGTTCAGCCTTGAACAAAGTCACATGACACAAAAGATTTGCAACCATTTCATACTGGCTTTCTTTTAGTACTAAAGGTCAGTCATAAGTACTCAATGACATTTTTATTACCAGTTTGTATCGTCCCGTTCTTTTTCTCGTGAATAAATAGAAAACTATTACATCGCCGTCTACTGGCCAGTTAAAAGTTTTCTGAGCTGGCATTTTTTTATATCGTCAATATTTCTACAACAACGATTTCCGTGTTCCCCAGAGGAAAACACGCTGGCTTTTAGCGCTGGTAACAACGGAAGGACATTAAACAAACATGTTGTGTTGTGTAAACAGAGCTGTACATGGTCACGCCTTTGGTCGCTGTATTAAACTCAGAGTGTAACTACGTGATGTTTAATTTATCTTCCTTATTGGAAAGTTCCTTGTACTCCCATTGTCGAAGGGTGATGTCGGTCGGGGCTTCTGCTCTGTATTTAACAGTTTCTTTTTTTTAATTTGAAAAGTTCACACATTCGCCAGTCTGTCTGTCTGTCTGTCTGTCTGTCTGTGACCATAGAGTGCTGTCAGTCTGTCTGTCTGTCTGTGTGTGTGGGACCATAAGGTGCTGTCTGTCATTTACAGCTCGTTCCGTCTTTATTATTTTCTTTCACACATATCTATATTTTTTGTCTTGCATGTCTACCACCTAAAAAGCACAGCCTCATTTGTGAAAATCGTGATAATGTTCTGTAGTATATAGAACGCATACTGTAATATAGAAATCATTTCTGTGATTTCCTGTAAAAAGCTCTGCGTGAACAATGTCTACAGCACTTACAAAATAGTTTCTCGCTAATGCCATTCATACAGCAATACCACCACAGCCTTCGAATATTCTAATACTTTCTGGTTCTTTCCAGGTTTCTCCCCCGCTCCCTCCAACACAAAATGTTTTTGCTGTCCTTCATTTCACTGTGGCCTTCAAAGTTTGTTACTAGCCTACTAGTTTTCACAGCAGCTCCAGTGGGATTTAGTTTCTCTGCTGCTTCGTAAAATATTTTCTTTCCCCGGGGATATCGATCGAGGGCTAGCAACTTTGAAACTAGTCACTGAAGATTGAACATCGGGTCAAATTAATAATATTTAAATGATAAGCAGTAATCAGTCACTGACATTTGCTATACTTTTTTTCGAGGTCGAATATTTTCTCTTCTTTTTTTAAATAAATGAAAACTAGTATGGATGGTAATCGTTCATTACATCAGTTCTCCTCCTTGTCAGTAAGCTACGACTTGCAAGAGAGAAAGATTTCTGTTTAATTTCATTTTTTTTCTTCTCAGGGAAGAAGCCGCGTTGGAGATGGAGGGCCATTTTTTGGTCCGACTGGTCTATGATGACGCCCTATCCTATGATCTCGTTGGAGCTGCATCCAAAATTCTTAGTACGTTTGTTTGTTTGTTTGTTTGTTTGTTTGTTTGTAGCTCAAATTTTAATTAAAAATGAAACAACCACTGAGTAGGTATGCAATCGCTTCCGCAGAAGGTCACCAACCCAGTAAATAATTATTAGGAAAGGAAGTTTGTGGCAAAAAGTTTAATCCCAGCTTTCATATGCCGTTCCTTAAATATGGTGAACCGCTGACATCCACTGCCCCTATTTTATCCTGTTAGCAAAGCTGTTGGATAATTTAATCCTTGCAATTTATGTCCCAAACAAAAGAACATTGATATTACCTAGAAAACCACTTCATTCTCAGATACTGATAGATTTGTTAAGGTATTCTGAATTACCTCATGCCCATGTGCAGTTTAATGTTGATGCAGTTTGAAGTAAGTGCATTAAACAAACTGTCCACAAGATGATATCTTTGTGATTTTAATGCGGAATGTAGTGTTCTCACACAATAAATTACTTTCCTACATAATATACATAATGCTTAATTAACTTTATAATAAATATAATAATAAAACCTTATGAACACAGAGGTTCCTGCTAGTGACATCCTGGAACTGTTTGGTCAGATGTTCTTTGACTACTGCAAGGAATCGGGTTATGACAAAATTCTCCAGGTTCTTGGCTCTACCACCAGAGACTTCTTGCAGAACCTCGATGCTCTGCATGATCACCTTTCTAGGTAAATTTTCCTTCGTACGGCGCGTAGATGGTAGAAACCTACACAAGGACCCCAGTTTAGTATCAGAATATCTCATCATCTGTTTGTCTGCGTTTTGAGAGTCAAGCGCCTTGTGGACACAGCGCTCTGCTTGTCTAGCACTAGCCTTATCTCTCAGTCCAGATCATAGACTTCTTAAACAGTTCATCGGCATAAAGGTCTGTCTAACCTTTGTAACAGGCCACTGATCGCGGAGTAGCATAATGTTTCACTGAACCCATTAAAATTAAACAGTAAGACGAAACACTCGGTAATGCAACTGTGTGCGTCTGTGTATATGTATGCGTGTTTGCGTGTGTGGTCTTGTATGCGCGTGCATGGATAAAAGAAGAATAAATAATAGCAATAACTAAACGAACGAAGGAACCAACAAATGAGCGAGTGCTCCTTACCTTACAATATTTAACCTTTATTCACACTCTGTTGTCCGGTAAAAAAAAAAAAGATTACCGGTTTTTTTTTAAAGATGCTTATCATATTCCTCGGCTTGGTATAGCATTTATCCGGGCATGCGAGCTCCCTCCTTCCGGTGCTCGGAGCGTGAGGAGGACGGGGCGACGATCCTTCATTACTACTCGGAGCGGCCGGGCCTAGAGCACATCGTCATTGGCATTGTCAAGGCCGTCGCCAGGGAGCTGCACAGCGCAGAGGTTCGCGTGGAGGTCATCCAGTCCAAGACTGACGACTGCGACCACGTGCAGTTTGCCATCACGGAGAACGGCAAGGACGCCTACAGAAGAAAAGCGGATCTGGAGACATGTCACGTGAGTGTCACGTGTACAGACTAGAATGAAAATTAAGTGCATGTTAATTTAGTATTTTGTGGAGGGCATAAGTTAATTTTTGTGCATTATTCCATATAAACTAAGTCAACATAACAAGCGATGTTGTAAGGTATTTTACATACAAACCTATATTCGATATCCTTTGACTACACCATTGAGCCTTTTAAAGAAAATAATATAACCAGGTAGGGCTAGCATTTACTGTGTGTTAAAGGACATGAGTTAAGCAACTTATGTTCTCTGTATGAATTATATGCCTTACATTAAAATGAATAAAGAATCTATAGAGTTTTCTTCAATACGTAAAGTAAGAACTTTTGTTTTTAATGTATATAAGGCTCATAATATACCTTGCCTGATCCTAAAGTAACACAACAATGCATTCACAGGCACGCGCAAGTATCTACGCATACATAAGCAGACGCACACACCAACACCACGACAAAATACAACCTGCATATAATAAGCCCAGCTTTACAACAACGACTGTCCGCAGGAGTTTCTGTCTGACGAGCCAAAAATAAGTCCGGCCACGTTCTGTCGTGCCTTCCCCTTCCACCTCATGTTTGGCACGGACCTGCGCATCCACCAGGCAGGCACCGCCATCACCAGAGTCATCCCCCGTGTGGCCCAGGGCTGCAGGATCACAGACCTCTTCGACGTGAGTCACAGTTAACTGCTGGAGTCGCCTGCCCCTAATGAAATAGATCCCTGAGGGTTAATGGCGTAAACGGAAGATCGCTAGGGATTTCTCCATTACTTTTTTCCCACTTTCTTTTATTCTTACTTAACCTTTCCTTTCCCCTTCCATGTATAGCCCCGCACAGACTTCGTCATCTGCCTCTCTGTCTCTGTGTAAATGTTAAAAACCCCATAACTTGTGCTTATTGTTACCCTCGTTAATAAAGATCTGTCATCTGTGTCACTATCTCAGTATGCACTTGTCTTCCTCTATTTCTTTCTTTTTTCTTGGTCGTTCTCTGTCTCTCTTTTTCAGTCTCTCTCTATCTGGTTTTATAAATTTGCGTGTTTGCTGTTGTAAGTTTATGTGTCTGTGTACCTGTTTCTCCTTGTGCTCGTCTGAATGTACACGTGTATGGATGTGCGAGTTGAAAAGCTTTCGATTTTGCGAGGTTTTTCTTGGCAAAGACAAATCACCACCTCGGTCTACAAAATGTAATGTGACTCGATTTTCTGTTCAACATGTTGCAATATTTTCAGCTCAGTTTTCTGTGGAGTGGAGACGTGGGCGCCATATCTGTCAGTTACATGTTGTTATTTACGACTCCACTCCCCTGATTTAGCTTCGATTCAGCGCTTGTTTGTAATTTGTCATCTCTGGTTAGCTACCCCTGTCGTGCCAAGGGAGCTCTCCGTAATTTTGTAAATAAGCAACGCCTCTCGATCGGTGCCGACAGATTTTCCCAAACACGAGAAAAATAAATCTTGCAGAGGAATTTGTCATACGAAATGTTCTTTTTGTGCACAGTGATATTTTCATATCATCTTCAGCTGCTTTTTTAATCCATTTTATCATGTCCAGATATATAAAAATATATAAGCTACATATAAGCATACAACACTGAGCAATGCAGAAAAACCAATATATACATAGAAGATAATACAGTCATTAAATAGTACATATATAAGCAAAACAAACAATCCAACACATTCCTTTGTCAGTCTCTCATTACCTACCTTGCTAAAAGAAACAGCTGCCCAGAGACACTAAGGCTGAAAAGATCTGCATACCTATGGTTGTAACTTATAAAACTTAGATTTTAAAATAAGTAGCAATTCTTCCTCTCAATGTTTTGAATATCTCTTTTTTTGTTTACTCTGACTCATAAGTTTTCTGTACCATTCTCAAAGTTATCTGAAATATTTCATCTACACATGTTAAAATGAAACTACAAACTTAATTAGAGTCAAATTCCACAACATTTCTAAACATGGTTTATTTTCCACACTTTTCTTTCTCATCCTTGCAAAACTGGTAAACCTTTAGCATACGAATTAAACATACTTGGTTTGTTTAATTTTTTTTTTCATCGTTGAACGCAGATGATCAGACCCCACATGGACTTCGAGTTCTCCCACATCCTTTCGCACATCAACACTGTCTTCGTTCTAGCTACTAAGCCCAACGTGCTGGGAAGCACCAACACGCGGAAGGAGGTCCTAGAAGGCGAAGGTGTGATCTCCCCTCGTCACCAGGCCGACCGTGACGCTTCCGTCATGCGCCTGAAGGGGCAGATGATCTACGTGGTGGAGGCGGACTCCATCCTCTTCCTGTGCTCGCCCAGCGTCATGAACCTGGACGACCTGTGTCGGCGGGGACTTTTCCTCAGCGACATCCCGCTGCATGACGCCACGCGAGATCTCGTGCTGCTTTCGGAGCATTTCGAGGCCGAATACAAACTGGCGCAGAACCTGGAGATCTTGACAGAAGAGCTCCAGAGGACGTACCGAGAGCTGGAGGACGAGAAGAGAAAAACTGATAGGTAGAACAATTTGCATTGGACCCTATTCTCTTTTTTCTCTCTCTAGTCTTTCAGTTCTCTTTTCTTTTTACCTTTCCATCTCTCTCTCTCTCTCCCCCTCTTATATTTTACTCATGCTTTGTCTGTATGTGTTTGCATATTATGCACACTTGTATGTATCTGTGTGTGCCTCTGTTTGTTCTTCTGTTCGCTCAAGTCTTTTTCTCTCCTGTCTCCGAATCTCTATTTTTCTTCGTGTCTGAAAATTTCTTTATGGGGTGTCACTCCATCACTCATTCAAAGCGACAGAAAAAAATTCGTTCTTGTCAGGGAAGGTAAGCTTCACGGTATTTCGTCAGACCTTTTGCACTGGCAGTAGTGCCAGGTTTTTTCAGTGCTGTTCACTTTCCAAATAAAAAAAAACCCCATCCTTCGCTCTCCTCAAAAAAAATCGAACTTCATCCACTTTGTTCCCGACAGCGCTGGTCTTTTAACACCGCGTGTCCGGAGGCAAGGACCCCCTCCTTGCATCGCTCTACCTCTCACCGTACAGCCTCATCAATGCTTCTCTCCTAGAGGCATGACAGTTACAAGATATTTCTCACACGTACGTGGAATCTGTCAAAGCATTATCAACTGTGAGACGATTAGAGCCACTGTAAGTAGAGTGCCAGAACCCATCTGCTCACACTTGTGCTTCCTTCTCTGCTAGTTTTTGTTCTGTTCAGCTAGGGATCTCACAGTTCTGTCTTCCACCAGAAGATATTATTCGACCTACTGACCATCTACTTCTTCACGGCTTTCCCCTCCCCCCACCTTTTTTTTTTTTTTGCTGTCTTTTCTAAAGCCCTTCTGGATACCCAACACAGTTTGTATGATCATCTTGAACTTTTGGAGTCCATTTATTATTTTGTTGATCGAAGAGAAGTACATATCTGTGCGAGTGTGAACAAATCTGCTTTCCCTTGGATCTTTAGTTTTTTTTAATGGAGGCATTTTTTCCGGTCGTCTTATGCTGTAATCGTTTTTAGCTGAGACACTTTTAATTTTTATTCTTTTCCTGGGAAAACTCCTTGATGCGCCTTCAAAAATGGAGTACAAGATAAATCTTCGGAATGGCGCAGACGCTTTCAAGATTTCTTTTGATACAGTGATTGCAGTTTTTTCATTTGAATATCAGTTTCCTAGGGCTTTTGCGCTGCGTTTGCTGGCGAGTGTGTAAAGTCGTAACCCAGTTGGTAGAGGATAAATGGACGAAGATGTGTTTCTGATTTTGTAATTTTATCCACTTGCTTTCTTAATATTTGAATACGTGCGTACCTGAGTAGGTTTTGTTTGCTGAAATAACTGCTAGGTACCAGATATTAACAAATGTAAGCGCGCACGTGCATCCCTGTACACAAACACACTCATACGCACACATACATAGAGTGGGAGAGAGACCGCTGCAAATGCCAGAATTTACGGTACTTTGCATCAAATAATATTTTACAATAAAGACAGGTTTTGGTGGGCACTAATTTCTCTGTGGTTTAACACAAATTTAGCCAATGCACTAACAGAATATGACATTGATTTCTATGGGCAGGTTTGCTGTGTTATACGATGCTGTAATCGCTACGCTTGAGTTAGTAGTCGCATATTTTACCTCGGGGATAAACCGGTCATAACAAAATTAACCCACCAATTACACTGTGGCATTTTTAGTGGGAACTTGCTCAGACTGATGCAAAGACCGTGTCGCACACAAACCACAGGAAAGTACTGGGACATTCTGACATGAGTACGAAATCTCGCGGTCAGCACATGAAATGATCGATGGTCAAGGGAAAAAATGGCGGTATGTTGAGTTAATTAAGACTGGAACAGTGCATTTGTACTCTACACACCCACGCTACAGAGGGAGACAGTCGATTATAAATGTCATGTAATGCAGTCACACTATCAGTGAATATTCAGGCTGAAAATAAATATGGTGTAGAGGTATGTTGATAAGCATATTGCCAAATCGATAAACATTGCGGATATACAGCTGAACGTCCTTCCTTTCCGCCATCTACAGTCAGCTGTTGAGTTCAAACGTCTAACAATGTGTGTGTAGTTAGCTTCTTATTCAAACGAGCACTAATGATGCATCATCGTCCATCATCCATCATCGTCCATAATCGTCCATCATCGTTCATCCTCGTTCATCATCCATCATCACTACGCATACGTTGAGCACAGTTTTATTGTGACACCGCTATAACAGGATTGGTAATATTAGTCTTGATCATTACAGACTTGTCCATTAAAGCTGGCCAGTGAATTCATAAAAAAGACTTTTTAATTAACGTCGAAAGATTTTCATTTCTTTCCACGTACCAAACTACCCTTAAGGCAGGCCCAACCTTGTTGCAGACTCATGTACTCCATCCTGCCCCCCTCCGTGGCAAATGAGTTGCGTCATCGTCGCCAGGTGCCAGCCATGAAGTTCAAGATGGTAACCATCCTCTTCAGTGGCATCGTTGGCTTTTCACAGTTCTGCGCCAAGAACTCCGAAACTCACAGCGCTATGAAGATCGTGCAGCTGCTTAACACAGTGTACACGGAGTTCGACAAGCTGCTGACGCCAGAGAAAAACGCCAACATTTACAAGGTAAGGTACAGCGGCTGGCCAACACTTCTGGCTTTTTTAAGCGAGACTTTCGGTAACACAGCATAACCTGTTCAAAAGTAAACATAGAACTAACCGTAATGCTGCTTCTTGTAAAATTTATAATTCGTGAAAACTAGTTCCGGCTAGTTAGGAGTTAATTGTCTTTCTGAAAAAAAGTGTTGAACCAAAGTTCTATCGTCAGCGCTGTGTAGCGGAAATTGGTTCCTTTCATCTATAGCGGAATAAACCACGATACAGCTGTTTAAACCCTCTTGTAAGGACAACGAGAACAAAAGTTATATTGAACCCTGTATACTCAAGGAATGCTTTGTTTTTTGGTTTTTGGTAGAAACTTTTTCGGCAATATTCTCTTATCTAAGGTTAGCTCGAACTAGACAATGTTTTTATTCATACATGTAAGATGTGTACATAACGCCCTCAATAACTGACATGTATATTATTTTGTGCAGCAAGAAAAGGCTAAAGCTAATTTGATAAGATAATAAGTCACAATCTGCTAGATCGCTTTCTTCTCTTTTGGTCATTTGTCCTTGCATTTTAGACAGGACTAAAAACTATTTTAAATATAGGGTGTAAAAACAGAAATGAGAGAATAGAGGAAAAGTGGATTTTAAAAAAACCTCCGAACCCTTTGTTACTGTGTTGATGCAAATCTTTAGGTTTGTCTACGAATAGACTATACCGACTCTGCCATTTTACTGCGATAACATTTCAGAGCTTTTGTGTGTGTGTGTGTGTGTGTGTGTGTGTGTGTGTGTGTGTGTGTGTGTGTGTGTCTAACCATCATTGCGCTCCTGTTGTTGATTTAACAGAGTCACTAGTTGTTTCCAGAGGTACATCTGATGTCATCATGCCTGCCGGTTCTGGCCGCAGTCAAAACACTATTATGGGCAAACCCTTTCATGTAGAAGTTTGCTGCTAAGTTTATCTATTTGCTTTCCTTCGTTTTAGCGATCGAAGTCGTTATGTTATTTATAAATCAAACAGATGCATGAATTTTTCTGCTTTGGTGAAATCTAGGACATCCTTCTCATCTTGTTTGCTTCCCCGGAGGTCTGGAGCTAATGCTGCTGCAAAAGGACCTCCGTCAGCATGTGTTTGGGTCATATACACAACTGGAATAATAGCAACACAAACGGAAACTGAGGGGGTTTCACCTTTAACCTTTCAGATCCGCATGAAGATCGATTATATTACATAGCCAAAAACTCTCGCATGTAGTACTCTGCTTTCATATGAAACCCATTCAATTAGTGTCCCTGACAACACTGAAGCCTACAAATTTATTATTTTATTGAAATATGTGTTTAAATGCCTATGTTTTTGTAGTAAAGTAGTGTTTCAGTTTCCTTTCATTCGATAGAGTGATAGATATGAAAAAATCATAACCTTTGCTTGTTCTGTTAACCTCGTAAATAAAGATGTCATTTGTCACTTGAAGCGACGCCGTGCAGCTATCAAAGTTTCTTAGCTTGTAAATGCCACTGTTTATGTGATTTACTTGAAAAAAGGGTCAGGATTGGTTTGACAAATTGCTGGATTAAAAGAAATCAATTATTTAAAAAAAAGTTCGGAACATTTTGAAGTTTTTCAACCAGACGACAAACTTTAGTGCGGACGAGTGCAAGGCCGTGTGAGTTTGAACTCTGTTGAACTTCTGTATAAGTCAGACGCTTGCGTACTTATCTTTTGTCGTTTGACTACTAGACCTAAGGGACTGTGTGCAAAACTAGCTTATTCCTCTTTTGGCTATCCGCTTCTTCGCCCCCTCCAGCCCCCAGCCTATCCCCATACGGCTCTCACCTCTCTCTTAACTACTTTACTTCCTCCTCTTTCTACTCTCTTAACTACTTTACTTCCTCCTCTTTCAACTCTCTTAACTACTTTACTTCCTCCTCTTTCTACTCTCTTAACTACTTTACTTCCTCCTCTTTCTACTCTCTTAACTACTTTACTTCCTCCTCTTTCCTCTCTCTTAACTACGTTATTGCCTCTATTTCCTCTCTCTCTTAACTACGTTACTTCCTCCTCTTTCCTCTCTCTTGTCTACTTTAGTCTTGCTAGTTTTAGAATAGGCTACGCTTCGGTCGAAGGTAGTGTCATCACTTATACGCCTTTTCGGATTACGTATCCGGAACGTTGACGACGTAACGTGACGAGCTGCCGTTGTCGTGTGACAGGTGGAGACTGTAGGTGACAAGTACATGGCGGTCAGCGGTCTTCCGGTGCCCTGCGATGATCACGCCCGCTGCATCGCTCGCCTGGCGCTGGATCTGATGGACATCTCCGCCAAGCTCAGGGACCCCAACCGTGAACAGATCATTGTGCGTCATCCTCATTTTTGCTGTTGATGTTAAGGTGTTGCTGTTGTTGTTGTTGTTGTTGTTGTTGTTGACGATGATGATGATGTGAGGTGTAGATGTCAATAAAAATAAATGTTTTGATGTCGATGCTAGATGTTGTTGGTGTACAACCAGTAAATGCTTGATGTTACTGTCGTTATAACATTTTTTCTGTTATTGTCAACATATCTTTTCTTGTAAATGATAAGTGTTATTGTTGACACGGTTTTTGTGACTGGCTTATAGAGTGTTTATCATAGCAGACATAACGTTCATGAAAGCATTACTGTCAGCTAGACTTCCTAAACTGAAATGAGCTGTGTTTTCGAGCTGCGAAGAAGTTTTCTGTGCTCTCTATAATCTGAGATACATAAAAAACGGAGAAAAAGATAGGAGAACATGAAGGAGGAGGAGAAGAATGATGACGAAGAAGAGGTGATTAAGGAGAAGACGAAAAAGTAAAAGAAGAGATAAAGGCGGAGTATGCTCTTGTTTTTTCTTCCCAAGAGCCTATTGCTAACAATTTTCCGGTGTTTCTTCACGATTACCTAAAAATAAAGAAGCGTTATGCCTCTTGGATTACGGGCTGTCACGCATTTCCTCCCTTTCCGACGACGATAAGGGTCGTCTTCCTTGAAGATTCTCTGACTTACTTATGGCTATGTCTCACGCACCCAAGATGAGTGTAGCCTGCACTTGAAGGCTTCTGAGTCGGCGATGCACTGCATCAAACCGCTTAAGTAAGTGCCTGGCGCTTCTTGTGAATGGCAGGCAATGACTGACTGGTGCAAGCAAGGGCTGGCGATATGGTCGAGCTGTCAGCAAAAGGCCATTGGAGGACCTGACCTATCGACTGTAGTCCATGTCTGCTCTTCCTCTGCCCATCAACTGCGTCCCACGTTAGGGAACGTAATTCACGTTCTAGTTTCGGAACTCCTTTGTGACCACTGACTACGTTCATGTCAAAAAAACCTAGTTTAGACGAAATCCCTGCATTTTTTTTACGACAGTGGAAACGGCAACGCATGCATTGGATGCTAATTTGTCTATCGATGAGGCACCAGATGACTTCCAGCTGTGCAGTTTATTTGCCACGGGAACCCCCTCTGCTGCAAGACTCGATTGTGCGGCGGAAGAAATACGAGTCGGCGCATCGACGTTCATGGTTTCAGCGTCTAAGCTCGCATTTCAGATCAACATGAAGCGGAACGACATGCAGGCAAAAGGTTAATTGTCACACTCGACGTTCAAAATTAGCAACGGGAAGGGGAGACCAGTGGAACCGTATAAAGCTTCCAAGTGAATGGTGGAAGCTAGGAAAAGAATTAAAACGTTGCAATGGTTGTTAATAGAATAGAAGAAAAAAAAAACTCATGGCAATGCGTGGAAGAAGAAACTGATATATTAAAAAGGCTTTGCGTGAGAAAAGCTAGAAACAAAGTTGTAAATGTTGAAAATAGTGTTTATATAAACTTTTTTCCTCGGTGCATCTGTCACGCAATCCTGACTTGACAAGAACAGATAGCATAGAGTATGTCTATGTTTGTATCCAAACTTTCTAGTGTCGCTTTGATGACACTGATATACAGCTACATCTCCATCGATCCCAGACGCCTGGGACAAGAGTTTCTCAAGTAAACACTATACTGATGTCAGACATCGAGCATGTCAGCAAAACGTGCTCTTCCAGCGGCAGTTCAGAGACAAAAATACGGTTTTTTAATGGACGTTGTTTTCGACATTAATCAACAAAATTGAAAGCCATCTCGAAGTGAGAGCTAGTTCTGTGCATTCGGATTTTGTCACACTAATCGACAATTTACCACTTGACTTGACCTTCCTGCAATTATCTGTCGACCAGACACCCTGACATCGCCACCGTTACAAATCCTTCATCTCTTCATCAGCGCCGGCATGCCGACAGGTTTATTTTCTTGTCACCGGTCGTGTTCGGTTTCCTTCCGACAACGATGTAACCTGAGGACTCAACGAAAACTTAGACGATCAACGAGAAATTGCTGCTGGCGCAAACGGTGGCTGGTTCGAGTGTTTGCCGACCCATAACGAGCGCTGCCTTCGATCACAGGCACAATAGAAAAGATGTCAATTGCTGCCGACACAATGAGAGAGACAGAGTGTATTGAAGAATCTCCGCAGCAGGGCTGGAAATGTACTGCTCAACTTTTTCTTAGAGATATTTTATGAGTGGTCTGCGCTGCCCAGTCCTGTTCACATGTCAAGGGGGCTCTACACGAAGAGGGAGAACGTTTTCGAAGGGATGAAGACAGGAGTATTCTGGTTTTAAAATGGATGATGATGATGATGATGATGATGATGATGATGATGATGATGATGATGATGATGATGATGATGATGATGATGATGCACACACGCAAAAGCACTTACAAACACCCAGGCATGCACACAAAATATTGTACACTTCCTTTTTTAGTCATTTATGAGCTTCCAGACTATTTATTTATTTGCTTACTTATTTTCTATTGCACTCTAGATTACAATCGGCATTCACTCTGGTGAGGTAGTAACTGGTGTGATTGGAAAGAAGATGCCTCGCTACTGTCTCTTCGGGAATACTGTCAACCTGACCTCCAGAACAGAAACCACAGGGGTCAAGGGCAAAATTAACGTCTCTGAATATGCCTACAAGTGAGTAAATGGGTTTTTGAGTTCAGCTTCACTAAGCATAACTTCATTTGCTTCTGTAAATAATGACTTATTTTTATAAATTTTTTAAATTTGAAATGTCATCTCTAAATGAATAAGAGAATCGAACAAGGACGACAATAAGAAAGAAGGGTGGAGGGCAGATAAGACAGAACACGAGAAAAGAACTAATGAGACCTAAATTAAAAAAGAACTTTTTTTTTTCTTGATTTGATTTAAAATATTTGAAACTTGACATGTTCCTCAGATTGGGCAAACTGATATGATTTGAAGAAAACTGTCAAATGAAAGTGATAGTTTCGCTCTAGCAATAATCTGCGCCAGCTCCGGTATGAAGATCAGTTTGCTTCCTCCCTTTAAACATGTCACCCGTTAGCAGCGATTCTCCATACCCGTGGAGTTCACTTGTAAGCTATCCAGTCTCTGCTGATAATATTTTCCACACGTAAGAGACTTTGACACATTCATAGCTGAGGGTTTTAAAATTGTTAACCAGCAGTGAAAGACAGGAATTTATGGATTCTTGAGGAAAGAAAATATAAATGTCTTGAGTCAGGAGACAGTCACGTCTCATGGCGTGGAGGCTTAAGACATGTTAAATGTGCTTCCGGGACAAGTTGTCATGCGAGTAGTCTCCCTTTATCAATAAGCCTTATTTAGAGATTTAAAAACTGGAATGAACGAAGCAAACTAGCCCTGTGCAAACTGAGAGAAAGGATTTCATTCTAATTTGTACTCCAACCCGTTTCTCTGCAGCAATCGGTGCTGAAAGTCTGTCGTCTGCTCGCATTTCTCGCACCAAATGCGACACTAGCCTCACGTTTCGCTCGCAAGCGTGTCAAGAATATTTCTGAAGGTCTTTTCGTGTCGATTTCTATTAAGACTGGAAGAAAGTTGAAAGGCGTCATAATTGATTGTTTGGCCTCGAGCCTCTATTCCCGTCGCCCTCCTCTCCTCCTCCTTTCCCTCCCCAGTCTTCGTCCGTCGATGAAAGCATTGCACAGTCAGCAAACGATCAGTCAGGCATTGGGCATGCGTGCCTGCTCCGTACGGGACATTACATTTCCTGGGGTTTCGCGGGGCTTAGAATGAAGGCACCGTAAGGAGGTTGTGTTTGCCGTCCAGCGACTTGAACCCTTTTAGTGTTGACTCCGCTGGCCGGCTCCATAATGGCTTTTATCCGACACATTAGGGTCAGAGCTTACAAGCGAGCAAGCTGATGCCCTTGAGGGTTCAGTCTGTAAACAGTCCGAAAACCGGCACCAGAACATTAGTCCCCGTATGTGGCTCCTGAAGAGGTGAAATTAAGGTAGATAACGCAGTAACGTAGGTTCTAGTTTTAAAAAGGAGAAAAAGACAAATTGGAATCGTTCAAATAGAAAGATTACGTATGTTACAAGTGTATGTAGACAGTAAAATGTTTCTAAAATTGAACACTCGTACAAACAAACTCGCACTCTCTCTCTCTCTCTCTCACACACACACACACACACACACACACACACACACACACAAACACACACACACACACGAAGAGTAACAGAGAAAGGATAAAGACAGACTAAGCTAGGAATGTATCAGCAGCATCTGTGACATGAACTGATTGACCTTTAAAAATGTGACATCTTGCCTTCACACCTGTGTAAAGTACTGACAGTAAACACTGTATTCGGTTCTTTTCTCATTCAAAACTCGTTGGTTGCCCACGAAATCTTTTCAGAAAGTAAGGCTTAAAAATGTAAAAATGAAATGATCTTCAAAGTCAGATAGGAAAACAGAAACTGCGTGAAGTATCAAACAAACTGAAATACCGGGTGTCTGGGTCCTAAACGGTTTTCACTGTGAAACATGAATGGGCATGTTGAATGGCAGGGTAAGCAGCAGGTATTCTTACTTTCGATCACAGTATGAATAGTTTCGTATGGGCTAGCGGCATGAGCCATTAATCCACAGAACAAGAAAAGCCTTTGTACACCTGACGGGCCTACACACATTTAGTTCCCACAGGACGTTTCTTGAGGGTGGGGGAGGAAGGGGTGAGTGGGGAAAAGAAAGGAGAGAAGATGAAAAAAAGAGAGTGAAGAATATCTGAGCCGTCGGATGACAGGGAGCCAGTGATCGAACAAATCATAGTAAAAGTTCAAGGTAGTTTGCCAAAGTACCCACAGGAAAAGGGGGTGGTGGGGTAGTGGGAAATAAGGGGGGGAAGTGTAGATGCTTCAGGTGTTTGGCTGGGTAACAAGCATATAGCCACTTACGATTGTTGATTTGAAACTGCTGTGAGAAAGAGAGAGTTTGAGGGTAGGTGTATTTGTGGTGGCGTGTGGAGTTATATTTGGGTATATATTGCTCAGCAATTTGTTAGTAGGTGGGTAAATATATGTCGGTCAGTGGGAATACAGGACATGTTACCCACGAACAAATCTCCTACCATCTATATAATATACAATACGTATTATCAAATATAACACATAAATTATAACATAGACACGATAATACAATCTTTATTGGAAACATTTTCCTCTAAGACAAACAGAATCTCAATGCCTTGACTTCTCGAAGCTACAGGTTGTAGAAGGCCAAGGCCGGCAGGTCTGTACCTGCAGGTGCTGCTTCTCACGCTGCCAGCGCGCGTCATCATCAGGTGACCTTTGAGACTCTTGAGCAGTCAGCCCTCGCCTGACGTGACCAAGCGTCAGATCTCAGATCGCGATCTTTAGTCCACTGAGAGCTGATTGTTAGTCGTTTTCTAGGTCATTATTAACCGTATTTTTGGAAGAAATTTGTATGACAATCATGAGCTCTTGTCAAACTTGCTGCGTTGTGGCCTTGACATTTTGACTTTCTTAGCACGCGCCTGACGCCCCAGGTACACCTGCGCAATTATTTTCTCGGGGGTATGTACCGACCTTTTTCTCCCCTTACTATCTCGTGCTCTTTCAGAAGTAAAATACCAGACAGTTCAGGAAAAGAAAAAGAGTCGTATAAAGCTATTTAGTATCAATCATTTTCATGGCCTTTCCTCTGAAAGGGAAATATTTTTTATTCTATGGTGACGACGAGATCAGGAACTTCCATCCCTAAAAAAGTGTCGAAATATTGCCCCGCAATTCTTTAACCTTAAAGATAAGGAAACTAATAAGAGGGGTTTGCGATTAAGGGAAGTCACCTTCGAATGCAAACTGCTATCCAGAGGAAGGTCGAATTCTCTCGAAGAATGGAATGAAAGAAGTTTTTTGGAATAATTATAAAAAAGGGGCGAAGCATACAGCGTGCCACATCCCAAATTACGTCCTTGCCGGACAAAAAACATAATAAACCAGGGAATCTGTTACTTTGAATTCTCACTAATTTTCCACTTAGCAGGCGTAAACAAAGCCGTTGGCTCGTTTTGTAGTTGCATCAAGTAGCGAGGTTTGCTGGCTGAAGACCAGGTCGGACTGTGTGAACTGTGAAACTATTGTAATATTCCCCTTACGCTCTTACAGGGTCAAGTATATGTCTCACAATCTCTTAAAAGGTCAGTAATACGCCCCTAATTCTTCTCAACGGTCAGTAAAATGCTCTCTAATTTCTTATAGGGTCAGTGATGGAATTGAATAATGATTGAACAGTTCATGGGTGATAAAACTAGTAACTGACTCCTTTACATCAGTGTTTAGAAGGAAAGTTAGAAAACGTGCTGATTACTTTTTGCTTTTATTTACAGTTTGTCTCTACCATGTTCATTAAAAAAATAACCAATCTAAATTGTAAGGGGAATGAATACTTAAAACAAATGACTAATTTTGAAATACATCCTTTTTTAAAACAAATACAGAACGTGACTTTGTTCTGAATCATTAATTTGGTTCCGTTCCAAATATGTATGCACCTTGTATATCTTAGGCATTTAGTTTGAGTAAACATGGTAGGTAACTTGAGGTAAGCCACAGGCAAAACTTTCTTGTTTCTTGAACACATTACCACTAGTGGAGCAGAAACAGGTGCGTGAAATATGAGGCTGGTGCGGAGAGAAGATGGGGGGAGGGTAGCAAGGAAGGATCTGCCAGCAGCTGATAAGTTTCCTTGCATGATCGATAAGCTGTGAGTGTGGATGAGTGTAGAGTACTCGATCTCTCTGCTGACGTACAACGAGAGCCACTCAAAGTTGGGTTCATCATCTTTTTTGACTGCGATGACCCTTCCGCGCTGTCCATCAAGTGTTCTCTGCGGCTTTCTTCAGCTACCCGGGCTTTGGTCGGCTGTAGACTTTGATCAGGTTTATATGTTTAAGACTTCGGGGCCGCACGGCGATAAGTTTTATTTGCACTCACGCACGCACGCACGCACGCACACACACACTAACACACTTAACGCTTGTTGTCGTTGCTGACTGCCTTGAACTAAATACATGAATACACTCAGCGCTTGCATTTTCGCATTCATATGCAAATAAGACGCAAAAATATTTATCGTAACCATAAGGGTTGTTCATTTGTGCCAGCTGCTGATTAGTCGTTATGTTCTTCTATCTTTGAATTTTTTTTTTCTTGATCAGCGCTTTGACGACAAACTTTATACATGTTGTATTCAATATCAAAAGTCTTTCGTGACAAAAACGAACAAGGAGCTGGACAAAAAGAAAAGACCATTGCTACTACATTTCTGCTGTTTGTTTGCCAAAAGGGACAAAATGGTAGAAAATCCTTGTTTATATCTTTATGAGAGTGAGGGGAATTCTTGATAGGACAGGGCTATACATTCTGTTGTTTGCGGAAACGGCGTAAAATGTGTGGGTAAGAGTTGACGAGTGCTGGCATGAAATAAGAGAGCTAACAGTGTCGAGCTCACGAATATGAGTAAACTCTCATGTCCTCGGGCAAAACACACAATCATTTTTCTCTCAGCATTTTTCACGTGAAAAAAAAACTCATCCTGTTTAATAGTCATTGAAAATGAGACAAGATCTTTTCTGGATTTGTGACTGCAACAAACTTAAAATCACACACACACACACACACACACACACACACACACACACACACACACACACACGCACGCACGCGCACGCACGCACGCACGCACGCACGCACGCACGTACGCACGCACAGATATAGAGATCGAGCAAAGATCGATCGGTAAAGTAGTGCCGGTCTGTGGAAATCTCTGCTGTTTATTTCGAGCACACGCGACTGACGTGTGTTTGCTTGTCATGGGGACGCAACTTTTTGTCTTGCTCGAGGGGATGCTGGGATAGCAGCACCAAGGGAAGGATTCTGCTTTTATCTAACTGATTATGCTTTTGTAATTAATGGTCTGTCTTCACTGCAGCTGAGGTATGCTAGCCAATGATCTCTGAAATATACAGATGGACACAGACAGAAAGCTGTTTGAAAGGTGTGTGGGAGGGGAAGGGATTGTTGTTTTACACCAAACCAGCAACTAAGACTATATCATGGCAAGGTAGCCAGCTCTGTAAATAGACGTCACATGCAAAGAAAAAATAGCTTGCCCGAGACGAGATCTGAACCCAGGACCCCCCAGTCCTCACTGTATTGGTAACAGGCGCATCGGAACGCCTTGGTTGGTAGGTAGTGCCCTGGATTCTGGAGATACAGACAGATGAAAGAGGTGAGAGATGGATGCAAAGCCGTATTGTTTTAATGAAGGGCTAACATTTCATCGAAATTTCGTCAGACATAATTTGATCAGCCTCCTTGGATAGCTAAGCTTATCATCCGCACGATAACCGGACTGACCCTCCCTTTTTCTACCCTGCCTAGCTCAAAGGCAGATGGTGATTTAATTTACCTCGGCACTCCTACCAGCAGATGATCGATTAGATTTTCTCTCCGCAAGGTCACGACCGTGGTTCCTCCATCAGCACACGAAGACGTCCATCAGAAGATCACCGTCCTCGGAGGTAGGAATGGTGGGGGAGAGAAAGGCGACTCTCCACCATTTCGGCGCCAACAACTACAACGAGGGCGTCGTCCCACTGCAGGGGCAGGCGCGAAAGGCTTCCTTCCACGCAAGTTGCAATCGATACCTTTGAGAAAGCCGCTGCAGATACATCTTTAGTAGGGATGCATGCAGCTGGAAGCTAAATTGGATCAGCGGGCCGAAGCCGATCGAGGGGAACGACGCCTCTCTGGATCAAAATTTCTTCTGCAAAGGGGGCCGAATGGAGCAAGCATCTGCTCGAGGAAGTGGTCTGAAAATACCACGTGCTTAGAACATTCTCAAGGTGGTGATGATGATAGCGTAGGGGTGTGGACAGGCACATAAGTACAGTGGAAGTTGTTGTCCAAGCCAGTTGTGAACTGTTTACAGCTAGCCTCAGCTGACGTAGCGTGCTCTGCCTTTTATCAATGTTCTGCAGCTTTTGGAACTCGTCAAGAAGTCAACGAGAAGATACAAGCAATTGCCTAAGCAGCTGAAGAACTGAACCTGCTTGTGCATATCTAGGTTATAGATAATCGTTTTCTCTGTCTTCTTCAAACTCACTCTGTTATGAGTGAGTGAGTGAGTGAGTGAGTGAGTGAGTGAGTGAGTGAGTGAGTGAGTGAGTGAGTGAGTGAGTGAGTGAGTGAGTGAGTGAGTGAGTGAGTGAGTGAGTGTCGTTTCGCACTTTTAATGAGCCCATCTTAAAGGAAAGTAAACAACATTCATAAGCATTCGCATCTTTATTATTATCATTTACATCGACTTAAATGTTAAATGTCAAAAATAACATTAACTGTCATCATCATCATCATCATCAATCAATCAAACACCAACATATCATCCATTCATCATCCGTCAATCAATCAAACACCAACATATCATCCATCCATCATCATTAATCATCCATCAATCCACATTCCATCATTCATCATCCACCATCATCAATCATTAGAGCATCAACAGGACCTAAGAAAATTGTACTATGGCCTATAGGCCATCGGTTTTAAATAGATATACACAAGAGGAAAACCTATAGAACTAAATTAGAGCAAATCAAAATCCCAAAATGAAAGATTGCTGGTTAAAGTAGGTTCACTATCAACAGAGAGAGAGAAAATTTAAAACTCCTATTGGTTAAGTATTGGTAAGTTTATAAATTAACCAGTTCAATTGGTAAGTAAAAGTATAAAATTAAAATAAACTCACATATATAGTACACTGTGAAAGATTTACAATGATATTAATAATAACAACAGCATCCGTAGTAATAGTAATAATCAACATAAATTAGGTTACCTCCTCAACACGAGTTGGTTTTCCTATCAGCAAATAAAGTGAAGAGAGCGAAAGAAAGAAGTGTGTGTGTGTGTGTGTGTGTTTTCAGGTTTGTATGTATGTAGTATCGTATAGCTAACGCGTACAGAAATAAGCATAAAATTGAGTGCACATTAAATAGTAAATAAAAGAGAGCGCGCACTAACACACACACATATATATATACCACTTTATATATATATATACACACGCATGTACGTGCGGCTGTGCATGTTGTTCGCTAATTCACGCCTCCCCACGAGGGATGGGTCTTCATACACTTCAGACCGACAACTGCAATGTTTATCTCGACTTTCTTGTACGGAAGTATGTCCCGCATCAGCACGTTCTGGCTTGCATGCGTGCGTGCGCACACGGAGGCTGCATTCCGCACGCCCGCATCGCGCCCTCCCCCACCCCACCATCCACCATTTCCTTACCTTATCCCACCCACCGCCTCTTGTCTAGCCCTCGAATTACGAGATGTAACATTCACCCCTTGTGGTGAAGATCAGCGGCCCAGGTAGGAGGGGATGACGGGAGGGGAGAGACTGAAGTGGATGGGAGGGGTTAGTAGCCAAGGCTAAAAAGGTGTGTGACAAGATCTCACAGTCCGCCCGGCATTCCCACGGGTGATTTCCGTCTCTCTGTACCTTTCTTTACCCTCTCCATTAGCCAGCAAGGATGGTTGCAGACTTTTATTTCCACTTACAGAGAACCTTGCGAAAAATCCACGTTCCTTTCTGAAAACAGCATCAGAACTGAAAATCGTTGCAGTGCACGTCGAGTCTTGCACGCACAGAAAACCAGTGATGACAATCCACGCACCAGGACTTAGTAGCAGCCCTTGCGTGTGCCTTGAAGTTCCTTTTAGTGTATTGAAACCTGTAACTTTCTCTGTCCTAAGAAGAGAAGGCATGGCATGTTTGCGAACTTAAACTCAGAAAGAATGTCTGCTGGGATAATTCTGCTTCAAAAACACACAAGAAAAGTTAATTTTTAAAAATTCAGTTTACTGTCAGGAAAATATATAAATAAAAACTGTTTTCGAGTAATCAAAACTGTTGTTTTCTTTTTTTTTTTGTTTACTTTCTCTCCCTCTCATCCTCTCTATCTCTCTCTCTCTCACACACACACACACACACACACACACACACGCGCGCGCGCGCACGCAAGCACGCACACACAAACCTAACTAAATCTCTGGGTTAGCCCGTTTCATAACTTTCTAGTCCTCTTATCTGGCCTATCCAGTCTGTTCATTTTAATTTTGGTGAGGTTTCTTCTTTTTTTTGCGAGCTTTAAGGCGAGTTTATTTCATCCCTTTTTATTCTCTCTCCTTCAGCTTGACTGTCCCTCAGTAGTTTTCTCCCACTGATTTTTAGTAAAAGGGATGAAATAAAACTGCCTAACAGGAAAAAATATGGGTTAAATAAACTGTCGAGTAAGTTTTATTTAGCAGACTAAAGCCTTACTATACCCTTAATGGTCTTGTAATTATCTATTATTACCGCCAGGTTTGTTATCGTTAAAAGATAATGCCTCCTGCTGTATAAGATTCCGAAAAGAAGCCAATTATAGTTTCAACTTTCACTTAGATTTCACTTTTTGTTGGAAGGTGCCTACAAGAGCCTCTGAACTACGACGACTCCTTTGAGTTTGAGTACAGAGGAGAGGTGGTGATGAAAGGGAAGAAGGATCCGATGCAATGCTGGTTCTTGTCTCGCAAGCCCACTCTACCGTCTGCAGCCGGCTCTTCCAAGACGTGTGGCGTGTGATGACATTGGTGATCAGCGATTCCGGTGCAAGAAACTTCTGTGAAAATCATGCCTGGACTAACTTTTTATGTTTGGTTAAGTTTATTCTTCTATTTATTTGAAGCTACCTCTGCCGAATTTCGATTATTCGTTCTTTCAATCTTTCTTTATTTCTCCCCATTAGACTTTTATTTTTATTATTATTTTTAAGTTTTATTTCATATCACAATATAGTACAGCAATACAACAGCAGTAACAAAGCTCCCACTTAGATAAGAAACAAAACAGCACATAAACAACAAGAAGAAACAAAGCAGACACACACACACACACACACACACACACACACACACACATGCACACTGTCTTTTTACATCTTCTTCCCTCATTTCTTCTACCTTTGCTTGCATACAATGCACGAATAAAATTACATTACATGAAGTAAACTGTCACCATCACTCTTCTGTGGACATGTTCTTATGCAACTTCACATTAAGTCCAAAGCAGTAAGGTCCATAGCTTTAAACCTACTCCATTATATTTAATCTTTTGGATTAATCTTTAGCATTATACACTTTATAAATTAATGTTTTACATACTTCATAATAAATCTAACAGTGTCATCAATAATAGTACAAACAAGCTGCCATGACCCTATATAAGGGGAAAAAAAGCATTTACATAGAATTTATTAACCCAACGAGAGCAGCACCATTCTTGTAGAGGTTAACAGTGTACTGGACCAACTGAAATCAACTTTGTTGCACAATTGAGCCTTGGACTGCTCAGAAGTCTTTTTTTTATTATTTTTAATATTTTTAGCAAGCTATTCAAAATTTGACTTTGTCGGCTACTTTTTTTTTCCTTTGGTAGCTTAAAAAAAAATCAGATGTTGATGACACGTAGAGATGCCTGATGTGAAGCTTGTTTAAAAAAAAGATCAGCCCGCTTGCTATTGTTTTCATATATATTCAAAATAACCGAAACGAATGTCGAGGAAGTAATTCACAAGCTAAACGTGAAGCTAAGCATGAGCCGGGAGATGATTGTTGCCTTTTCACAGAATTATGTGACCTACTCCTTGACCCGTGGAGATGCCGTGAGGCTGACTTCTTCGCCACAGCACCATGGCTGCAATAACCATTTCAAGGGAACGAGAGATCCGGGACTAAATCCTGCGGTTACTTTGTCGCTGATTCCCTTGTAGTAATTTCAGCGAGTGCTGGCTCCAAGCATCGTGGGTCTCTGTCATCAGAGAAGCTTGGAAGAGATTTTTAAAAAAATGTCTTCAGCCGGCTGTTGCTTTTGGCAAACTGGACTTTTGCCAGGCTCTCATTGGTGATTAACAGCTGTGGCGTTAACGGCTTTCTGCAAGCTTGAGGCCAGTTTAGGTTCAAGTGGTTAATTTATAAACTTCATAAATGTAGTATGATTTTGTGTCTGTCAAAGGTTCGCTTTAACTCTCATTAGTTTTCTATTTAGGAAGCATTAAGAAGTAGCTTCATCTTAGCTTTTGAGAAAAGTGAAAGACGCTTCTTGAGGTACAGTAATTTTTGGACACGATTTTTTTAATATCTGGAATGTTATCCTTCAAAAATGATTGTATCGGTGACGATCATTTCATAAAAGTAGCGACGCCAAGAACAAAGATGGTGACGATGCTGACGATGATAGTATGTGAGTGCAGTAGCTAAAGTTATATTTTAAAACATGACTTTATTTAGAGTTGTAAAATTCAATGTGTTTTTATTTTTCCATTAGATTTAGAAAGTGATTTTGAAGAAGTATTGTTGAAGACGGTTTGAAATACAATTCCTAAAAGTTCAGCGCCGGGGTGTCGGCATTGTTGATGTTCGTTTGTTGTCCATGGTGATTACAGTATGACCAATGTGAATACCAATGACAGTACACAATAACGCTCACACCACAAACTCAAAAATAATTGTTAAAAAAGGAAATCCATTTGCAAAATGTATGAATAGCTCGCTGTATCCAGGGTGTTTGTTGCTTAATGCTGACCATCAGTTTGGCTATAACCGATTTCCAGAACAGAGTTCTGCAGTTGTCCATGGCATAAACAATAAACACTTTATATTGTGGTCCTTTTTTCACCCTGATTATGAAGAGCTCTACTTTGGGCCAGTAATGTTAGAAAAAAAGACAGTTACAGTACGAACTTATTGAAAAGCAACATATATAGAATGATATAGTTTTCCTTGTTTAGATAATAGTATATTGTGAATTGTTTAACGTTTCTAGTGACGTTTCGTTTATCTGACAACATTTAACTTGTAAAGCGAACGCACGGCACTGCTTACGGTTAATTTGTAAGAATGTTCTGTGCTGTTTGTGTGTCTGTGTAACGTATCCTCAAAGAACCAAACCCGGAGGCTGTGATGTCTTGATAAGAAACCATGTTGTCTTTAAAAATCCTTTACTACTTGAGAGGATAGTCGATGTTGTATTTCAGTTTTAAAACCAAAATGTTTGAAATAACTTCGTAAAAAAGAGGAGATATTTTTATTTGCATAATAACAGCAATTTTGTTTGCCTATGCTAAAACGAGGTGATCAAATAAAAAAAAAAATTGTAACTATGGCATCTTGACTTCTTGGGCTGTTGTTTAGTTAGAGATATGACTGGACCAGAGAGCATCATCAGATCATCTCTCACCTTAATTGATTTTTTGAGCATGTGCGTTTCTTTTTTTTTTTAACTAAACGCACCTGACATGCTCTTTATTTGCTTTCGCTCCTCGCCTAGGGAAGTGTGCTCTTTGAACTACAAGCGTGCGTGTTTCTAGTACACTATGGCGTCCTAAGGCAATGTCCTGTACTGATACCTCAAATCTCCGATGAATTGTATCCCAGACATTGGCCCTAAATACCCGAAAATTCACTAAGTGAAGAAAATAAGTTACAAAAAATTCCATGGAAGTTCTAGAAGCAGGAGCGCTCTAGGATGCGAACATTTATCAAAGTAACATGTAGAGGAGTTACAGCAGAGCAGCTGTCGTCCTTTGATATCGAGACACATTCTCTCCCTCATTAAAGAACAGCAAATGATACGAAGGTCGTATCACAGTCACGTGCTCTCCAGTTCAAACACAACGTGCGCCACCAGGGTTACGAAGCAAATAATAATAATAATAATAATAATAATAATTAATATTAATATTTTTATAGTGCATATTCACACTCACAGAGAGCATGCTCTTAGCGCTTAGTCCGTGATTCGCACGTTAAACTCCGTAGAATATAGTATACTCCACAAGGTATTGTATCGAGCAAACTCGCGCTCCCCTGGATAAACCTGTAACTCGTACGTTACATAAAATATACATTTTTCTTCCTTTATCTACTATCGCATTCAACCATCTTTGATGAAATTACTTTGAGTTATTTAAAAAGTATTTCTCATATCTCCTGTTCTCAGTAGAAAATATAAAGCTTATCTTTAAACAAGACTTGTACCAAAAGTGTATTACAAAATACCAACACCAACACGTTCACGTAATGCGAAGGTCAAAATGTTTTACTTTACCTGCGAGGGCATCAAGTTCACGGGAATGTCATTCTCACTCGATCTGAGCTCGGAATGATTAGTTGGCCTACAATTATCCCGGTCTCGCGTATGTACACATTGCTCACACTCTCTGGTATATTCCTTAACCCTTAGCCTGCTAATATACGCGCTACATTCCGTCTCCAGTACAAATTCACTTAAAAAAAGGGTTGAAATCCATTTGCAGGGACTGGTTCATGAAAAATAGCGAAGGTTCCCGACGCAATACCGTTATCAAATGCAGGACAATTATACGAAGATGTGGTGTTTAGTAGAGGTTGGACGTTTCAGATGAATGTCACTTCGACATTCTGTATGAAATGGAAATTGTGCTTTTTGTATTCCGTTAAATCATTTAGGAAATTCCAGCTACCAGTTGTATTTAAGACCCATATCAGCTGTAACGAACATCAGTTAAACATGTTTTCTGGAAGCTTCGATCTCAAAAATGTTAAGTTTTAGATGCAAACAGTGCATTTCTGGAGGAACAAGCTGAAGGTTGTCCTCGTCACATAATCCAGACACACAGGTGTATCAGAAACAAACACGGGCCCTGAAACACTTCAAGTGGCAATTATTTCTTCACAAGATATAAATTGCACAGAAGCATTCGTACTTTAATGTCACTGCAAACTCAAATATCATGTAACTCGTAGAATCCATACTGCTTACAGTTTTCTGCCTGTCGAGATTATGAATTCATTGGTATTTCTGGGCCAGAAAATATTTTTCAATAGTTCTGAAAAGATTATATTAGCCTTTCATTTTTAGTGTACTATAATGATTTTTTAATTTGCTGCTTAATACATTTGTGTTACTTTTCTTTGGATCATTATATGTATTGAAGTGTCTGATACTGTGAAAGCAAACTGTAAGATCCTTGTGTCAACACTTATTCGTTTCTGGCACCAACATTCTATTTTCACAAACGCGAATTCTGTGAAGAAAAAAATGCACACTCTAAGAAATATATTGAAAACAGTTCAACTGAAGCCACCTTTTGTATGAAGACAAACACAATTTCTTCTTCAGGTATAACCTTCTTCCACGGTACAGATAGCACTTCTAAAAGTACTAAAGTAGGAGAAAGATAAACGAAGAAGATGCAACTGACATTGATTTAGATATTGCAGAGCTTTTGAAACGGTGCTGGAATAATCGACTTGTTCTTACACTACAGTAGGTTAAAAAATAGCGATTGTATTTTTGTGATATTTCAGACAGCACGTTTTAAATGTTACAAGAGGTTTTGGCATTGGTGACAGCCGAGACCTATCGCTGCTCATCAGTGCCTGTGGAGTAATGAGCCGTACTGTACAGCTACAGACCAGCAGACGAGCAGACCTCACAGCCAGTCACAATTAATTGCCTCAGCCCTCGCCTCAGCTGCACCTCCCCACCCTAACATCTGTAATCGTCCTGATGGGGCCAACTGCCAGCAACCACCTCCTCAACTCCTCCTCGGGTTCGCTGTCAGCGAAGGCCACCCGCAATTGTTAATCCCTCTGCCAGCGCTACTACAATATGATGGTAAAGGTAAAGGTCGTCCCTAACCTTTTCAGATCGTTGGGATGGGGAGGGGGAGGTATTCTAGTCCCCCCCCATTTTCTTAGGGTCAGCTTTACGTGAGGGTGGTGCCCCTCATCTCTCCGTAGCTACTTTACCTTCCCCAACCCTCTAAGGAGTCAGGTACCTATTTCCACCAGGTGAGTCGACTGGGAAAAGTTTGCTGCGCTACTCGGGTATCAAACAAGCGCACCTCTCGGCTCAGACGCCATCGCTCTAACCACTCGGCTATCTCCTTTCCCCAGTTTGATGACTTTTGCTGAAAAAGAGAAAAAGATTGGAACCACAGTTTTGAACTGTCAACCAATGTGCTAGACACCTGGAATTATGTTTCTGGGAGTACAGAAAGTAAAGGTATGATAGCACAATAGATAAAGATAGACTCTAAACTTTCGGTAGTTGAGGAGTAAAAAGTAAAAAGACTGCCCTTTTCCCAAGGGCCAGCTTTTTGTGAAGGCAAGAATAATTTGCTTTTCGATAAACTTTCCAACCCTGTAAGAAATTAGATATTTATTCAGCAGATTTGTTTACTGAAAGAGATTCACTGCCCCACTTGGGTATAGTGGGCGCCTATGGGTTGGGAGTCTTTTGTTCAAAGCACTCGATCGGCTATCTGCCTTCTCAAAGGAGGGACTATTTGACCAAGAAAATATCACGGGGTAGCTTCCGATTACAGCCCCTGATTACAGTTCTGAGGGTACAACAATGTGATGGCCTGGATGACGGGGTTCAATACACAAAAGCACACGCCTAATGCTTGGTACATACGCACGTTCCTTACAACGAAGTCCGCTCAGCCGTCCTCTTGTCATTTTTATTTTGAAATCGGGTCATCGAGCAACCAAAGTTCATATCCACCCTGCAAGTTAAATTATTTCCAACTAAACGTCCGTGCCACCAAGGCAAGACGTTTGTGCAGCGTTATGTGCAGGATGTTACGGAGGCAGTACGTGTGCCCTCAAAGAGCTGATTTAAACACTGTCGGGAGTTGAGAAACATGGATGAGGAAGTCAGCTGACGGATGTAGACGCACATTTTGCCTTTCATACTTCCTGACGCTTAGTTAGATGAATGAGCTTGATAGTGAAGTTGGCTGGATGTGGCGATAACGAGGCGCTGGATTGACACTTCCCTTTCTGACTTGTTTGCTGGAGAGTTTGTACATGCTTCCCGCCTGTTATATTGCAAGAAACTAATAGACATACACACACACGCACGCACGCACGCACACACACACACATTCACGTACACACACAAACACACACAAACACTCACACACTTACAAACACTTTCACACAAATTTAACGTGTGGGACAAACTTTTATTTGACAAACAGAAATCGGAGTAAACTGTGGGTAAGATATTTTGAAGTCTTGAGAGCATGTCTTGCATGACATTCCACACTTTTGACTTTGTATTGGGATATTAATAGTGGTGCCAGAGGAACACCCCCTTTCCCCTAAAAAAACCTGCCTAAAAGTACTCACAGGTAGGGTAGGTGTGCTTGTCTTTTGTCGTTAAAGCTCTGTTTAGGTGCAGACATATCTTTTTCCTACAGCTGTGCAGACAGATTTAAGCTGTTCTAGTACAGCTGCTTTTAGGTACACATACTTTTTACAAAAAGTCGCTGATGCGAAGAAATGCATACCAAAGGTCTTTCGTACCAGCAGACATCATCCGCTTCACCACGAAACACAAGAACTGTTAGGATTATTTTGTAGTCATAACATTACTTTGTTTATGGGCATTTTCACACACGCACACACACACACACACCATTCAAAACAACATTAACCTATTTTAATTTGGATATTATATGGCTCCACTTTATTCACTAGCGCAGTTATTTTGGTAGATAACGGTTTCCTGAAACTATAACCTGTAATCAAGTGGCAATGGAGAAAACGGGGGCAGCTTTAACTGCCAAAGGGACAGGTGGGCTTTTAATGCACGCAAGTCACCTGTACTGTCGAGATAAGCCACCGTCCTGGCACTGAACCGCATGCTGCCAGACTCCGCTGCAATGCAGACTGGGAACAGCTGACAGGTAAGCACTATCAATGAATTACCTGGATCTGCTACCTGTCTTTCGCCACTAGAGCTCTAGAAGCCACCGGCAAGCCTCAAGGAAGAACAAATTCACCGATGGCGGGGTAAAGTAAAGGGCAGGAGAGTGTTAGTCATCTGTGCATTAACTTGTTTAAGTAAATGACACTTTCATTTACAGAGGAAAACAATCTGAAATGTTTTACGTCTTCTCTTGCACTGGGAGGCTAGAAAGAGTTTCTAAGGGCACTAGAAATAGGTCTAGCGGCCTTCAGTGTTAGTTGTACTCTTCCATAACGCATTCTGGTCAACAGAAAAAAAACCCTGAAAACTTCCCAGTGTGTTACTGTTTGTAGCCAAAGCCCGTTTGCTCGTGGAGTTTTTGTGTATGTCTGGCCGTATGTAGATGGTCGCCGCGAGTTCGTACTTTGAGTCAAGACATATTCTAGAAATAGGAGATATTTTCGCTTTACAATGTATTCACGGTACTGAATAAAAAGTAACACTGGTAGCGGTAAGTAACTTTATAGTTTTGTCATGTCGCTTACATAAGGCACAGTTTGTTTCGATTGTTCCCACGGAAGGCTCTCAGTTCTCTCTTATCTGGGTCTGTGTAATGAGTTAGGGGTAGGTCTTGTATTGTTTCGTGTGTGAATGGTGTCTTGTGTTTGACGTCTTGTGTGCGTCATTTGTTCGTCGTAATTTTGGGAAAAGAATGACGTAAAAAGAAGAAGAAAGAAGACGGTTCCACGGCAAGATAGAAAAGAGAGAGCAGCGAGTTCTTCATCTTCCAAAAATCAACTACTGTCTGTCTCTACAGTTTGAAATTGCAATATCACGACTTTTCGATCTTTGACAGCTTGTCAGGGAATCACAATCTTTGACTATGTTTTGGTGTTATAACGATAGCATGCTACCTTAACCTAAATAAGACTACATTTCAATACACTGAAAGTTGAAGTTCTTATATTACTAAAAAAAAAACCAAACCCTTTACATCCGGCTATCTTCATGAAAAAAACCCTCACAATATCGGCGAAATTCCTTGCTTGACATTCTGCCATAGGAAGATAGTAGAATGAAATTTATTACGCACGAATAACAATTTCTGAAACGTAATGAGATATTTTTAAACATCTGCCCTAATCTTTATTTACCTGTTACGGCATCTCGCTATCTCGACAGCGCAAGATGCCCCAGGTGGCATGTCTGCGTGCACGCGCGCGTTTGTGTGTGTGTGTGTGTGTGTGTGTGTGTGAGTGTGTGTGTGTGTGTGTGTGTGTGTTGACGCAGAAACCCAGTTATCTGCTTTTAACTGGTTGCAGCTGTCCTCAATGTCGTATTCTATTTAAAAGTTGAAGCCATCACTCAATGGTCATTTTATTGCTGTTATTTAGACAATACAATTAAGGTTACATGCTTCTGCTGTTCACAGCAAAGGGACATTTGAATTTTCAACTTGGTGCCTCCTTGCCGTTTTCCTTAACTATATTATCTGCAGTTTTATCACTTTCAGCCTGAAATACAGTCTGATTACATTTGGTTGTCACGACACTGGTGGCAAGCTACTGAAAGAATCTGCAGCAACCGTACGGACCAAAAGATTAATGGACTGCTGTTAATTTTCTCACCTTCGGTTTAACACAAAGAAAGGCCCGTGGAGGTTCCCGAATTCCCTGGTGGGAAACTAGGAGGAAAGCTTTGAGAAAGAGATCAGGTAACCGCATATGTTCTATTTTTAAATCGCAGCCAGGGTGAGCTATGGACGACCTGAATAGTTTCACCCTAGGATGCATATGGATGAGAAATAAGCGGCGTGTGGCTCTGAAAGCTGGAAATAAAACTTCGCATTAAACTGTACATAAAATGACACGTAAAACCACCCATGAAACTCCAAATAAACCCACAGCTCTGGACGATATGGCGATGGTTACAAACACCTGTAAGCAGCTTACTCTATTTTTACACTCTTACCAGCTTCAAAAAGAAAAAAAAGAGATAAACCCCTCAAGTCTTCAGTTAGGCAGGCGTTTGTAACAAAGACTACAGGACAGCCTATAGGACTCGCTTGACTCAGCACAGTGAATGCGTTTAATGACGTTAAGTCAGTTGTGACTATTTCGCATCGTCGAGGCAGGGAACCTCGTCGTTTACAAAGACTGTGCAACGCCTCCCTGTTCTGTCCTCTCTATAGTCTTTAATAAACCATGTTGTGGGCACTGAAGGGTGTGGGTTAAGTGAACAGGTAATGACCTGTCTTGTTGTTGGATATGCTGTCGATACACAGATCTTACGTGTTGATTGTGAGAGAGAGTGTGTGTGTATATATATATATATATGTATGTGTGTACGTGCGTGCGTGTGTGTGTGTTTGAGAGAGAGAGAGGTAAGGAGAGAGAGAAAGAGGGTGTACGATGTGAAGCCTGGAGCTTAAAAAACTACACTAGTTGCTCAAATCCAGTCACCAACAGATGTACATACATGGGGCACTGTTTTCAGCCTGTATCTGAAAAAGTTTTTTTTTCCTGTAACAGAGCTATAACCTCTTGAATACATATAGACGATGACTACAGTGACAGATCAGAGAACTTCCACTCCTCCACTGTCATCTCTCTATATCCCATACTCTTTTGGGCGCGCGCGCGCTCTGTATATATATATATATATAACTCCCTTTGTTTTCTTCAAGATCGATTACACTGTATCGTCCTTGCCAGTTTTCTATCAATTTTATTGTTAATGTTAGAGTTGAGCTTCGTGAGAGATTGTGTTCTTTTCTTCATTGCAATCTCTTATTTGTAGTTTAGCTTCATGAGCAGACATTGCAGTCATCAATACAAACTTTTTAAAAATTCACTCTTTCTTTTACTTACTCTACATATTCCTGCCTATAAAACACGCATCTTTCTGTCTGTCTGTCTGTCTGTCTGTCTGTCTGTCTGTCTGCACGAGGAAAGGAATCAATGAAGAAAAAAAAAGAAACAGAACTTGAAAGGAACGTGAAATAGACGAAGGTATTTACTTGTTTCTCTACAGCCGTTTGTTCGTCTGAGCCATCTTGTCCGAGGATTGTTTTGCTTGATGGATTGTCTCTATTTCGCTGCCTTTACAACTTTTTGTTTCTGTTTTACAGACCATGCACTCTCCGGGCCTTGTGCATCCATATCTATGTTTTCCGTTAAGACTGTGGATCTGTGCGCGCACAAGACGCTGACAGTTCAGAACAGATTGAAAACAAAACAGTACAAAAATACTGAAAAACCCCACGGAGCACATTAGAATAGAAAAAGGCCAAATCAAACAAAGCAAATCAGAGCAGAAGAGAAAAGGAGAGAAAAGAATAAAGCCGGAAGGAAAAGAACAGAAAAAAAACAAAGCATGAAAAAAAAACAACAGAGAATAGCTTTTCTATGATAATTATTACATGCTAAGATGCCGGTCACTCCTGGGTTCTCCTCATCTATGTATCCTGTACGATTTCCATCACTTCTTTCATCTGCTTCCTGACTGCCACTGAGGTGTCATTTCCTTGTCTGCAAAAAGGAAAATTGGTTTTCATATTTTGATCCTAGAAACCTTGTTTCGTTAATAGAAAACCAGGTTCAAATCATTCCTGAAAAACTTAACTCCAGTTTTGACAGCGGCTCCAAGGCATATGATCCGCTAACGAACATGAAGAATCAGAAGAATTCCATCTGGCCAGGTCCGGTGAGCGGATATGATGGTTAGACAACACAGTTTTTTTTAAATCATCCTTATCTGTTTCAGATTGAATTTCTCGCTTTTTTATTTTCAGTAAATAATCTATTCATTCATCCTATTTCTCCCAGACTTTTCTCTCTAGTTTTCCCTGTTCCACCTCTGCTTTCATTTTTTTGCCATCCTAATTTGTTCATTCACCATTTTTCAATTTATTCATCTTTCTCTCTCACTCTCTTTTTCACTCTCTCGCTTGGCCTTAAATTTGGGTTCTTTTCATGTTTCTGTCTTTGCGCGACACAACCAGCTAGTACCAGCACTGGAACATCTCATGTAGGTATGCACTTTCATTCGTACTGTGCGGTTATATGTATGGATGCGTGTATAAATGCATGTACGTCTATGTTTGTGAACGCGCGTATTTGCATAAGGACCAGTTGTTATGTGCCTTTGCACTTTAATGAGCAAACTTCTGCTGCACTCTTCGTGCACTGGGTAACACGGGTAGATGTGAAAAACCAACCTACATTAAAGCACTGAAGGCTCCTGCTCATTCGAAACCGATTAACAACACCTCACTTTTTACTTCTTAGAAATTTCAAGCAACAACAAGAAAACAAAGAAAATAAATTTCACAATAACTCATCTTTCGGAATGGATCGTGAAAAAAGGCTTGACGATGCTTGAAAGATCATCAGGAAATTTAATTAGGTTTCAAGCTTTCTAAAACAAGTCCTGCTACACAACAATTCTGAAGACAAAAATAAGTTTTTAAGCCGATTTTACAAGGCACTGTCTTGAGTCGTGGCATTGACGAATATCTAAAGCTCTGTACTGTGGCCAGGTCATGTCGGCCAAGATGTATACACGTCAGACGCGGCAATCTTCACCTTAAAGCTAAACTGATAAAGAAACAAGCATAAGCTCCTAAATATTTTTCCGTGATACAAAAAGTACATTTTTTCGATAGTAAAAGTAGATGACTCTGAAACTGATTGCTAGTTTTGCCCGCGCTGTGCCAGAGCGTTAAAACTTTGTTGGCATTCATCTTGTTGGTTATTTTTGGTCTCTGAATCTGTCTACGCCACCTGCCTTAAGACTTTTCTTTTTTTGCTCTCTCACTCCCCTACCTCTTTTTTTCTTTCTTTCTTTCTCTCTATTGTTTTTGTTAACCGCCAAAGAAAAGTGTACTTAGCACGCATGGGCGAAGACAAAAAATGTTTAAAAAAAATAGACGAAGAATACTCTCCCGAACGATTGCCCTAAACCCCCGCCCCGTCTTTTCGACCCACTTCAGCTAAAATAACTAATTGTAAAACAACGCAACTGTTGCAAAATCTAGGTCATTAAGGTTAATCTAGTGCATGTTTCTCGATGTCTTCTTACCTCTCAACAACGGTCTTCCTCTATCTTTCCATCTCATTCCCTGCCCCAAGCTTTCTCCATCTTCATTAGTGGAAGAAAAATAATCTTCTCCTTTTTACGTTTTTTTTTCTTTTTTAGTATTCATTTTTCTTTCAATCATGAAACATTTTTCCCTTTTAAGTGTCCTTTCAGTACTCCTCTCATAGAATTCCAAGTATCCCACCCACATTTCTTCAGCGAATTCATTTGCCATGACGCTTAATACTTGCATTCATTGGAAAGAATGTGAGTAGAAATATTTCGGCAAAAGTATGTGAGGAACACGCCAAAAAAAAAAAGCCATCTTATTTCATTTTCTGGCCCAGACGAAGCTTGGTAGACCAAGACCAGCTATGAGTTACCCTCTAAGCTTTGTCTTTCTCGAACAGCTGACCTTTCGGCCTAACCTGGGGTCAGCGAGTGTCGAACTTTTCCCGATTTCGATTTTCTTTCGTGCCTTTGCACTCATCTCCTTCTCCCCATCTCGCTCTATCTTCCCTTCCTGACACCTACCGACACACATCGACGGCATCAGCTATCTGGCGGCCGTGAGACGCTAAATGAAACACGTCGAAAGTTCTGGAACGAAGTAGAAGCGGTTCGTGCCTGAAACTTCAGACTGAGCACAACTCCCCATTCACTTTGAAGCGGGCGCACGCACGTGCTGGCACACAATACAAACACAGCCTTTTAGGGCCCGCCCCCCAACGGTAAACTAAACACGAGTTGCTATGTCCTAACGTAAAAGAAACAATGCTTTGTCTGATTCGGGATCACCTTTCTCAGGATATCTCAGTCCAGCGTGCTTCACAGGCTGAGAGGAATGTGGTGGTTTTTAGACCTTGGGTGGAAGTCTTCCACATTGAAATCCTTTCCTGAAACTGGACGTTTATCGTCGTTCTCTCGTTGTATTGGGCATCAGTGCCAATATCAACTACAGTAGCAGTAACACAGAAAATCGGTCACTTTAAGTTAAGTTCGCTATATTCTACTGAGGTCTACACCAAAACTTTGGTACTCCGACTTCTTACTTTTCTCTTGCTTGTGTGTTAAATTTGTTGGAATAACAGAAACACTTTTTTTTTCTTCTGACTCCAATGCTAAGTCATTTAAATAACTAATAATTTACAAACTTAGAAGTGGTGCTTTAACAAGACCTCTCGGACTGTTTTTTTTTTTCTCTCTCTCTCTCTCTAGTCTTAGCATTCACGCAAAAACAAACAGATAGACAGACGGACATTAGCTCTAGTAAGAAAAACCAGGGGGGGGGGGTAAATGAAAAATCAGGAAAATGCAAAGAGGTGAGTAATCACCAAATTGTTCCTGCTTTGTTTCAATAAGAAGAAAAGAAAAAAATTATTATTTAAACAAAAATGGTTAAAATGTCTGGAACTCGTGAGGTAACAATTTCCGTTGTCCACTTTTTAAACGTCCCTTCCTTTAAAACTCCCCCCCCCAAAAAAAAAAAAAACCGCCGGATAATGAATTTCTTCCAAAGAAATTCGTGCACGCGTCAAACCGGGTGAAAATGGCAAGAAAAAGCTTCAGAACAGTAGATCACATGAAATACATTCAAACCTAAAATAGCAATGGTTAAAAAAAGTTCTCGATGTGACAGGGTACTGGGTAATGATTTGACATTTAAATCTTGAATCTTGTTTCCCTCGTCTTTAAATTTTTTACGCCACTCCCTGGCTTAAACACCACTACATTCTAAACTCTGCGAGAGATGGAAAAGTAAGATGAAAGAGAAAATGGGGAAAAATATCAATTGGAGACACGAGAAAGAAGATGGCAAAAAAAAGGAAACAATGGGCAAAATGGAGAAGCGACCATTTGCGCCTGAAAGCAGAGACAGAGAGAGAGGGGGGGGAGGTCGGCCGGCTGCTCGGGCAAGAGTCTGAGCTTTCAAGTGTTTTATCAGCCTGCAACTGGCGGACACATCAATTGCTAGGCTTTTCATTGTAGCAGTTTACACCTCAGCTGTTACGACATACAACCAACCTTCAGGTTTTCTTTCCAGCAGCACTGGCTAGCCATTCATACAAGTTCTTTTCATGCCAGCAATCAAAGACCCCCATTTACTCTGCTTGTGCCTACAAAACAAAATCAGCGTGCAAAAATTCACACACAAACAAAGCAATAATGATCCGGAAAAGATATCGCACACATTTATTGTGAAAACAAGTGTTTATCTTTTGTTAACTTTTCAACAGGAGAGATTAGTGATACAGTCGAATCTGTTGGTACGCAGTGATTCTTAAAATATAGCTCCTGCACACACTGTGAATGTACTATTAACGGTACACAGCATAATTTTATATTTGTCCTGGATCAGCATCACAGATGTAGTACTTCGAACGTAACCACTAAGCGTAGAAAAATGTAAGATAAAATGGTAAAATGATGATTTTAAGTTTCAGAGTCATCCTACTATTTGTTGACATGTCGTTTTTCAATTTATTCCGGATGAAACTGTCTCACTTTCATTAACATCCAACAATGATTGAGTAAGGGGCTCTCTAATAGTAAATGTCTTAAAGAACTTGAAGACACAGCAGTCGCAGCATTTCATGCTCAACGAAAGATAATATTACCAATAGAAATAGTGAAGTGGCGAGGGCGTACACATAGTTCTCTATTGCAGCCTCTACAAATCTTGAGGGCAGAAACAAAAGTATCATCTGCCCTGATAGACATCTTTTTTGCACACACTACCTAGCGTTAATGAGCATCTGCGAAAAGGCATTTTCAGTTTGATTGATTAGCAAATCGTAATATTGATATTGAAGACCATGAGATATCATCAGACAAGATGGACTAATAATAATTAGTATTTTGATTGTACACAAAACCATTTTAAGCCTGACCAGGGAAAGCTCCTTAGGTCTCAAGAGCAAAGAACTCATATTCAACCTTTCATGGAAAATCTTGATTTATTGATCAACAGGTACTAACATGAGATACATGTTGTGGCATTCCGCCTGTAACGGCGCAGTTTCTTTATACAGCACATTACATATAAAAGACACATTTAGACAAAGAAAATCTAGTTCTTCTAGCGATGTCATGAGATGGCAGTTGGTGAAATAATTTTATGGCGCTGCTGCCATTTTCATATTGCCGATCCAGAGCTGATGCTATAGCAACAGCATTAAAGAGAATGTCAGTTCTATTTTCGAGACCATTTCCAGAAATACAAGTAGAAATTACGTTTGCAATTTGATGCCTTCTGTTAATTTTTCATCTCGTTTTTGATGCATTTTTACTACTTATCTGTCTTGCAAGCCGTTGGATCTGGACACACAGCAGTGCTTTGGATCGACTGAATAAACCGTTGCCTTGGTTCCGAAAATGCGTGGCTTTTAATCGATGCACTTGGGTCAAAAGCGATATACAGCATAATATATAATATTATCGTGTAATACTTTATTAAAAAGTAGAAAGCATTATAAACCTACATGCAGCATTCTTCTTCTTATCAAAGAAAAATATTATTATGCTGTATCAAATATATTAATTATTATGCTTTAGTACCTAAGAGAACAGCTTAGAATCGATGAAGGATTCATTTTAGATGCTAGAAGACAACAGAGAAAAAGATTTTGCATGTGCTTTTCAATATTGGTTCTTCGTTCCCCAAATCGCTAAGAATATAGACTTGAACATCTATTCCTATTTGTCCGTCATTACACAGTAAATACATTATTATCTTGCATAAGAGGTCTGCTATGGATTTATTTCTTTGCCAGTCACATCCGGGGCACATACTGCACCTACTGATTCAACTACATCCTTTTTATTAGTTTAAAAAGGTGTGAGATGCCCTAGGTGTACAGTGCTTTCAGTACAAAAAACCTTCGTCCTTTTTCGGGGAGCCACGAGTATCAGTTGGCCAACATGAAGGCACCAAATGTGTCGAATCTTGTGGCAATCTTTGAAAACTCTTGGCATGCAGAGTCTAGTGTCTAAAAAGAATATTCTTTCACTATTATATCTGAATAAACTTCGTAACATAAGGCAGAGTTCCCAGAGTATACAAATGATATAAGATATTCCTGAGCTATAAGATATTTTTCCTTTTCAGTTTGGTCTAGGGGACATGGATTGGCTTTCTGGAAAATAAGTCTTAAGTCGCTGGTCTCTAAGGCTCTATCACGGAGAGGCAGCCAGCCCTACAAGTAGATGGCACATGCAGAGAAAGAACAGTGTTTCCGAGACGAGAGCTGAACGCAGGACAGCCAACCCTCACTGTATTGCTGACAGGCGCTAACCGTTGCGTTAACAGACTGTCCACCATCCACACGAGTTAATGAAACTTTTTGAAAGTCAAGCCGAAAAACTTGTCCTACTTTCAAGGCCTCACAGGCAGTCAACCCTTCGTTGGAGATTCAGTGACGATCCTAAGGAGATATACTTTATTCTTCCACTATAGTGAAACAATTTAGACTAGTACGATAATCTTAAAGCTTTCAGTATGGCAATTATTAATATACCAGTATATTAACAAAACTAGTAAAAAATATACACAGAGACAGGCAGTTTCTGTTTGGGCACGCACGCACGCACTTCCTTTTTCTCTCACTTTCGCTCTCCACCTACGTCCCGCCTCCCAGCCTTGTCGGAATTCAGTGGTGGTAGTTGTTATCCATTAATGACAAATAATGAGCCCAACAAGACGTGCTAGATCCTCGCATAGTTGCTTCTGGTATTCGTGCCCAGAGCGTTGATTGTGACTTCTGTTCCTAAACCGCTGGGACGGTAGCTAACGTTTCACTGCTATAGTCAGATCATCCGGTCCAGGAGGCATGTCTCATCTCAGGACAAACGCTTTTCTTGCAGAGTCTGACGCCTGTTCAAAGGCCAAGCCATTTTTTCCTGTTGCTCCATTTTTTTATCTCCTCTGTCACCCTTTTCTTCCACAGTGCAAAATTAACGTTCTTAGGATGCGACTTCCAATCATGTAATCCACCGAGTTTCATCTTGCTTCTACCAAGTCGTGTTGTTGATTACAGTGATCACTGTAACCAAAATTCTGGCGATTTACGAGTACAAGACAGCGCTATCTTCTTCGAAGTATTTCTGGTCTGTCTTGTGTAATAAAATTGTAGAGTATTAAATACACTGAATCAAATTCTAACGATGTTAAAAACTGTTCATGTCCAGTTGAGCTGCTAGGGAAGATTACGTTTGAATCCCATATTTCGCTAATGGCTGTAGTTTGTGGCTTATGCTCTGGAGTTCAAAAAGGGAAAGTCTTTCGTCCACATTGCTCGTTCTTATCTCGACTGCTTGAATGTTGTCCGGATGCTATGTGCTTACACAGAATTTTGAAACACTACAATGATGATAAAAGCTACTTTACAATAAACATTTTTTTCTGGTGCTACAATTTAAGGAACAGGAATTTTACAGCACGGAGAGCTAACAGACATTACAGACATTTGCTTGAACAGATTTTAAATATGGACAAAAAGCTGTTCTGTACTTATAAAACTGGTTATTTTGTCTTCCATTAGCAAGGAATTAATTAGCGATAACTGCAGGTGGGTAGACAATAAACACAGTTTTTTCCGGCTACTTCTACGCAGTGTAGAAGAATGTGCAGGAATTTATTCATGCTCACAAGTTTCGTAAAAAAACAGAAACAAAGACAATGCCTTGGTGTGAAAAGTTTTATACCAAAACACTGTTTTCTAAGATCATATGCACTATCCATCAGACTAAATGGTATAATTTAATACTGTTAAGGAATTATGAACAGCGTTTGCTTCCTCTTTCAATAAAACAATTAACAAAGGCAAATTGTTACTAAGAAAAGTGACAGCGGTCTTATTAATATTCTACCATGAATGGAAGCATCATAGACTTTCACGCTGTTAAAGAGTAACAGCCTGGCGATTGGATAGATTTGCTGGTATCCGCCAGATGGCGCCTTGACACAAACTAATTACGTTTTACTGATCTGTCCCGCGTTAATTACTACCACAGGACGCTTCAAACAGATCGCCAATGGCTATTCATCACCCTGTTTTAGCTGTTTAACTGCGAGGGAAGACTACACCTGCCTGACAAACCCGATGGTTGGCGGGACAAAGCTCCACGGGACACGCTGTGCTGTCTGATGACTTTAGTCAATCATGAATAGCATTCAGTTCTTCACAAGCGTTGATAGCTTTTTTTTTTTGGGGGGGGGGGCTTTGGTTTGTATACAGTACCAGAGAGCAGGGTCGATACACAAGCTGGACTTTACGAAAGATTTCTCATCATAACTGCTTCATCATAATTCCGTTTGACCGCAAAGATTTCCTTGATTACCTATGCGTTTGATTGCAACGATTACCGAAATTTAACCCATTTTTTCACTCAGTGTTCCTTGCGACAAAAGAACTTCATTTTTTGTTAATTGGTATGCCTACATATGTCAAGTTATTTTCAGCATTTACCTTTCGATGATTTCCTTGCAAATCACTTTATTTCGGTCAGGGCTATTATTGTGTGGAGAGAACCGGGAATATGGGCATCAGTATCGTAAAATGAACATGGAATTCGCCATATTGGTGTAAGAGTGCGCAAAAATGGGCTTGTGTGAAAAGGCCAGTTGCAAAAAAGTAACAAAATATAATAAACAAATAACACAGGGACTCAAGGTGAGACAGGGTGGGCTTTTGACATCGGCGTCAAACGCCCCTGATTGAAAGCCATCAGATGGCAGGTGAATTTTGCCTTTTGCTTACCTTTGTGAAATATCAAATAATACAATCACAGACAAGAGATAATAATCACAGTCACAAAAAGAATATGGTACTTGCCACGAACAAATGGTTAAACGGATGTCTCAAAAAAAATTAATCAAAAATACAAAGAGCTTTGACATTCTAAACATCACACTGAAGTGCAGTCGTAAAGCTGACTATCCTCTTCATAAATAGGAACAATATTTTTTTCTATGTTCGTTTAGGCATGGTTGTAACAACAGGCTAACACAGCGTTCTTAAATGTTCCAACAAATTTTAAGCAGAAATATTTGCGTTATGTTTCCATCTCGTGAATTTTGTAGAACTCGATCGCCTTTGCGATATGGTCCGTGGTATCTCTCTCGGATTCTGGCACATTTGGGTGCAGGTAGCCCTCTAGAAAGTACGAAATGCCTTTGATACTATCTGGGAACCCCGCTGGCAAAGTCTCTCTGGAGCGTGGCTCGTACTGAAAACCTGGAGTGGCTTCAAGAAGTCTGCAAAACACCATGAACATTTCTTAGTTTCTACATTAAGGGGTATTAGACTTTGCTCTAAATCGAAAAACTTTTGCATTACATCGCAGCAGCTTCTACATCACATCATTTCAGCTGCTGCATTAAATCGTATTAGTCTTTATACTACAACGTATTAAATTTTGCTTCGCAATTGATTAGATTCTGCTTTAAAACTCATTAGCCTCTTTATTTCTTGACATGGAGGTGTCATTAGGACTAAGAGGAAGATAAAGTTTCTCGTTTCAGTTTTAAAAAAGTATGTGTTTACCTTAAACGGTCATCTTACAAGTTTCCTTTTTCCACAGGAAAGAAATCTTTAAAAAAGCAAGTGTACTCAGAAGTTTAATTTTATTACTCATTTTTAGTGAAAATGCGAGTGGTTTTTGCAGCACGAAGAGGTTATCATCAAAAGCACCATTTAATATTAGGAGCCCTAGCAGAGAGACTTACTCGTAGGTGGTGGGGCTGATGTGGATGCGCAGTGGCTCACTTCCGGATTCGAACTTGTTGGCCAGAGTGACGTTGTTGCCAAAGAGGCAGTAGCGTGGCATCATCTTGCCCACCACGCCCGCCAGAACTGGTCCCGTGTGGATTCCGATGCGCATCTACCAACGTGAGGTACATACACAAATATTACAGACATGCCACTTTTTCTTCCATCTTCTTTTCTGTGTCTTCCTTCATTTCAATGTCTGTTTTTTTGTCTGTCTGGCTGGCTCTCTGTCTGTCTTTTCTTTCTTTTTTTTCTTTCTTCCTCTCTTTTCTCGCATGCACGCTCCAATCATATGTAAAGTAGATACCAGTACACTTGCCTAGTTTTAGATGGTTGATGAAGAATGTATGAAAGCCCATGTTTCAGTAAAGAAAGCGTTAAGATAGTGTTAAACTGAAAAATGTAGGGATAAAGGGTCATGCAATATTGTTGAAAAGCTCAGGAACAGGCTTGCAAATCCGGAAAGACATTGCTAAATCTCTCTCTCTCACTCACACACACACACACACACTATACATGCTTCAGTTACTTTGATCACGTTGCCGTCGTGTGACTTCTCGTTGCGCGCTGTCGACATCATGCGCATTGCCATCCACGCAATCTGCTGCGCATGGTAGTTGGACTTCCGGTGTAGACCGCCAGCCACGCAATAAGCGTCTCCGATCGTTTCTATCTGAAAAAGGACAATTATTACAGGTGGATATGCTTGCCAACAGATGGCTTAGCGTGGATACTCGAGCCTTCTACTCCCATTGGCTTTATTTTGTATGATTTTACCGTATTTCCGCTTTTATCGATTCCCAAGGTTCCTATGGTTTCTAGATGGGCGGTAATCTGTTGATTTCCGTCGGTGCTTCTATCATCTCAGCGTGACAAATTCCTAAAGTATGAAGCAGTTCTTTGTTGCGCATTCGCGCAGCGCAGACCTAAGCTTATTCACCTAACTGAAGCGAAATACTCTCCACAAGTTTATGCCTTCTATAAACAGACACGGTCCAAACCGGTTATCAGAATGCTTGAATGAAGACTAAAAAGTAAAGCCAGAAAAAGTTTGCAGCGAGAAAAAAAACTGTTTAATCGTCCAACTGTTTGGAAATATTTCTTTGCAGCCTTAAATCAAGCAGATGAATCATTCTTGTTGCCAAAAATTTCTTAAAGAACCTGAATGGTCGCCAAATCCTGCTTTAAAAGTCGCGTATGTCGAGGCCAGTATGAGTCAATATCTGCGAAATATCGTTTTAAAAGAAGATAATGTTTCATAAATCTTATGAATCTGACAGCTTTTTCATATTTTATGTCTTCATTTTTCGGGAAGATCAACTTTGCATGCATCGCTGAATTAGCGCAATCTACCGGCTTTTATCATGATTTAAATGCATTATCTCTGGCAGTTAAAACACACACACACACACACACACACACACACACACACACACACACACACAGATGGAAGCAGTGCAGAATTGCTTTAGACATGGATGATTAATACTTGTCTTAAGAGGTGAAGTTCCTTATTCTTTGTGAGCAAAGATTTGAACGGGCTTTTAAACTTTGTCTTTAGAGTTCAACTGTTAAAAAATGATTATACTATATTCTTTGCATCCCTGTATGTACATTATATGACAGCTAACTAGTGACTGCTTGCAAGTGTCTAATAATACGATTGCCCACGTTACTGCCTACCTTATATACATCAAGCATGACGCAGAAATTGTCGAAGTTGGTGTACAGGGAGCTCAACATGTTGACCACCTGCATGGGCGTAGCTGTGGAGCAGATGGCCGTAAAGCCCACGATGTCGCTGAAGAGCATTGTGACATCGTCAATCTTTTTAGGTTCCACGCTTTCACCTGAATAAGCCCAGAAGGGGAAATGCGATAATGAAAACCTTGATGCTGACTTCTTATCACCCGAATTTTTTACTTATGGGATGAGCAAGTCAAATGTTATATTGGGTTTAAATGATAGATGCTGATCTTTGTGACTGTTTACTGTAACTGTTAAACGATCGTTTTGTAGATGGAAACTTTGCTGGGACATACTTTAGAACGCCAATATCTATCCTCGATTGTTTTCGTTCTCTTCTTTCCCTTTTTCTGAGAAAGAACGACCTGTCTAAAACTAGCAGACATCTGATAAGGCGCCCAACTGACCTTTTCTCTTTGCTTTGTACCCTATGCGCGTTAGCTTTAGTAATCTTTCTTTCGATAAACACTTAACTGAGCAACGACTTTGCTAATCCAGCCTTCCATGAGCTGGACCGACAGCAGACATATTTTAACAACGCTTTCGATTAAACATTTTTCAACGTTTTATGTGAAAAATATTCCTAACATTGACCAATATTTTTTGTGCGTTTAACTTTAATCATAGGTCTTTTGCCGTATAAATGAGAAAACGATTGAAAGAAATACATATGTGACAGGTAAGTAAACATGCATTAGTACTTGTGATGAGGAAGTGTTAAATTGCATCTCAATGTCGATCACTTCGCCCAACGTATTTTGTATCTTTCGTTGACGACAGAAGAATGGAGAGATTTTTAAGATGCCAACCGTTCTGTGCTCATTTCCACATTTAAAAGATAAGCAGTTCAAATGCAAGTTGTGCAAGTATTCCGTGTTATGCCATTCCCATAGGACCGATTACTCAACCCAACAGAACGCCACTGACAGTCGGTTCGACAACCGAGTTCCAAAACAGTCAGAGGGTCATTTCCGCTTGCGAAAGGGCGCATGCCCTACTGTCAACTAGCGCGTTCTCTTTCAGTAGAGATGGATGAGGTGGTCGAGTGATGATGGAGGGAGGATATGGGATTGGCGGAGGTGTCTATATTTAAATTCGTTGTTACAGATCGAACTGCTACATGTACAGCGTCTGACCTCTCCAGAGCTTAGTGGCAATGGATGGTGGGAAGATCTCGTGCAGAAGGTCTATATTCTTCGCTTTTTCTTCTTCCACTGCCCGGCTCGCTTCAAGAAGGCTCTGTTTTAACAGCTCCATCCTTCTCTTGAGGCCGTCCTGAAATTAGCAACATAAATGCGAACTCATTTGTTGGAACTCGTTGCTTTTTCGTCCTCACCTTTTTTACATGCTATTGATGTACATTTTTGTCTCGATGTGTGTGTGTGTGTGTGTGTGTGTGTGTGCGTGAGTGAGTGAGTGCGTGAGTGAGTGCGTGTGTGCGTGCGTGTGTGTGGGTGTGTGCGTGCGTGTGTGTGGGTGCGTGTAGGAATATGAGCATCTCTGTACGCACATACCTGAGTGTGTGTACGGGTATGTACTCGTGTGTGCGTATGCTGGTACATGCGCGAGAGAGGGTGAGGTAGAGAGAGAATGCAAGGAAGGCTACACATAACCTGCACATATCCCCAGTTTCTCATTTCTTTAACAAGATCGATTACGAGCGTTAATTAAACTTGTATGAAGGGAAATCTCTTTTAGTAGGCTAAAGCCTATCAGTCTTCTCCATTCTTGTCCTCGACTATCCCCCAACGGCTTCGGTTCCTTCGCAAGCGTACTCTCCTCGGGTCTTAAAACTCCTCTAAAGCCTACGACCTTTGAGGTACTTTTCTTCCGAAATTGGGGAGAGCCATGACTAGCGTTGCTCTAATTGCCAGAACCAGAAATGGTCTGGATGGGTAGTCTGGCTTCAGGCTGAATTTTTCGCGTGTCATTTTCTGCAGACTAGGGACGCCGGGTTGCCGAGGAGACGCAGGATTCCTGAGAGTTTATCCAGTGTCCACCTGCAGAAGGAAGACTACGAGAGCCTAATTTTTTTTCTCTCTCGAAGGAACAAGAGAATTGGATGGATGCAAAAATATGTGTGGGGAGGAAATAAAAGGGAGGAAGAAACGGTTTGAAAAAAGAGCGAGAGAGATATTTGAACGGAGAGCTAAGCAGAGCAAGGCGGACCTGTTCGTGTCTGCAATGATCAACGATCTGGCGGGGATGAACCACCCAGAAAGATGAACAGATTCCACACAAATTGCGCGTGGGTTTATTTTACTCCTTCTTGACAGGGACGTGTGTGCTGCCGCTCTTTTCAGATAGAGGAACGTCTGTTACAACTAGTGGAAATCGGCTAACAGCGATCGTTGTACATCTATGAATAGAAGAAGAGCAAGATGAGGAAGAAGAACAAGAACAAGAAAAAAAGAAGAAATAAGGAAGAAAGAAAAAAGAAAAAGAAAGGAGAAAGTTCATAGGTGACTCGATTTTTTTTCCCGAACTCTACTTTCCTTTTCGCTTTTTCTAACAAAGAACGCCTTGTCTAAAACAAACAGACATCTGATAAGATGGCAACTTTATCTTCGCACAATCTGTCCTAGATCTTCCTAAATTTTTAAGCAGTGCATGTAATAGGCCGCACCTAAATAAACGGTGGAAGAAGGGAAATTTTCAGAAGGTCTAACGGTTCCGGTAGAAAGTTGGAAAGATGTCACAAGTGGAGAAAGCAAAAGGGCTTGTGTTCGAATTCATTTTACTTAGATTAGCACTGAACACGTTAGCAGTGCCGAGTCACGGTCTTGTGCTTGAATGCGCTGGTCGGGTGGGGGGGGGGGGGTGGGAATGGAAGAAATATTCGGTTCTTATGCTTGAAAACGTCACAATGTAAGCCATACTGGCTTCACCTGTCCTCGTGTATATTCCTAGTGTCTGACGTCACGTTACTACTTTCAAGTTTCACAATGCTGTGATTACTCTCTTCTCTCTTTCTCTCCTCTCTTTCTGTGATTCATTCTCTCTCTTTCTCTCTTCCTCTGCTCTTCTTCAGTTCTTTTTTCCTCTTTCTTGTTTCGTCTGTCCGTTTGGCTTCAGGGTGTTCCAGTGGCATAACGGTTAACCAACGCCTGCCACCAATACAGTGAAGGCTAGCTGGCCTGGGTTCAGATCTCGTCTCAGGTTAGCTGTTCTTTCTTTGCATGTAGCATTTGTTTACTAGGCTGGATGCCTTGCCGTGATAGAGCCCTAAGTGCTGGCTCGGAGTAAAACACCAATTTCCCCTGAATGCCTGTCTTAAGCCAGTAAGGGACCACGATTCAGCCTTACAGAGTTTAAAGACATTTAGTTTTTAGAATTCGCCAGAATATCGATTATCAGCATTTGTTATACAGGGTGATAACAGGTAATTCGAAAACAGAAAAAGACACTAACGGCATCAAAGTGAAGTCCTTACCTGAGCCTTGGTCTGCTCTCCTACAAGAATTACATCTCTGGTTGCATCGTGGATCGGAATGTCCGAAATGTAGATGCCTTTGCCGATCAGCTCTTCAAGCTTTTCTACACTGGGAGATCCCAAGAAGAGCATGGAATCTGCCTCCTGAAGGTAGATCATCTGTCCCTTGAGATCCATCTCCTACATCACAGCATCCCAATGAAGGAAAAATAATAAATCTTTTCTCTTTTTCTTGCTTTCCAATCTCTATGTGCGTGCTTGCGTGCGTGCGTGCATGCATGTGTGCGTATGTCCATCTCTGCCAGTTTTTAAGATGCTTGTGTGAAGATGATCTGAATAATTTCAAATGTCAGACGGTTAAGATATGTATAGTGCCTTCATCTTTATTTACCTTTCTCGTTTGAGAAATCACCACATACATGCACAGCTTCAGCACCGACAAAACATAACGCACGCACGCCCGCACGCACACACACACACACACACACACACACACAAAGACAGACAGACAGAGAGACAAACAAACAAAAATACAGAGAAAGACAAAGAAGGACAAAGATTCTGAGGAGCATAATCCCTTTACCCTGCGAGATTCCAATCTTTGAACAACAGGGTCAAAACTCTTATAAAACTCTTAATAGATGCCGGTCTGTCTGTCTGTCTGTCTCTCTCTCTTTCTCACCTTAATTAATATATACATGTACTACTAGCTCTAGGTTTCAGGGAATAAGTTTTCCCTGTCCGTCAGCGACATCGTGGTTTTCACCCAATTTCTGCACACATGTTTTTGAGAGATTCTATAATTCACAAAAGACTATCTGTTCAAACTATTTGATTATCGTGATATTGATAAACATTGAACATTATATTATTAATGCGTTTTTCTACTTTATGCATCTGTCCTTTTTTCTGTTTTGACTGCGTTTTCATAACGTTTATGAAGGCTTTACACGTTCGGTTTAAAGTGATTTTATACAGTTGTTCATCCTTTAAAAGCTTTGTTAAAGCAGGACTTCTCAAGCAGGGATAAGTGTATCGAATGAAGTTCTTTCTTTTAGCAGCAAATTAACCTCAAAGAAGGCGAATTCTTGACAATTTGTCGACTACTTTAGACAAAACAGTGTTTCCATGCGCGCTCGCAGTGAGATACAACAAATTTGTTCGAGATCCTTCTTTCACACAGTCCAACAATGGATTGCCTTACTGGGACTGTGAAGTTGAGTGGTAGTGAGGAGTGTTCACGTAGCTAGTTCTGGAATCTAGATCATCCGAAGCCGCATAATAGGCTTACCTCGTAAAACCTTTTTTTTTATTCTGCATTTTTAGCAGAAATGAGTGTAACTTTAAGCTCTTTGGGATCAGTAACGAAACAGTGAATTACAGACCAAAAATGTTGCGGCGAAAAGCTTATTTGTCAAGTTCGTGAGTTCAAAATGTATAAACTTACGATGGTTTTGTGGTTGTCTTGGAGAATATAATTTCCGCACATTTTTTTCTAAAGCAAAAACCTGGAAAAAGAACGTTTTAGTCTCATACAAAGCATTCACAAACTGAGGACCGTTTCGTCCCGATTGCTAAGTTATAGTATTATGATGCTAGGACTGTAGATTGTTCTGATTTACTTCTCGCGAAGAAAGTGGGTAAAAGTAAGTGCGTTCTATTGTGATGCAGGTTACAAAAGATTCACCCATCCGAAGCCATTTTCGTCACCGACATTAGAAATGGCAGAGAAGCAAGGTGAAGCAGATCGCCGCCTACAAATCACAAACTATTTCCACTTTTCTTCCCATCTAAAAATGTGAGGGTAGGATGCGGAAAAAACATGGTTGTAGACCGGTGCTGTCCATGGTTACTATGTGTGTATTCTGTGTGTGCGTGCGTGCGTCCGTGCGTGCGTGTGCAAGTGCGAGTGTTTTAGATGAGAGAGAGGGTACTGTTGTTTTGCACACTTCATCAACTGCATTTCATGGTCTGGTAATCTGAAACGCAGAAAGCCTGCCACATGCTGGGATTCCGCTCTATACAAGCGTTGTTTTTGCTGCTGCTGTTGGTGTTATTACTATTATTATTATTATTTAAAGTAACGAAGTTAAATCCACGAACCTTTTTACGAAACGCCTGTCGAGTTTTGTTGTGGAATTATCCTTTTCACTGCAACTCGGAAAGAAACAGTGTTTTTTTTTCTAGCGAAATCATTTGGTTACATGAACTGTTTGAAAACTAAAAACGCTCTTCATATGGCAAAACGTGCACACAGAAAAGCCATCTTATTCATAATTCATTCAAAAACCTTCGTTCAGTGTTTGTTCTGGCTAGGGTGACAAGATCTGTTTTCATCGAGAACAAGATATGAAAACTGACACAGCTCCGCTCCTACATTATTCATTCGCTGGAAAGTTTATCACACAAGGAAGGAAAGACTGCTGTCTAAACCAAACTTAAAAAATTCAGATTTAATTGAGAGAAACAGACTGTTAATCCCTTCATTATTTTTCTTCCTGCTGTCAGCTGTAGCAGTCCGGTCTCAGTACGTGATGTTACTGTGTCTCGCACTGTAAGATTGATAAGTGCGCCTGAAACAGGTCCCTACATCAATGACGTATGATCTGAGAAGCCCAGTCTCCAGTACAGGTGTTATACACGTTAGGTGCATCGGCTTAAATCCGTTTCTTTGTCTCTGTTGGATGTCCTAGAAAAATAGCTCGATCTTCAGCCACTTTCTGTTGAGGAGGATGCCTTCCAATAATTTAAAATTTTCAAGCTATCCCTCGACCAACCCATGCGCCAAACTCAATCCCGTGCTTTCTTCCAACGGGCGCACGCGAGAAAGACGTGTCGCAGCTTGAAACCAGAGAGACAGAGAGAGAGAGAGAAACTTCAGCGAACTCCTGTCTAGTTTATCAGTCAGGGTGATACCCAAGTTTCAGTAGGGGTGATAATACTACAGTTTCCCAGTTTATACCTACGGCTGTCCGATAACGCCAGTCGCGTTTACTTTGGGTTCCCTTCTATTTGCTTCGCGCACTTTTTCCGTCGGCCAGGCTTGTTTATGGAACCTTTGGCCGTCTTTGTTTGAAAAGGCGGATGAAGTTACAGCTGGTATTATTTTCCTCGTTTGCCGGCCACCTTTCTCTCTCTCCCCCCCCCCCCACTTTCTCTCCGCTTAATTCGCTCACGCATTTGCGCGTGTGACTCTCCACCACTTTTTCGAAAACTGCAGTACTTAACTATACGACTCTGCACACACACACACACACACACACACACACACACACACACACAAACACACACACACACACACACACTCACGCGCGCTGCGTCTACCTGGCGTGCACAACTAGAGGGAAACCGACGAGCTTTGCACGTGAGTCAAAATGTTTTTGCCGGCGGCGGCTCGTTTTCATTGCCGCTTTCCTTCCTGCGCGTTGTTCTTGGAAGCACACGCACGCGCGCAAACAAGCAATCTATTGATCAAGCGCAAACATTTATCTTTCACTAGCGCCAGATTTGTTTCCCCACTATGGTTTACATCCCACTCCCTCCGCCCAACCCCATATAAAGTCAGGGCGAAAACATGCATGTACCACCAAAACCAACCCTTCCCTCGCACACTTACTCCACTTTGCATGGGTTACACAACAACTCGTTCAAATTTTTGTCTAGCATCCAACCATGCCTACTCTCTCTTTCTCACGCTCTCTCTCTCTCTTTACAAACATGCAAAGATCAATATTAAATAGTCACATTTACGCAAGCAGAGGTTAGTGTTCAATATGTTCACGAAGACGGTCCCCGATTTACGATGGCTCGATGTATGGTTTATCTACTTAACGATGGTGTGAAAACGTTACGCAAATATGTAGAAGCCGTTACCACAATGTTGACTTTTTCAGTAGAGTATTCAATAAATTATGATATCTTTAACATTTTAAAAATGTTTTGTGGTTATGCTTTTGCCCGTTTCTAGGCTGAAATAAGTGTTTTGTAAACTTTTTAATGACTATTTTCGATAGGTTAGACGTTTCAAATCTATTTTTAATTTATGATAGGTGTGGTATGACTTAATCCCACCCTACATCGAGGAGCATCAGTGTAGTAGTAATAATAAACGTATGATTCATATGGCGCATAATCACGATCACGAAGGAGCATGCGTAAGACAAGTAGGAGACATGGACAGAACACGAGAAACGGAAAATAAAACAGCTATAAAGACAAATGTAGAAGACACAAAAAAGGAATCCTGAAACAAACAAGATGGAGAGTGTCATATGTTTCCAAAGAAAGACGACCAGGCTGACTAGTCAATTGACTATAGTCCCAACTATTGACAACTATGTTGTTTGGTGTAAGAAGTAATGCTCATGGAACAGATTTTATTTTAGTGCACTTTTAAAGGATTCGATGTTGGATATGGGAGGGAAGAAAGTTGCACTGTTTTGCAGCACAGTAACTAAAAATCCGGTGACTATATGTGGTTGTTCTGGCAACAGGGATAATAAGCGTACAGTCATCAGACGAATAGCGGAGTAGTCTGGCTGGGATTTAGGGGAAGAGAAAATTAAAGAAATAGTCAGGGCAGGAACCTGCAAAGAAATCAAAACACAGCCAAGATAGCTAGTACTGAATGCGAGAACGGATGGGTAGCCAATGCAGAAAACGATGGAGAGAAAGGACGTGGTCCCGTTTCCTTGCTCTGTACTTTGTGAAGAAGGTATATGAGGCACCCTGCAAGAAAGGAGTGACAATAATCAAGCCCAGCTAGAACAAACGCACAATCAAGAGTGTTGCCAGAGCGTGTAGAGAGAATGTGGTGGATGGCGCTGATCTTACAGAGCTCATAAAAGGCAGACTGACAGACAGCAGTAACCTGTCTATCAAAGGTCCTGTCTGAAGTAACGGTCAATCCGAGATTTCGGACGGATAACGTGAAGGTGAACATACGACATCTAGCTTTTCATTTTTTATGCACTCACTGACATTCACATACGAATATGCATGCAAAAGTCTCCCTAAATTGACCACATACGACGAGAAGTATACGTCCACTTATGTACTATGTGTCCTGTCTATCCTGCAAGGGACGTTACTTCCTTGTCAAAATTTACATTATGATTATTCACTTCATAGAAATTTAAAATGCTATGAAAAAGCTCAAAGATTTACTGAAATCTGCCATTGTCTTGGCGGGTTGGATACAGGATTTTGGGTCGGAGGTTCCCCACCCCTGCGAGTGTATTATGGGGCTCTTCCACTTTCTCAAACAACGTGCTCTTTTGACTCCTACACGTTTTCTTTTTTTTCTCGCACACACACACACACACACACACACACACACACACACACACATTATATGTCGACATACATGTAACACACAGGTCCCTTTAAATGCACACACGCACAAGCAGCAAGAAACACGCGACCGCTCACCTGATGTCCCAGCCGCCCGTTGCTCTTGGAGTCTCCCCCGCTCACGAAAGTCCTGGCGCGCAAGGTGAAGCTAGAGTTGAGGCGCGACAGCAAGGCCGAGAAGCTCATCTTGACCCGCGGCTGCACCACCTGGAACAAAGTCCCCAGGTGCAAGCCGCCCTCCGCCGCCACCCGCTCCGGCGTCACCATCTTGACCAGCGCCGCGCCCAGCTGCGTCACCAGCAGGTTGCGATCGAAGATGACGTGGAAAGGAAACGAGGCACAGAACGTCCTCACGCTCAGCTTGGAGTCCAACGGTCTGGGTGAAGCGCGGCACTGGTCCGCGAACAGCCGACTGCGGACGTGGTGCAGGTCGTTGCCGTTGCTGCCGGGCGTGATGAAGAACAACTGATGCGGTGACGTCACCTCCCGGTTGGGCGACACGGTCAAAGTCACCGCCACGTTGAAGAGTGTCAGAGCCAGGGCTTCCACCGTACCGGCGACAAAGTTCAGGGTCGCTCGGCGAAAGGTGTAAAAGTGAAGGCTAAGGGTGTTTGCCTTGTCCAGATCGCAACGAAAGGAAGGAGGATTTTGGTTTTGGAAGCGCGGACAGTTTTTGATTTGCTCGTGTAGACCGTCCAGGTTGGAGAAGAACTCCATCAGGTTACTACCGAGGACGCGCAGCGCCTTGCCATACTCCTCGCAGCATAATTTAAAGTACTCCACACCCAGCTTCCGCAAGAAGACGTCTATTTTCCAACCTTAATGAAAAAGACGATATAATTTGATAAAACCGGACACCTCTCGGAAACCAGCTCACAAATTCCTTCCGTTAATCCATCTTATTTATTTTAACTTTTAATTAGTGAAATATATTTTGATACTTAAGTTTCTTACCTTAATTTTTCTTATCTTTGTTTTTGTTTTAGTCAGTTAAATACGTGTTTTAGTGGGTAAGCGTGTTTGGTTATTGTTAGCCAGTGTTTTATTTTCATTTTCCTGTTGAATTTATTGGACAGTGCAGAGAGTGCAACCTGTTTAAGCTGTGATGTTGTGGGATGTACGATTTTTATTAAATTGCTATTCATTCTTTGGTAATCAGTGTTCTTTAGTTGCGTTAGCATCTTCAAGCGAATGAGACCAGTCTGCTATTGTTCTATGCGACTTAGTTCGATTTTTATGAAGAAGTGGAAAAGCAACGTAGTACGAAATAATGCTTTGTATCAAAAAAACACCAGTTCTGACATGTGTGTCCTTTTCGTGTAGAAAAAGTCTAAGAAGTTAACTATAAATTTCAGTCTAAAACCCACACTAAAAACTGTTAATTGATATAATGTTTTCTACTTCGCGCTTTAAGTTGGAAGTACTGTTAATTCCCCAGAGTTTATATACTGGCGCAGACAAACCTCATCGTCTGAGACAGTAGATAACTGCTTTTTTTTAATAATGGCCGGTCTGCTGAATGGATGGATGACCTAAATAGCACGAAGTGTTATTACACAGTACCGCACATGAGAGCTGTACGATGATCATTCGACTTCACTCACTCACTCACTCACTCACTCACTCACTCACTCACTCACTCACTCACTCACTCACTCACTCACTCACTCACTCACTGTCTTTTCGTAGTGTTTTTTTGTATGTTTCATTCTTACATAAGTAATGTCTTTATCATCCGATTCAACCGTTGGTTTCAAAATTGCTCTGTCCAGTGCTAGATGGTCTTCTCCATTCTGATTCTTTCTAAAAGATTTTTCTATCGCCACCATTCTCCCTGCAGCTAAGCAGGCGTTCCGTAAGCATTAAGTGTGCTCTGTCAGAGTACATCTGCCAACAATTTCCTTCGCCCTCTTTGCTACATTTTATATGTTTCAGTAATTGGTTCCAAAGAAACGCTTTTAGGTCAGTATTCCACTAAACTCTCGTGCAAAGTAATATGACTCTCTCTCCCTCTCCTCTATTTTTTTAAATTTCTTTCTTAAAGTGTGTGTGCGTGTATGTGTGTGTGTGTGTGTGTGTGTGTGTGTGTGCGTGTTCGCATGCATTTTACATGTGTATGTTGGATACTGTTCTCCAGTCAATGATTGTGGAGACTGCATTCTGGCTATATGATTACTTCCCGACGTCTTCACAAGGGAGGAGATCCCGGCAAGATCTATCCCTCCATCATTCAGGATATTTATTCTCGTCTTCACTGACGCAAGTTTCCAACTTCGCCAAGATCTTTACCGGCAAGGCAAACAGACAGCACACATTGATACAATTACAAGTAGTCAATGGTGGCCAACCCTTTCTGCTATCAAGCCAAATCGGATTTTTTTGCAGCAATTTTGTTGTTGCTGCTCCGCTTCATTTAATCAATGTTATTGTGAGGGAGGGGTTATTTTAGCTTCTGGATGTTGTACGTCCTCAAGGTATGCAAACAGACTTTATTCTTCTGCGTTCCTGCTATTATTTCTGCAGGTGGGCGCTAAAGAGCGAAACAATTAGGGAGCAAAGACTGGAACATCTCCAGTAACTAAATGGAATGCATAGGGATGCCGTCATCAGAACCTTACATTTTTTTTAAATATATTTAAAATGAAGATTTGAATTAGAAAGACAAAAAAAATTAGAAAAGTATTATCCGGAATGTCATCGAAGACAAAAGATAAGGCAAATAATTACGGGGTGCAGACGGCAAGCGGTGACATGTTCAAACTCAGAAACTAAAATGGTTATGTTAGGAAAAGGGCAGACAGGGAGGAGTTTCCTAGCATTCCAATAATTGTTACTTTCATGTCTAAATGGCGAAAAAGTCTGCACAGGGGGAATCATGAGTCGATGTTTATGTCGCACAGCGCAGACCGTTGACAACAATGGGCGTGAGGAAAACTTAACGACAGCTCACCTAACTTGGTCGCTGCCACTTCCGCCATTTCAACCATGACATCCTCGCTGATGAAGTCTTGCCACAGGACCGGGTCACTTGTCTCGGGTACAGTCGGTTCCTCTGAGAACAACTCGGCGTGTTTGGATCTAAGTAGAAAAATGTGAACCGTAGAACAAAAACAGACAATCAAAACAATTTAATCGGTGGTGTAGGAACGGTGGGGGGGGAGCCACCCCCTAAAAAAATATTGAGGAGGCAAGAATGTCAACGTCGTTTACTGTCAGCAGGGAATTGCCTTCCCCAAAAAACAACAACTACAACAACAACAAAACAAACGATAATCTTCCTACAACACTGTTTATAACATACTAATTAATGTCAAAAAAGAATTTTGAGTTAAAATTTATCATCTCTCTCTCTCTCTCTTTGTCACTAGAGAGGGATGAATGGGAGTTTTACCCCGTGGATGCAGAAGTATGGATGGATGGGAAGTGGTGTTTTACGCCGAGCTATGTCACGTGTCACGACAAAGAAGCCATCCCATACGAGAGTGTGTAATGCGAGTGTAAATATCTAGGAAAGCATGTGTGCGTGTGTGTGAGAGAGAGAGAGGGATATATATATATATATATAGGGAGATTGTGTGACAGAGTATTTTGAGAGAGGATGGAGGCAAACAGGCGATTGCCTACTTTAGTAAATACAAAAGTCTTCGGCGTAGGCCAGTCAAGACGTTTGCTCCCGTGACATTGAGAAGCAAACCCTGTTTTCGGGCATCTTTTTCTCTTAAATTTTATTGCACGTTGTACAGCGAGGAACTTCTGCCAGTACTGATACGCGTCGTAAGGACCAAGTGCAGGTGAAGCCCTCGGCAGAGGCCCTTGCGAATCAGTGATTACACCGCCTTAACGTAACGCGGACGTCGGTATCGCCTTGGGTACACAAGGAATTTAATCGTTAGCCACGTCAAGCTTGAGTGTGGACACTCAATATCAAAGGACTTATAAAATACTGCGAGACATATGTTGGCTGAGTGTGGCTGAATGAAGTGGACTATAGATTTTTGGCTACACGTGGAGGTCAAAATCGGCTCTTTCATGTCCACGGAGGGCGTGCGACAGATGCACATGTCTGCACTCCATTTGGAGAGTCATCGAACTCCAGCAGCAAAGAGCACTCAAAGTAACTCGTAAAGCAAATGCAGACTTGATGAGCGCTCACAGATGCGCCGCAGTCTGAACGGTGAATCCACAGTTGTTCGGTTCTTACAACACTTGATGCAAAACCCAACTTCCTTGTATGTAATATCATTTTGTTTATTTCTATCTCTCTATGGCTATATACTTTGTTTCAAGGGAAAAAAGCACGAAAACATCAAAAAATAACCGGAGGCCTCCCTAGCGTGTAACATATAACCCGTTCTTTAGTGATAGCAGTTGTAACCACTTTTACAATTAACTAAAATTAACCTCTGCTACAGTACTTACCGCAAATAGGGCAGAATGTTATGGTTGTGTGTGTTTATCACATTTGTAACAGCTCGGCGAACAAAACGGCCCTGCAAAAGAAGGATAATAAAAGTATTATTTTCTCTACAAAATGAACACAACAGTCAACATACACGCCATCACACGCACTCACGCTTACGTAGAATTTGCAGTAAACGAACGATCGAGACACGGCGCGCGCGCCTTTGCACAACTGAGCAAACACAAGTGCACCCAAGCATCTCCAATTAATTGAACAAATGTTTTAAATATTTTATTAATGACACCGACTTGTTAAAAGTGCAGTAGGTGAGTATTACAATCTGCCACGTTTAAAGAACTGCTAAACCTTTTTTTATTTAAATATCAACTGAAAAACATAAACCTTACTCTTTTTAAATCTGCAGTAGACAAGAGTGTTTGATGTAAAGTTTTTGCTTAAGATAAAACACAGTATTATTCATTTAAAATAGCCAATAATAATTTGTAAAGGACAGATCTAAGTCAAACCTTCATAAGGTTAAATGTAGAGAAAAATATTAGCGGCATTGCCCATCCACTTTTTCCGAAGGGCACCTATTTCATTTTTTTTCTGGGGTTTTTGTCTCATGTTCGACACTTTTTTCATGTATATAACCTCTCTTCAGCTTCTTCTTATTGATTAGCTACAAAAAGCGACAGACATCTTGTGTAGAATGCCGTTCTTATCAGGCCTGTTTGCCAAGAAACGATCTTAAAATGAAATTTTATGGCGTTGACCTGAATGTGTGTGTGTGTGTGTGTGTGTGTGTGTGTGTGTGTGTGTGTGTGTGTGTGCGTGCATTTGTGGGTTTGCAAGAACGTATACATCACGATGTCAGCTCCGCGTGTGAATACACCGGGTGTACTGCTTTAAAATATATACGTCGATTACCTTCCTTTGAAAGATATATGGCAACCCTCTGTAAATCAAAATGTCTGTTTCTTTTCTCTTTTCTCTTTTTGTTTGTCCACACAGAGATGGAACTGCTTCGCACGCACAAACGCCCGAGGAATTTATAACAGCGTGACAGCGAAGGTGTGATTGTGCGACGTAAAGATGCACTGCGTGATGCGGTCATCAGAGATCAATACGCCTAACATAGACAGCAGGCGCTAGACAACGATCGTCATCTCTGTCGTTACCATGCCATCGACTGCATGGACGACCTGAAAGAACACTTCATCCCTTGGCAATGCAGCTGAAGTGTGTTTTTCTGCTTGTCTTTTACATTCATCCTATGAGCCTATGCGCTCTCGATGCATCACGTTATGACTCTGAATATTGTCTGACAAACAGGACGTAAAACAACAGAAAGAAAACTCCTCAAAAAAATAGCACGCCCAGCATATCGTAACATTGCCCACAGTTACTGGAGGCCAGGATGGCATGGTGATGTCGTGACGTCAGCCCTGATGGCGACCAATCTCCAGGTCACGTTCACAATGACGTGATATGTGTGCGCTGACGGTTTGTAAGACAAAATTATTTCTGAGAATTGTTTCTCGAAACAAAAGTGATATTCAGATATCAAGCTCGTTAGCTTTAAAGAGCATATCTGTATCATTTTTAGTGAAATGTCAAGAAAACTCCGATGCACTCACACACATTCTTTAAATCCCCTTGTCTTTTACTGAGTTAGTTTTACCACCACCAGGCCTTATCAAGTGCTCAGTAAAAGGCTAACGAACAGCTGAACGTGGGACATCCTATGTAAATATCAGACTTCACTCCTGGCAACATGTAAGACGCATTATCAGATTGATTTCCATGCGTTTGACACCACTTTTTCCCTTCTAAGAAAAGAATTTGGAAGAGTATGTGAGGCGCTGAATAGCAGGCAGGGACTTAATGAAATGATTTATGTGCATTGCCCAAGGCTTCTGGACTTCCCTGTCTCGGGGACGCGGAAACTCTATCGCTGGCGTCCACGTCTGGTCACAGAGGAGCTGTCATTTAAGCATGCGCGTACGATTAATCGGTTAATATGGTCAAAAAGAGTGTTCGAAATGGAGATTTCAAACTTGAAGCCCCGGTCGATGAAGTTCTCAAGGCTCTGAATCAACTCTACGTTACAGGTTAACCGGAAGAAATAGATAGGCCATTAGCAGTAAGCGACAACTGAGAAATACGAATGACATTAACAGCTGTGCTTTTACAATGCCTGTAATGAGGGAGATTTTAAAACAAATTTTTATTTACTAGGTAGTTTATTTTACGTCGAGTTATTTCAAATAATAAATAAACTGAGTGCTGCTTGGATAAATGCAACAAAAATACATGAAACCTGTAAGTCATTTATTCATTCACTTATTCAGTCATTGACATAACATTTCCAGACAAAAAACGTAGGCAGCCGGAGTTTAAAAGATTTCGATTTTTAAATGTCTGCTTGAATTTACACCAAAACATTTACTTTTGCTTTCAAAAAGTTTTTTTTAATTCTCGAACTGACACGATCATAGGAGGATAAGTTTTTCAAGAAAACCTTTGCTTAAGAATTCTTGTTAGGTGAAAATTCAGTCTTACATTCTTAAACCGCTTCTTCTGAAAATGCTAACAAGCGACCTTCGTGCAAAGAAAATGAAACACAACAAGCATGCTAAGCCGGCTTTCTTGCCATCAGTGTATGGAAATATACCAAATATAGCACAAAAAGAATAAAAATGAGGGGAAAATAGACGAGTATACGGCAGAGAAAATCCTGGCAACAGAGATTGTATTACTGGATTTTAAGATGTGTTGGTTCTATTTTGGGAAACGTCTTTTCCTTTAATTCGTCGCTCTGCTATTTTTAAAGTCTCTTAAAGATATACTGCTTCTCTTGGTCGTAAAGACTTCGTAAAAGCAGCGTTTTAAAAACATTTACAGCTGCTTCATAGTCGACTTCCTAGCTACTTCCTTCCAATTACGAGACATCCGTTTGCGACAATTCTCAGTTCTTAAAGATATGTGCACAAACACAAAGTAAGAAATACAGAAAAAGGAAAAAAAAATTTGAAGCCAATCTTCCGGTAGAGGTCACTCCACTATATCATTCTAATAATAGCAGAACTGTATATTGCTTCTGCATATAAATTGTGTGCGTTTGGAGGTGAGGCGGATATTTGAAAATGTGCGCATTTGCGTATGTGCGATAGAAAGTCAGTCAATCAAAAAAGTCGAAGAGAGAGAGAAAGATTGGCTAAAGGGCATTCGAACAGCATGATAACTTGCAAATTGCGTGATAACATAAGACAATCATGCAAACGTTTGCAGACATGTCCACTCTAATGCAGCTTTCAATGCAAAGCATATGGATAAGAAAGTCAGCTGACGTGGTGGTATGTTTTCATTAACACTTATGCACCCTAAGCGCCACAATACCGTTACTAAGCCGACAGGTGGCGCCGCCGGAGCAAGTGCTCTCGTGGGAAAAGGATCATGGGTAAGATTGTATGACGACGGCGCGGGAGGCCTTGTCTTTCTGCAAATCACGTGTGAGCGACTCCACAGCTGCTTGCAGCTGCTGACAGTCATTTCCGATTACTCTCACCTGTCTGAGAGCGCATCATAAACGCGCCTGGGACAGAAAAATCATCCAGGTAATTGGTTTCTAATTTACTCGACGTATACCTTGTCCCGCGAGAAGAAGCATTTTCCAGGTGTGTTAAACTATCGTGTTCTTTGCCCCCTTCGGTGATAAAAGGCATACTGCACCAGCCACTGGCGGGATAGGTCGGTGGTTAAAAAAGTGAACTAGTTTACAGAGAGATACCTTTGCCAACATACAGGTGGGGGAGGAAAAGAAATTAACAACTCATTAACCTGCACCCGCCTGCTGGAGTATTTCCTTTCATCGCCAGCAGTGGTAGACGATTTGTCCGTGCATCATGCATTAATCAAAAGGTTGCAGATAAGACTGTGTGAATGGGATACGATTTGTCTGGTAGTTCCCGTTTCATGGCACGCTTTTTCATTTCTCGATTGCTGGCCTAATTAAAGGGGAATAAAACATTTCCGTCGGTTTTGTTGAAGAAGAAACATGTTCAGTAGCCTTGCTTCTTGTAGCATCAAGAACAACGCAACAAGGTCTATACTCCAAACTTCTAAATGTGTAAAACAGAACTGGCATCACGATTCGTTTGCGTGGGTGCCTTAATAATCTGAAACTTACTGGATTCTATCCAGATATTGTTGTCATTGCTGTGTCTTAGAGACCTAGTGGAGTGCATTTTTCCTAATCACTGAATAAAGCTTAGTGCACAATACTGTTTCCTTAAACCATCAAATCTAAATCCTCATTCTTTTCTTGAAATACAAGTCTACAAACATCACAATGCACAAAAAAGCAAACTCGCGACTTTACATTTGCTTTTTAAAACAATTGAACATATGGCTCAAGTTCTCCTATTGGCTGCAGCCTCGAAACGTAGACGAATGTATCCACAGTCTTGATGTCTGCGCTGGTGGCTTATTTCTGTGCATGGAGAATATGAGAAATTGTATGTTAATTATCATCTCACTAGAACTTTAAGGCAAGCTGTCCATGACAAGAGTAAGAACATGGGGTGGATCTACTCTTCAGAGAAACAGCTTTTATACCACCAGATTTCTACAAGACTGGTCATGAATGCTCTAATTAACTTTCTAAAATGGCATAGATTCTACCGCTGAAAAATTGACAAAGAAAAATTACTTTTTATCTTCTAACTTAACAACAAAAGAAAAAAAACGGAAAAAGGGGATTGATAAATATAAAAAGAAAACTAAGGCCAAACCGTTGCCAATATTTCATCAGCTAGGTCATCTACCTTGGAGAAATAAAATAGATGAAATGGTTCAATAGGGATAGGATAGCAGATTAGTCTCTTCGGAGTTATCGAGCTGCTACACAGCTATTTTCTAATTTTCCCTTTGAGTGGATTGGCTTTTATTTTTGTGTTCAGTCGTAACTTTAACCAAAGTCATCATCCCATGATCACAAATATTAACTTGGTGACCGACGTCATGGCCGCTACGCAAACCTGTGGTCGTATTCATGAACCGACGGTAAGTCGTTGCCAACGGGACATCGGCGAAAACATACTTTGCGTAGTTACAACGCACTGTCCAAATTTGCAGATATTGCTTTATTTTATTTTACCCTAGGTAATCTTTGCCACTGCTTTGTAACTATGGTCCTCGGATTAAAGCAGTATCCACAAGGTCTGGAAGCTTATTTCCCCAGAACTGGTCCTGAACAACGATTTGCCTACCCTCTCTGAACACGGACTCTGGTCAATACAACTGCATTAACGAAAATGCCACAGGCAATAGAAAGAAGGAAATAAGTAATCTGTGACTAAACAATGTATGCTGAATGGCGATTTCCTTTCACGAAATAGCACATAAAAGAAAAAAAAAACGATTTACAGTTTTAACTAGACAAGAGAAAATCGCAGACAGCATTCTGTAGCGTGTATGTGCAGTTTGTAAGACTGGAATATACAGAAATGCGGTGGAAAATTATGACAACAGTCGCGGGTTGAAAAAATGTTTCACACAGGTTCAAGACACTGACAAACAAACAGTTGAAAATATGGGATGTCTATGCGGATGAAAAAAGTCCACGCAACCTCTGAGATGAAATAATTAATCCAGGACTACGCAAGATGAGTGAGTGAGTGAGTGAGTGAGTGAGTGAGTGAGTGAGTGAGTGAGTGAGTGAGTGAGTGAGTGAACAAATTAACAATCAAACAAACGAACTAACAATCTAGCGCACGTCAGGCACTTTGGAGCGACCATAATTTATAACTGCAGATTAGGCTTACCAAGGACCAGAGACAACGGTTGGTGCCAAGCAAGCACTGTAGAGGATATTTCACACAACTCTAAGTACTAAAACGATGCCTTGATGTTTCGGATGTACAGTTCATAAAGGGTTATTGTTTTGCCGTCTTGATGATGGCTAGCACCGATCAGTAAAAAAAAGGCTACATCACGGCGAGAAATGATCTCCCAAACAACTGAAAATCAAAACATCCATAGGAGGTGGAGGTAATACTAAAGAACCAGGAGTCTTCTACGATTGGTTACTACTATAGTAAAAGAATTCATGTGACCGCTTATCTGCCAGTCCTACTTAAGTTGGCAACATCCTGAATGTAAGGCTGTAACCAGCTTGAAATGTAAATCTCCTGATAATATAGCACTTGTGATACCCATATAATTTAATTCTCTTTCCGGGAGGCTATAACTCTTAATGCTAGACTGGCGGATTATAAAAGATCACCTACGACAGCTCACTCATTCACCCAGTCCTGTACACATAGTATTTTCAACACCCTTTTTGTTATACGAAAGGAGCTGCCTATCTCAAAAGGGGATTAAATTCTCTGTAGAGTTACATACCTTCAGATTTATTTCTCACATAAGTTAATAACTTTTCAAAGAAAAAGTTGACTTCTGAGTGTGCATTGCCGGAAGGAGACTTGTTTACATTTCTTGCTTCTACCGAAAAAATGTTATTACAGAATGTAGCTTCAGAAGGTATTTGGCGCCAAATTCCAAAAGCTAAAATACTTATCCATCTTGTAGAAGACAACTTAAAAAGGACACCATAAAAAATAAGCTAGTTATTGTTATAAAATTCAAGAAGTGTACGAAAACGTGTAACGATAACAAAATCTGTAATTAGTCTACATTTATGTTAAAAAAATTTACGTAATGGGGCTCTAGAATATTTCGTTACGATTAGGGCTTCGGAAGGAAAAAGAGAGAGAGAGATATATATACAGGGGATAAAGCGTGATACACACAAATAGACATATCCCTCGATAATGACTGGTGTTGGTGACAATAGAACCTTTCCCCAGCGCTGAGGTGCAAACGTCACGCATGCGCATTGACCCGCTGCAGAGTTCGATTAGCAGCTATTACAAGATTGCGCTCCAGCGCCGACCTGTCGCTTGTTTTCCTGGGGCTTCCCGTGAAAAGCCCGGTAATAAGGCATCACTCAAGTACTGAAATGGAAGTACGATGTGCACACATGCAACAGAACGTTCTGCGCCATTTTCAACGCTGGAACTGCATCGACTGCTTTTATTTCGGCAATAAACCCACAATAAACCACGGCTACCTGCGGAGTCGTTTATTAAGCGCCAGGTCATTTGGACAAAATCGAGGAATTTACTCTCCTCTTTTTTTTTGGGGGGGGGGAATCGACTGTTGTATGCACCATACTAGATTTCCCTGGTTTCCTTCTTTTATGGTAAATTTGATGGAGGAAAATTCCTTAATAATATCACTCGTTAGGACTGACTCCAAAGAGACTTCGACCGACAAGTTGTTGAATGAAGCGAAAATATAACCAAGATAGGAAAGGAAGAGAGAAAGACCGAGGTTTTTTATAGACGCATTTATTCCAGAGGTATTGCTATAAAGAAGGGGGAGAACAAAACAGTGATCAAGCAATATTACAATCAAAATTAACAAAAATATACAACGACTAAGCAGAGTGGTAAAAAGTGCATTTCTCATACATATCTAACCAAATACTTTAATTAAATCACTACTTATAAGACCATTTCTAACTTAAAATGCATAAAATAGATATAACCAGAACTTTTGTTCGCTGGTGCCAGCAGTATAGTTAATCAAATAAGTTTGGAAAAGTGTAAACTTTCTAGTAAATGTATCTAACTTTAAGACGCATATAAACTTCCTAACATAATACAAAGTGAACTTCATCTTCTTGAACCGCTTTAAAAAGGAACAATTTAAATCCTGAGAAAGAAAGAAAGAAAGAAAGAAAGAAAGAAAGAAAGAAAGAAAGAAAGAAAGAAAGAAACAAAGAAACAAAGAAACAAAGAAAGAAAGCAGTAAGCCAAAAAAAAGCCAGACAAGTTGGTTATGATCTTTCCAAGCAATACACGCATCAAGAAATGTTTTCTCATAATAACACAATCTGCAGTCGACAACGTGCACAGAAGTACAGAACTTAAAATAACCCAGCTTTACCGTTCCTTCTCAAGACGCCACAGCGGCTGGCTAGGGAAACACTTGTAGTTAGACACTCTGACCTTCCATGAACTTCTGAGCCTTTCTGCCACGCTGGTGACCCCAGTCCGTTCCCTTAAATTTTGTCTTCAAACGTCGTGAGGAGCCCATAATACAAATTTAAATTATTTTTCCTTAGAAAGAAGCGGCGCAAGAATTCGTTTCCTAAATGAGGGCAGCCAGGTCGTGCTGCGTACCTAAGCCGCTTCCATTATGGCAACGCCTTTTTATAGTAGAACAAAACACGGGGAAACAGATAAGAGCAAAAATCGATCTAAACAAAGGAAGACAAAATGCAAAAAAGCCAGCAAGATGGATAGATTAAGAATCATAACGTTTGGGTTTGTCGGTCTCATTCTCAGGAACGGCTGAACAGCCCCCCCCCCCCAAAAAAAAAGCTGACCGATGGACCTTTGTCCCCTAGCACGCACTAAAGACAAAGAAGAAGCCATGTCTGAATTAAAGATAGGGCACGAAGTACGAGTAACGAGTGGGCTTTTCCCAACCATCTATCTTGAACAGTAATTACGTTAAATGCAAACGTGCTTCGTCTACACAAAAACATAAACAAGTAAATCGAAGTCACTGGAGCTGTTTAAAGAGGAAAGGAAGGAAATCTAAAAGGAAACATTATTTCTAGAGTGATATTCAGTATACATCTGCAGACACTTTCTAAGAAAAAGAATATGAAAGTTCAGAAAGTCCTTAGGTTTCAGTAGACACATTGCTCGCAAAATGTAAGCTCTTTGTCGTTCCATGAAGAGTTTTATCACGGGAGTGACAAGCTAAAACAAACATGGTAAGATCAACTTTGCTCAAGATTCGGCTGCTGTAAAGCTCGACACAGCCACTAGAGTCAGTAAACAGACGACTGGCAAAATCACCAAAGACTTTCTCGATGTCTGCCTGCTTGCCTGTCTCTAGCACTCAAACAAACACGCATGCATGCAGACAGAGGGGGACAAAGACTGGCTTGAAGGAGTATTACAATGTAAAGGCTATTCCTGTATCTGCCTGCTGCTGTGTTTATGCACGTGGTCGCTAATGTGCCCATCCGCAAACATCAACCACCTTACAGAAGTTTTCATGGGTACAGCTAAAACCTTCAAGTATTTATGAGGCTCATTTTGTTAGATTAAAAAATAGCTGTGCTCTTCGATATCCATTCTTTTTACATTTTAGCTTGAGGCTTTACTTGTCAGTGTAAAAAAACGTTTTTTTACAAAAATAATTTTAAAAAATGAAATGGCATAAAAATAATATACATGAGACTGACGAAATAAGGAATAAAAAATGTGACACCACGAATACAGCGCCACAACAACAGGTGAGTGTGTCTTCAGTCATACTTTCAAATTATCTGATTGCATTTTCTGATTTTGTACTTGGCATGTACTTAGATACCCAGCTGACTTCAAACGTTCTCTTCAGTCATGTACTTGGCATGTACTTAGATACCCAGCTGACTTCACACGTTCACATCAGTCAGCTTTGCAAAGTTTTAAATTATCCTGTCCGATGTGTTGGCAAGATTTGTATCTGTCTCTTCATGTGGCCAACAAACTCGCAGTGTGTGACTCATCCTCTCTCTATTAAATTATTGCAAAACAGTCCTCGCTAGCTAACCTTGATATACACAGGAACCGTAGCGAGTTCAGGACCATGCTCCCTCTATTATTCTGCCTCGACTTTGTCATGCTTCCTCCATAAGCTTCTAGAATAGGCTGGTTTCTTTGGCGGTAAAGTTGTTCCATTTGGAGCTGATTTTGTACTCTATGAGGGTAAAGGGAGTGGGAAACAAGAGAGATAACCCAACAGCCAGCCTTCCAAATAGATGTCACATACAGAGAATGTACTGAGACGAGATAAGAACCAAGGGCCTCTACCTGCTGTGGTGACATGCGAGTGTCCGAACCACTACACTACCAGGCGCCCTGGTTACTCAGGACACTTCACTGGCTTCCAACCATTAGTACTATTATCATTTGAAGACAATTAGAGGCAGGGCTGAAGACGCAAAGCATGTGGCAATGACCGTCACGTGTTTTAGTCAGCGACACTTGGTCGGGAATTGTGACCTAATTTACAAGCCTTGTTGCCTGTAAGCGAAGCTCACCTGACGTGCAAATCACAGCATCCTGATTGGACTCACTCACCTTCGCTGCTTCTGACAAAACCATTGTACTTACGTATGCAGCGAAGTGGAACAGGGTGGAGACAAAGTCTTTGCCTTAGCATCGAAGTTCGATGAGACCCTCAGCGCAACCGACATACATGTAAACGCTATTATTATCAAGTTGAAATCCCTGTATTACTTCTCGACAGGATCTCATTACCAGCTTTCTTTTTTGTCCTTTTTTTCTTTCTTTCCTGTGTTTGTGGAACATAATCAATCTTCGGTCGGCGGCTGGTAGGCTTTGAAAAAGTAGACGAGACGGTGTTGTAAGGAATATCGCAGCACATAAATTTCACTAAGGATTAACATCTGTGACTTGCTAAAAAAAAACCACATGCTCATTGTGCCTTTTAGCATTGCATTACCAACGTATTTTAACTGTCCGAAACAGCAAAAAGCTATTTTAGTCGCAAGAGTTTTCCAACGATTCATCACATTACTGTCAACAGCCTTAAGTCCCCAGTACATTAGCATGATTAGTAAATGCGAAAAAAAAATCATGTAATGTTCAGCGTAGAGGGAGCAGTACGGATTACATGTTGATTAATCAATCAGTCTGCACATGTACACCTGGAAAAACTGGAAAAACCCGGACCTTTAAGCTTGACACTCCATTCAGAGATTTCCAATCAGCTTTTGATGCTTTTTAGACAGGAGTTTGCTTTTATATCAATTTGGATTTAAGCGAAATCATAGGTTTTAAGCCAAAAAGGCAGCGTGTGGAGTTGCAGCCTGACAAAAGAGTTTATTCGAAAGGTTAATTATAACAAGGCCAAGTTCTTTTTCTGTTCTTTCTGCTGCTATTCTTAACATGTAATAATTCATACGCTGTTCATGACAACTGTCAGCGTTTACCTACCACACCGAGCCTTGCCTCGAATCGGAAACTGCGTCAAGAGAGAATCCTGTTAAAGAGCAACCGAATATATTTAGCATCATGAATTTACGAAACGATACAGTTTTCCTGCAGAAATATTGGCTAGGGACAGTACGCTAAAACAAAAAAAGGGGTTTTCACTCTCATCGCGACATAAATCTGATAAAAATTGGCATCTTCTCCATTATCCGCTGCACTGGTAAAATCAGATCACAGGTGAGTGAAAATCTCAGTTCCCAAAACCCTAAGGATCCCCCTTCTGACGTCATAGGTGTCTAGAGGGAGAGGAATTCTCAAAGGTGTCTGCACAGCAGGAAAGATCCTCTAATACATCGTGTAGTCAGCCAGGGTGGGGCAGAACTATGTAACTGTTTCTTTTGCCAGAAATCACTGAGGTGGAAGCTAACTAACCTGCAATGGTTTACTAGAAAGCAAAGTTGGCTTGTGGCAGAGTGAATCGTGCCAGGCCGGTATTTCGAAAGATAGGGAATGGGGGGGGGGAAGGGCAATGATATCAAAGTTTCACTCGTACGGAGTCCGGAATAGGTGCGTCGAGAAAAAAAAGAATAGCACAAAGAACTGGTTCTGGATAACCTGTCCAGCAGGTTTTTAGGGCACTGTTTTATTATTTTTTAAAGGTTCGGGTTTTCTGTACTTTAATGTTTATGACGAGGTTTCAGTACATTCGATCTTTTCTTCTATTTCTTTTTAGTACGTACGTACAGTTACCTAAAGGAATCCTGTGGTCTTATTGGCAATTCTTAAAGAATAGTTTATTTCGCAACTACATTCAGAGGAATTTAACCGTCGTGTATACTCAGGTTGCATTATATTGTATTCTACGGGATCTATTCTAGGCAGCCCTCATTTTCAGACAACCTGAAGAAGTATGATATACAGTACAGGTACAATCTGTACCCCTGTCTGCAAAGCTCTACGGCGTAACAAATAGTTGGAGCTTGGAAATAAGTACACTGATTCTTTCGTGGCGCTGGGCGCAAAGAAAATTAATGACGGCAGTTATTATATATTTTACACGTGTTTCTGGCTTATGTCACATTTTGACTGCTCAGATATAGCTATCGTACCACACACGCTATTAGGTTGTGTGCGGTCTTGCCCAAGCGGCTGGATCTGCAAAACACAAAACCAAAAAAATAAAGACTAAAAAAAACCCCGAAAAAATCATATTTTCTTTATCTAATGCGAGTTTCAAAAAAGACACTAGCGGGAACATGAAATTCCTTCCAGATTTTTGCCCACAAGCCGGTTGATCGGCCTGTGCCAATAGTAGAGGAAGCACCACTCACGCCTGGTGTGCTCCTCGCAGATTCAACGTTTTCACAACGGGGCTTCCATCAGACGACATTTTTTTATTCGTTGACATTTCATCCCCTGCAGCAGTCAGGCGTGCCGTTAAAGAGTGAATAACGGCAAGAACAAAGAGTGCGGCGACGTTTGCCCCATTGAATCCGACATTAAATTTGCAGCGGTGTAGACGGTGGTTGCACAGAGGAGTCCAGATAATGGAGTCGCTGCCAGAAGAAGAGGTGTCATGGCTCAGGTTTTGAGATCCTATTCTGGGTTTGTCAAAAGTGACGACGTGGAGAAGTGCTCAGAGGGGGTCGCTGGCGACACAAGAGGAGTGCTATGCCTGTGACAAATGGCGTGAGGAGCCATGAAAATAGTTCAGCACCGCTATCAAGGATCAAGTGTCTCTCTACAGCTTACCATGGCGGGGATTTAAGCGTGTTTGCTTAGACAGATGGCTTACCGATGTACTTGCATCAATGACACTGCAGAAAAAAAGAGAAGACTTGGGAAGAAGAAAAAAACTTGAATCTTCGCACCAGGGGGCAGAATACCTAGACTGCTTATCCTAAGGCTAGTTATAAAAAGAATAATGGCAGCTAGAGGCAAAACGGAACGATATAGTCATATAGGGAGAAAGAATAGGCGCAAAAAAAGAGGAAGTCGATTAGGTTTAGAAACTTGGTTAAAGATGTACGACTTTTTTGGGGAAAAAAGCAATAAACTTTGATAATAATCGTCATTGGTTTTTTTTTTGCGCAGACGTTCACGCTTCTGTGCATGTGCAAAACACACAGGCGATCTCAAGACTGAGGACCTAGGGTACCACTAGAAATCTGTTCATAAAGTGATCTTTTTATGAACCAGTTATTCTGCATGCTATGCGGGATTGTTCCCACGTGCTGCAGTATAATCAGTCGTGACAGGTCACCCCGTGAACCCTTAATGGGGAATGCGTGTGTTGATAGAGGGGAGTCAAGCATTTCCCTTCAAGTCTTCTGTTCTCATACCCTAATGGGTTTGGTGACAGTAAAAACTGCTTGTTGGCTTCGTTAATCCCACAAAGATCCCGACAGAATGTAAAAGAAGACACATTTCAGATCGTTGGAGACCTTACTACAAGATTCTTTAAAGCTACGGCCTCTTTCGGCAAACTGCACCCCATGACACCCTATCTGCCAGTACTAAGACACCTCAAGAAGAAACCCAAACACAGGTGTGTGGATCTATATCTGTATGAAGGAAGGGTGCTCTTCCCCCTTTAAGCTCTCTATTCAACGAAAATAAAGAATGCATCATCTCACATTCGCACCCAGCGGCTTGACTATCAAAGGCGTTGATGATCAATTAACAGCATTTTTATTAAAATTACGTTTGGCGTTAGGTGAGTCGTGTGAACTGAAAACAGGAAATGACGCCGCGGGATGGAAAAAGCCAGCAGACATTAACGATTCATGAGGAAAGAAATGGTCTCTTCTGCCCCTAGAAGCTTCAGCCACTGCCCAGAACACAATCCGTGACAAAACGCCTTTTGTTAACAACGCGTCAATAGGCGCTGTCCCTGACAGTACTAGTCATTGAGAACACTAGTTCCAGACACGTCTCCTGCATTTCCACAGCCTCAAATTCTGTGCTGTTCACTCAGCATGATCAGTCTCTTTCACTCTCTGGAGACATAAATCTCACATGGTTTGCTTTTCATTCAAATGAATAGCATTTGGTCAATATAAATATTCAAAAGGTCGCTTGAAGTAAATTGATCAAGCGTTTGCAGCGTGGCACAGCAACTATACATTATAGTGACGAAAAGGGGGATGTGACCTTAAGATGTAGAGATCTGTGAAAATGTGGACATATATAGCCTGAAATTATAATCCCCCTTTCTCTTAATATATAAATATATATAAAGTAACTTTTACAATTAAAATGAAGATGTTTCACAGACTGTCATAAAGACTGTTTCCGTGCTATGGTAGCTTACAACGGTTAGTCGTAAAGATTCTTTAAAGACAACTGATTATGATACCTGACTACGTGCGTGTGTGTGTGTGTGTGTGTGTGTGTGTGTGTGTGTGTGTGTTTGTGTGTGTGTGTTAAGGATTCACACTCATTCAGTAACCGATAAGTGCAAGTTGGGCTAAAGCGGATAAAAAAATTAATAAATTATTTGAAATAAAAAGAAAAAATATACTTTATTCTTGGAAGCAATAACAAAATGTTCGGGATTCTAAGCGAAACTTTTCTTTTTCTGAAGCTTGGCTTAGAGTCCAATATTACGTTTGCGGATAGACACACTGTTGCCAGAGTTTATCTGCTGCTGAAAAAATACAATCGAAAGCAGACAATAGAGGTTCCTTTAATTTCAGTAGGTCTGTATTTGCGATACGCATCTTCAATTAATTTCATTTCTGTTTGTTTAATTCTTTCTCATCTCTTGCCCCATTCACCTTCTCTGTTCGCCAGAAGTTTCCAAAACTTCACCAAAAGTTTTCTCATCAAGCTGTCCGATTGGATGATTCAAGTCGGAGATGAATGGGAAGATAAGAAGATAAAATGGTTTCTTTGCTTCTAGCGGAAGTTTCAATCCAGTCTCTAAGTCAGCTGAATGAAGTTGACCTTTGAACTAGATGTAAATCAATCTCATTTAATCCCCTATTACAGAATTCCAGATCTGGACTCTTCTCGATTTTCTTCATCAGCTTCCACTGTAAGTGCAATTATGTACCATGAGGTCACCAACGTAGAAAAGGGAATCCACATTTCAAGTCTGTATAAGACAACTCGATTTGATTTTGCCTTTTCTGTGTCTCGTACCCTGGTTTTAGTTGCACAGCAAGTGTCTGAAACCTAAAACTGTTTACATTTTCAAACACGTGATGATGCAGCTAAGCCCTAGACCGTTGCTGCTTTTTTCTTAAAATAAAAATAGATGTAGACCAGTCAGTAGAAGATCCAACTTATTCTTAAACTTAGAGATGCAAAATTATAAAAATTTCATGTTCCCTAAAAATAGCTAAGTAAAATATCAAATTTAATTCAAACCATTGGCAAGCGACGAAGAACACGTTAAAATTTTCTTTCACTGTTTGTCAGATAAGTCTTTTCTTTTATAACTTTTTTTGCCCAGCGCATCGAACAAACAAAAATCAGTCATCTTAAATATCAATGAATCAGTCGATCAATCAAACTCTACAGCAAGGTAAGAAAGATTTTGTGAGCAGTAGACCTGATTAACTGAAACTGAAATTGATAAAAGAAAAAGTCTTTCTCAAAAACAAGGTTCTAATAAGCTATAATATATTTTTATCTCTAATAAAACAAGAACATAATATGAAGAATGTTAAATACATGGATAATAATGCTGTAATATTGATAGTTATAAAAACAACGATGCACCAAAAGAAAACTATATTGCTATTATTATAAGTGAATACTTGATAAGTTTTCAGAAATAAGATAAAAACGAAGGGGGAATAGACTGGTTGGAACTGAGGTCGTCACCGCTGACTGCACTCACCTGTGCTAGCGGTGGCTATTTGTAATTTAATTTCTATGTTTATAGCGGTATTTATCGCAAAAGACGGAAGCACTTAAAGCAAGGACGTTCGTGTTTCGTCAAAATATTATTCTCCTTGTCTCTGCTGTGTTCTAGCACTTTCTTAACTGCGAACCTTATCTCGCATTGTAACTACAATATTCTGCTCTTGTTCATATTTCGTGGTTTCGTTCGAATAAACGCTTATAAACAGGCAATAAGTATTCTTTGTTTTACTTGTGTTTCCTACTTGGTTGCTTGCTTGATTTTTTTCTAAGCTATCAAAAAAAAAAAAAAAATTCACGACTCAAAACTAACAAACGAATGATGTATCGAAATAATACTAGTCCGACACCATTTCTACATAACGGAATACTACAACTACAACCTCAAGAAGGTTCACTCTTTTTTTATTGACGTTGCACATAAAGTATATTTAGATTTTATCACCATGAAAAAAAATGTTTCGAACAATTGATATTATTTTGGAGGTACGAATGTTGTTGTTTTTTTTTTTTGAAGGAGTAAGAACCTAATTGTGTAATTACCCAAAACATGTGGGGTGTTTCTAAGCTCCCACCTGACATTATCGCACACAGGGCATCGATCACAGTGCGCTGACAGCTAATAGAATGCGTTCACAGTGACGTGATGCCTTCGATGGGAGATCGACAGGCTTAATCGTCTTGGTCGATTAAGAACTACTTTTAGGGTCACGAAACCCAGAATGTTGTGCTAATGCAGCGTAAGAAACGTTACGGTAGATTGCAGAATTGTCCTGAGACATACATTGCCGAACACACACACACACACACACACACACACACACACACACACACACAGAGACGTGTGTACCCAGAGGTAGTCCAAGACAGGCCTTGAGGCGGACAGATACAGACGCAGGCAGGAAGGAAGAAATGACTAACATTGAAACAAACATCCTCACTATGGCAGCTCTGACTGTTATTCTGTTAAATACAATTATTTTTCGGTTCATACTAATACTTAAATAGTGATTTAGTCTCGCTGCTTCTCGCTAAACGCCTAATCTCCTCAGCGAGGACTTCTGTCTCTGACGTCACTCACAAGCACGCATGCGCGCATGCAATGTCGGGCGAGAACGTTTCTTGCGCGAATCGTTGGTGTTGACCTGTTGTAAATATTGCGATCTGAACACGCAGCATAGGACGGAGGGCACTGTGTATGTTTTAAAAGAAAGCTTGCAAAAAAAAGCGACACTCATAGATCTGTCCATCTCCATTGCATGGCTTTCGGGACTGAAAAATGTCATGCACATTATGCAATCAAGATTCTGCAGAAGAAGTAGGCGGTTCTGTACACCTTTCAGAACGCGATTATCGACACAGAGAGACAGAAGAGAAACAGTGAATGAAAGACTGTTCAGTTTAAACAAGCAGTAATACGCTTTTGACTTGAAAATTACTTTGTATATGAGAACAAAAACAATATGTAATTTACAGGTTTTCAATCTCAAAGCACTCGGATGCGATATTTTATTAAGGAAAGTTGATTTTTTTCGGAAAATCTGTTATCTTTTATCACATGCATGGATTAATGTAAACCAGCCGGCACACGGTTGCCTTGACAACTGCGCCTACGAGCGGAAACTAAGGTGAAGAGTTTCCATTTTTATACTAGTGTGAATACTCAACAGATATTTCAGTCTGAGCTTGACACAGCCTTGAAATTCTCTGCATACCGACACTTTACCAGTTAACTGAATGTTTGCATTTCTAAATAAGCATTTAAGATGAAAGCTACCGAGCAGGGATTTTTCACTGAAAGATAACAAACATTTTCATGTTTAAATTGCAGTTGAAATAAAACATTCCTTATCCGTGTTCGTCTCTCCTACAACGTTCCCTGCTATATCTATACACCTTTAGTTCTGGGATATTTCCCGCTTTTATTTATTCACAATGGGCTCCAAGCAAACAGAACATAAAGGACATAACAAGATATAGTGGAATCATCGAAAGATATTGATCAATAAAGAATCAGTAATAGCTCAATGCTGTTTTCTCATCTTTAAATTTCAACGGACAAGTCAGGTATACACTCGTCTTTGGCATTTTTTTTTCATCTTAATTTTTTGTAGCATTTCTTTATACAGATGCGCAGTTTTATTCCCTGGGTTCTTCCCCACAAAGCTCCTCAAGACCTTTCACGTGTGTTCTCAGATGTAATCGCAAATAATTTTACTTGGTGTTCTTCGTTTTGTCCGCACGGACAGACTGAATTCCCACTCACTTTAAAGACGATGACATAACCACATTTTAAAGCGACTGTTGTGTGTCAAAGCCATTAAAGGTACGTTAAGTACAGGCGCGGTGGTTAAGTCTAAAAAAATGAGGGTGGATCTCTTTTGCAGTTTGCCGCCAGTTTCAGCCGCGAGCAATCAAAGCCACGTGTGAAAAATTATCCGACGCAGTTGCATAAAGGCAGAAAGGCAGGGCTGTAAATCTGCTGTCGCGTGGTGTCAGCTGACAACAATTTTCTCATATTTGTTGTGCCGGTACCAAAAGAAAATACCGTTTACGCTTGGCTTGGCATCTGTTACACTTCAAAGCACGTGAACGGCTCGAGCGGACATCGTTCTTCACCTGAGAATGACAAGAATAGTGAATCTCTGAATGCAACACAAACTAAGGTTACATGTCTATGCTTTTATACCTGAAGACTGAATCGAATGTCTTCTCGGCTTTGAAGCGGCGTGCGTATTAAGTGTTTGCGATAACTCAGGGGTGGCAAAGCTTAGGTCTAGACATTAAATAATGTATTCCACGCAGAGACTGCAGGATAAGTTTTGCAGCCAGCGGTTTTACCCGCCGTCTCACATGATTCATCGACGCAGTCTTTAAAAGCCCACAGAAACTAATGATTAGGTACACATGCACTATGCAATATCAATCAATAAATAACTAAATAAGTAAACTGAGCCAATGTCAAATGCTAACTAGTTGGACACTTCAGATAATCACGATAATGACTGTTTGTGTTATGTAATGCAATCAAATTGTACACAGATCTTACATGTTTCCATGAACCAATAATAATAATAATAATAGTGAAGATTTTTATAGCGCATTTTCACACTCATAGAGAGCATGGTCTTAGCGCTTAAAACGAGGAAGAGACGTGGACTAAGTAGATACAGTGGAACAAGATGAGTGGAACAAGAAAGAGAGACGGTCACACAGGCATGCAGGAATAAGGGGAAATCTCCCAAATTCTTGACATGAAATTATATTAAACAATAAAGCTGAATGCCTATGGTATTTAGCAGAAGTCTCACACTACAGCTTTTATTTAGAAAAAAAAATCTTGTCGTGATCTGCAGGTTAAGTCGTGTACTTTTACGCAATGCTACAACTCTGTGTCGTGTCTAATATACAGTTGCACGAAGTTTTATGTTGACGAGGCATCACAGCGCCGACATTTAGCAGTTGACACCACAATATTTGATGCTTAGTCAGTAAATCTTCAGAGCTTAAAACGTAAATAACTCTGCGATAGCAGGGCCGTGTTGTCCTGGTGAACCGCCCTTCCAGAGCGAGACAGGTCTGAATGAGGTAACACGGCGCTGGCCCGATGTTGATTCTGGAATCGAGCCGAAGAAAAAACATTATTATCGAGCGTTCACCACCAGAATGCTTACTTGTCGACCGTTCCCCGCGCGACCTTTGTCCACTTCATGTCTACACGACTGTACTGTTGAGATTAAATGTGGATGGTCATCAGACAGGGGGAGGTGTAAGTTTTGCATGCATCACGTGACTATAACATTCTGGTGACAGCAAAGGTCAGTCTAGAGGAAAGGTCAATGACACTACTGGCAAGGCTCGAGAAGTGTCAGCATTTTTCGTATGCCCACCAGGGAATGCACGCTACTTTGCAGAAACTCTTTGTGAACATCTTCCACAAAATGATTTTTTTTTCTCTCAAAATAAATGTTATGTGTTAAGATATTAATCCATATAATCATTTAATTTCAATTACTTGATCAAACATACACCTACAAGATGAAAGTGTACTTTTATAATGCCTTGAAGGGGCTGATAGGGGTTTTAGTACTACAATGGCCCTATCACTGATGGTTTCAAATGCACGAAAATGATTTTTCGTCTGCGCTAGAAGAAAATATGATTAAACTGGTTTTTGCTTCCATGATAGAACTCAAAGCCAGCACTCGAAAAACACGTCCTAAGGAATAATATGACAAACAATAACACTCTCACAATCAGTGTGAGTCCACTAGTGGACGTAAGCGAATTTGTGTACTTGGGCAGCATGGTGACAGAAAATAGTGACTGTAAACAAAAGGTCAACACCATGATCAGCAAAACCAACCAAGCTTTTGCAATGCTTAAGCCCATCTGGAGATCCCCTGGCCTCAGCAGCCATACAAAGATCATGATCTTCAAGAGCAGCGTCCTCAGTGTCCTCCTATATGCTGGAAAGCAACAGCCTCCATTGAGAAAAAGCTAGAAGTGTTCCAAACCAGGTGTTTGCGGCGCATACAAAAGAGTGCAGCAATGAGAAAGGGTAGAAGATGAGAGATTTTTTAATACAGTTTTAGGCCTCCCCGATTTATTCGTTCCATCACGTTATTTGGTTTCTGTAATTTACTTTGTGGAGGTTTGACTGAAAAGTGTTGGACAAACACGTAAACAGTCAAACAAAACCGTGTCTTTCGCCCAAATTTTTAATAACTATTCTTGTTTTCTTCATCCAGCCACATTCATTAGACGATAGTTACATGTATTGACGCTTTTTTATAAAAAAAAAACTTTAGTTGCTGGTTTCGCTACGTGCTAGCGTGGTGCTGCACTTAAAGTGCCGACCACCCAGCTATCGCGTCTAGCGAGGTGCTGTGCACACGACTCCTGGCCACCCGTCTAGGTGCTAACCAGTCCAACTCCGACACCGACAGCAACTTATTATGTGCTTGGACGGCTTAGAAGTGCAAACACCTAGTGCTTGTTCTATAACGTTTTCATGTTATTTAACTTATTTGGACACCCAGGCCCTCGATCACGTATGTCGCCATTTAGCCACCTCAGTGCATCCGGTCACGTGGCGTGCTCATGTGATGTTTTCAATGGCCGCCGTTTACATTTGGCTATTGCCGAGACAGGTTCGGAAAATGGCACAAACGCAGTCTACTTCCGGACAGCAGCTGCCACTAATCAGAAGCTGTCAGAAGCAGCGTTGCTGGAAGACACTCGGTCACCTAGAGACTCACTCCAAGCTGATGCGTCTCCTCTTTCAGACATGAACAGACCGCCATGTACTCCAGGAAAGCTGTCAGACTCTCTTGTGCATTGGTACGTACACCCAACACGCCATCCTCAGATTATATGCACAGAGACTCCCACACTAGCTAGGCGTCCGACCCCAAATTAATTTCCGCTAGACGGAATCAGTGTATTAATCGTTCCTACAGTTCTCCGCCATCGTTGGTCACGAAGGCCTTTGGGCGGGGGTTGGGTTGGGGTTGGGTTCAGGTGGGTGGGTGTTTGGGGAGGAACTGCTGCTCTGGTGGAACTAGCGCAAACAGGCCTTCTGTTTACACCTAGAAAAGGCCAAGAGTAGCCTCATGGTGGTCAATATATGACATTCGAGTAGAGTGTGGTTCTGCGGCAAATGTAATATGACAAATAATGACGGTAGTAACGGGATAAAATTCAAAATTCGCAACACAACTATTCATTGACGTATCCAACGTTTCAGCTAACAACCATGTCATAGCAATTTTTATTTAGCTTCGGTAAAAACTTCAAAAATCTCTTTGTGCTGTTCTTAAATACAGCATTACTTGATGTGCTCATTACATTTTATAGATGATAATTCAATATATATCATTTCGTAAAGAATAAAAATAACACATCATACATTATAATTGTTACATTATATAAATAATGCTGATTACATCTTGAAGATTTAGCACGTTGAGTGATCAACATCAACACAGTACTATCAAACTTAGTGTAAATTTTGCTACAAAAAAAGCAGCTGAAAGGTCATGATTTTACAGCCTAGCGACCACAGGTGTCGTGAACTCTTGGTGGGTTCACCGACCATGACAAAGCAGAAAGGTAAGTCCGCTGTAAGGGGAGAGGAGTGTTCCACTCACAGGACTTGAACTCAAATTCGAGACTGCACAAACCATGAGGATAGGTCTCGCCTCAGAAATATATCCTTTAGTCGTGTCCAAGAGAAGTACCTATTGTCCTGTCCTCTTTACCTGCCGACCGTACACTGCCTATATTTAATCTCCCATTCCAGATGAAAGATCCCCCACCCCACCCCTTGTTTACCATTTCTGTCCCATTCGCCTTACTCTCTCCTGCACAACCACAGTTCTAAGCGGAAGAACATCAAAGCCGTCAGATTTAGCCTTATGGCAACCCCTTCCATTTGGTACGAGTAATGTTCTCCCACAAAAAATAGAAATGTCGCCGACTTGATTTGAAAGCACCCTGAAACGAGATGGCTGATTATATTTGCAGAGTCTCAACGGTTCATCTTTGGTTTTAAATTATGAAAAATAGCGAGTACAGCGAAAGGTGCGTGGGTAAAAACGTCTGCATAAAAGATTTATAGCCAGCTTTAATGCTGCAAGCACCAGAGAGAAAGAAAGCAAAACAGCAACGCTTAAAATGAAATTTTCTCTTTGTCTCTCTCTCTGTCTCAGAAGTACATATATATGAAAATATATTCCATTCCCCTCGGTCTTGTTCACTGCGTTGTAGCAAGTTATATATATATTTATCTAATTTGTAAATTTGTTACATGTATGCATGCTAATACTCTGTAATGTGTATAACATTTGTAAACAGGCCTATGGTCTTTACAACAAACTTCCATTTCTCTTTCTCTTATCCCGTTGCATCATCATAATTTCCCTTTCTACACTTTCTTGCTTTTACGACACACCTCCGATGGTCATAGGCCAACAATGACTGCAATGTTTACAAAACTGAAAAAAGTATGCTTTCTTTTTGCTTCTTTCATCTTCTTTGAAGTAGGCCAGTATCAGGCGCGCACATGTACATAAGGCCAAGATGAAAAGGAGGTAACATTAAAGACCCTCAATGAGTATTTTGCCCAGCCTGACCATAAAGGTTCCTCGGTAGAACTGGCCAGATTTTCTCCTTCAATGACTAGAACTAGATGAATTGAAAAATAGGCAATATCAATTTTATTCACAATAAAACTGCTTTTGTTTTGTTCGCTACCCTGTGATTCGCAAGGTCACGTGTATCTCACATGCCTCACTGCCCTTAATTGCTTTAGCAGTAAAATTTGTAACAGCAGGATATGGACTAAACATCTCACACAATTAACATTTCTTGTGCCTGTCGGGAATCCTGCCGAATGAAATATCATATCAGATGGTAATATATGGCTTGGTTAAAGAGTTCCCTTTATACGCCCTCTAAGGTAAAGACGTAGACTACGGTGCCGTTGAATCAAACGTAATCAGCATGAACAGTGACCTAGACGTTAGGTCAGTCTTGTTCAGATGGGCATGATTGCGCCGAATGGATTACCTGCCTTTACATGTTCCATCGAGATTATGAAAATATATCTGGCGTCAAATCTGATCTTTCCCTCTCCAAAATATCAAGCAAGAGAGCGGAAAGTGAGGGAATAAAGAGAAAAATTTCAAGACAAGATCAAAGGGAAGAATTCTTACATCCAGCTTGTAGTTGTGTTCCGACAGTTGTGCCCTGTTATTAAGAAACAAGAAAGAGCAGCAGACAAATGGAAAAAGGAAAGAAAAAAGGCGACACGTACTTTCAGCCATTGACTCTCTCTATCTCTCTCTCTCTCACACACACACACACACACACACACACACACACACACACGCTCGCGCAACCACGCACGCACAAACATATTATGAGAGGAAGATGGAGGGACCAAGAGAAGGCTCCTAGTTGTTCTGTATCCTTTTTTTTCTCATTCTGAATCTAAATCGAATTCTTCATCAAAGCATTTCTGGAATTGACATCACATTTTTAAAGAGTGCTTATTAAAACATCGTAGTGTCCTTTCCATCCTCTCTATCTTCTCTATTGTCGGGAAGAATAACAGCAGCATGCACTTTTTGTAACAGGTAATTCAGCATGTTCTGCACTTAAGTTAGATTAATGAGCTGCAATGTTTTGTTAGGATGTCTGTGTTTTCAGTTCTCCTCACTGTGTGTGTGTGTGTGAGAGAGAGAGAGAGAGAGAAACAGCCTTCAACACAAATGCCATTGCCACTCCTCACACCGGAAGCTACGTTGCCCACCAGAAAATGTAAAGTCAGACAACCTCTCACAACACTTCATTACAATGCCACTGATGCGAGAATCTACCCTTCACTCTCTGTCCATCACAGGCAGTGCTCACAAAGGATATTTACATCAGGGAGCTGCATGCACAACCGATAAGCGGAGATGACAAGCGGCCAACCATGGCATCAAGACCTCAATCGTGTTATGGCGTCGGCATCGCTGCATCCGTTACTTCCTTTACAGAGGGTTGCCATCGACTTTTGACAAGAAGAGGACCAGTTCAACTGAAAACGTTACTGTTACGGCATTTTGACAAGTCCCACATTGTTGTGACAAAGACTCATACAATAGACATTTCGACCTGAATACTTGTCGCCTCTTGACTTGCGCATATAAAAAATGATAATGATAGAGAGGACGAACAAAACACATACAAAAGAAGATAAGGAAGATAACACACACACACACACACACACACACACACACACACGTACGCACGCACGCACGCGCTCACATGACGATGGAAACACCTAATTTCGTTGTTCATATAGTAATTATCAAAGGAAAATGAGCTCTTGGCCGTTCATTAGACTGAACTGAACACGTGCGCTGTGCGAGTATTTGCGTGGTGTGCTAGAGTTAAACAGACGTCAAAAAAGAAAACAACAGAACAAAATGAGATGAAACTACCATAAAGCCAGTATTCAAAGGCTTTAAATGAACGAGCAAGTGCTATTTATTTTTAAACAAATTTTTCAATCATACGCAATATAATAAACAAATAGTGCTACCTTAAACCTTGAATTGAATGACACTGAAAGTTGCTGTTGGGCCCATTGTTGACCGAAAGACCGCACAAAGAATGTTCAATTTTCTAGTCAAGATCAGCTCTAAAGCTTTACAGTTCTTCTGGATTACTACACAATTTACATTCGTGCTGTAAGTCGGCAGCTTGCTGAGCGGAAGAAAAAGCCATTGTACAAATCCTTAGCATGAAGATTTATTTTACACCTCACCCATGTAAATTCTATTGCGTTGGTCCATAACTCACTTTAAGAAAGAAAATTGAGAGAACAGTTTTTATACCTTTTTTGAAATTCCCCCCCCCCCTGAAACTAATTAGACACTACACACTATTCAGGAAAAAATTGCGTAAAATCCACTCAGATTCCCATATACTGATGAATATGGCACAGACAAAAGAAGATGGCAAAAAAAAAATCATTAAAAATCTAAAAAGTACTCACCAATGGTATAATGAGAGCGCCGACCCCTTCAATGAGGAAATTAAGATCAACCTTCCGTTCACTTGTCAGCTCCGTTGAATCTCCCTCCGAGCCTATAGATGATGTAACGGAAATGTTACTGGTCTTTCGTGTTCTCGGTGACCCTTCCCCTGACCTGCTTTTACTGGGGTCAGAGGTCACACCGTCTCTCACTTTCAACACCGGGCCGTCCTCAAGCACTGTGTAACACGTCGGGTAGGCTCCGAACTTTCGGATGTCGTTCTTGTCCAGCACCGGCACATCTGGCGCGAACTTGACCCTCCTGGTGTTAGAGGTCCCTCCCTCAAGTCCTTCTGGCGACCCGTTAGATGTCGCATTTGTCTCCGCTTTACCGCTGCGGAGTGCTGCCACCTCTTCCTTCATTGCTTTAAAAGGGCAGCTCATCTTGGATGATGAATGGGGCCCTATGTCCTTGGCTGTCTCTCTTGTTTTTGAGCTAATGCTTCTTTTGGAAATTGGTCCGAGTTCAGTTCAAGGTTAACACCATCATACGCTCATTTGTATCATAAGAACTTTCAAAGAAGGAAGTCGCGAGTCTTTAATGTACGCGGTTCATTTCTGCGGCTGGCATAAAAACCGATCCCTCTTACAAAATGTATGACAGGAAAACGAGGATATATCAACGTCTGAGGCACAATTTCTGGACGAAACTCAACGATGAACCAAGAGAGCCTCTTATCCACAGATCCACATATTCCACACTCTTTTGATAATCGCAGCTGCACACTGCCACTCGGCTCACAGTTGACGCCTGTTCTCGTTCCACACACGCAGACAAAAATTGTTGCTTATTCTGCTTCTCTTCGTTGGCGCTACTGCTTGACTACAATATGCTCTCCAAGAGACCAGCTGTCAATCGAAAACTCGCGTGCGTTCCAGGCGGACCCTGGCAGGAAGACAGGTTTGGTATATGGAAACTCGCGCTATCAGGTGGTGGACGTCGCCATCCTGGCATACCCACATCCGTATCTTCACCGGCCTGCAGCAACAAGAGAGAGACAAAAGTTATTGTCGGCAGGATGAGACGGGATGGGACATCCGAAAAAGTGCACAATTCTTGCGCCCAAATATAGTACGTCGATTGTAAATAACGTGCTGGACTGTTTACCTGTAAGGTAAAATGACAGACATACTACATCTGGACCTCGCACATCCAACTATGGTATCGATGAATTTCTGTATGAGCTTTCTGGATTAACAGATTTCATTGTTAATGTCGGCAAAGTGTAGGAAAAGAAAGTAATTTAAATGATGAGGCACACATCTGGACAATTTTCTGAAACTGCATATACTTCAAGCACACAACATATTCATGAATATGTGTATGTGTGTACATGAATATGTTGTGTGTAAACACAATATCTGAGTTGCATAAATGCCCATTTAAGTAAGGCAGGAAAACATGTCACTTTTTCACTATATTTTTGATTCTTTTAATATGACTGGTCGCGTTTAACTGACTCATTATGCCATAAGACCACTAAGGTACAGTTTCTGTGCACGATTTATGTCTGTGACACAGTACGATCACAAGAGGGCAGAGAGAAGGAGAGAGAGAGAGGGTGGACTGTACATGAATATGTTGTGAAGGCCTCAGCCAGTAGGAGAAGTGGGTCCATAATATGTTACTTCCGAGTATCAGTGTACAACCGTGACGTCACGAATTTGACCTCATTCTTTGCATAGTAGGCGTGTGCGCAGAAAACGGGTAAGTAAGCAGGAATTTCCCTCAGGTCTGGAAAAAGAATATCTTGTTCTGAGCTTTACCCAACCATTAAAAAAAACTGCACTAAGGTCACCTAAGCTTTACCTATAGCGTCAACCTGTTATACTGGTGAACCAATATCCCCGCCTTTAGGTCGTGTTTTTACAAGTCATCCAGCCTACCGCCCAACTAGTCTACAGCTAAGCCCAGTTTGCTGAGTCTATTGTTAGCCCAGTTTGCTGAGTCTATTGTTAGCACAGTTTACTGTTATCCCAGTCTCGTTTTCCCCTAGACTCCTATTCGTTCAGTCTGCCAAATCTTCAGTTCTTCCAGTGTCCATTTTCATCCAGTCTACTGTTTATCTTTTCTACTTTTCACCCGTTCATCCAATCTAACTTTCACCAAGCCTGTTCACCCAATCTCCAGTTCGTCGATTTTATTATTCACCCAGTCTAGTGTTCACGTTCCTCTTGCTGTTCCTGTGTGTGGACACTAGAACCTGCCACCAACCAACTCTAATGTCTTGAAAAGTTCTTTGAGAACTCGTTACATTTGTCACTCTCTGCTAGCTGTCAGATCACTAGTCTAAAGGATCTCACGAGTTTTAACCCTTTCTGCTTCAACTGTCTGGTTTTTTTTTCAATTACAATTCCATCTATCTGCCACTTCTTTTCTGTAATCCTACCACGGCTGTCCACAAACCTCGTCAAAAGTTAGCATTGTGTTAAGTAACTTGCCGGCCCAGAGGCCTCTCTAGCTGACTGAATTAGGCATCAATGTGCCTTTTGGTGCCTCTACGAGCTTTCTTGACTCAAGTTTTCTTTTTGTAGAAACAATGTTCGCATCATAGCGTTATTTTTAAATATGTTTTTGACTTTGCGCGCAGGAAATTGCGAACCTTTTTATTGTCATTACACCCAGTGATCACAGTCACTGTGCACTTGAATAATTTGTAATTACATGTTCGCGCACCTAGGTGTGTGTGTGTGAGTGAGTGAGTGAGTGAGTGAGTGAGTGAGTGAGTGAGTGAGTGAGTGAGTGAGTGAGTGAGTGAGTGAGTGAGTGTTTGCAGGCTACGCTTTTAAGAGCTTTCCCGAATATTGCAAGGACTCTGAAAGCACTGAAGAAATTAAGGTGATATTAGACAAGATTAGGAATGTAGTCGCCCACTTATAATGAAAACCTCTATACGTGTGCTGTTCATTTACTATCTCGATCCAGAGAATGATAGTAAAAGGGAAAGAAAGAGAGAAAAAACGGGGGAGAAAAACAAGCACCTTTGAATATTTCTTTACATTTGAATTGAATGATTGTTTTTGTTGTAAACATTTCGTTTGGTACAAGATCAAACATCCAGACTTTCACTTGTTTGTGTGTGTAGATGCATATGCTTGCTACATCGATGTAGCCGATATCACCCTTTGAATATTCCTCATATACTGACGCTGTGTTTTTCAGACCTAGCCAATATTTATAATGCCTAATTCAAAAGCCAAAGTGTTAAGAAGGAATACAAAATTAAGGATTAACAAAATTCTTCTCTTAGTATTTGGGGGTAAATACTGTAAGACATCAGCATAACTCAATCAAGACCAAAGACTCTTCAAATGAAATACCGAAGAAAAATCTTCAAGATACTCTGGCTAATCAGAATCACCAACTACACAAACATTGCATACATAATACATTAACGTGAAGGAACTAGCTAGCGCAGACGTGCAAAATTAAACCTGATGAAGCATCAAATATCCTTTCCCTAGACATCTGATGGTATAAGCACGGACTTGTATTACTGGACTCTCTTGCAGACGATTTTTTTCAGTGAAGTCATAAAACGAGGCTGGTTACGAAATAGCTTCCGGTTTATTCACATTCATTGTTAGAGCTCGCCGAGACTAACAGCGGAAAACTTTGCAAGAGGCTCAGCGTTGGTCTCGGCAGACAGACAGCAATCCACCTATAGACGTCCGTGGTATAACACCGCGAGGATCCAAACAAAATCAAGATCATTTTAAAAAAATGTAATGAAACTAGAACGGTGAACCTGTAATAATATAGCCAACTATGCAGCCGGCAGGCAGAAATGGACGTCTATAGCTGATTCTTATCTACAACCTTGGAACGAAGAGGATAAAGTAATAAAGTTAGTAAAAAAGTAAGTAGGGTGTGATAACCTTCATTTCATATGTGTACATAGAAACCTTTTTTTCCCGAAATCTGCTCATACAAGCTGTTCTAGCCTTTACCTCCAGAACATACTTTATCCAGTAATGTTTCAGACTGCCCTGTCTTCGTGTCCTGCTTGATGCACTGGACTCGTCCCTTCTGCCTGGCTGAAGCAGCATGCAGTACAGGGTGTGCAGCATGGCACAGTCCTCACGAGGGTCGGCTGGCGAGACATCTTCAGGTCCCACGGTGTCCGCTCCTCCTCCCCCCCCAACTTCCCCCATCCCCTCGTCTACCGACTTCACAGACATGTCCATCGTGCAATCACTGTATGTTTGCCATGACACGGTCACCTCCTTCCTCCTGACATGTTTCAATGGCTAGGCCATTGTCCAGACTCTCAACATGAATTTATGACAATGTCCATGCTATTGCGAGATTTTATTCATATGGTTACGTGACACTGGTAAACGAAAAGGAAAGTTTGAAGGAGAGACAAGGCTTTCAAACTATGTATTTCAGCTCTCTTTCTCTCTCTCTTATATATATATATATAATAGAGAGCTGAAATACAGTTTGAAAGTTGTTTAAAGATAGTTCAAACATACATATATCTATACATATATATATATACAAAGGGGTTTTGTTTTGTGAGAGTGTGTGCGCTCCCTGCACATGTGTGTGCGTGTGTATATGTGTGTGTGTGCGCTCTTTGCATGCTCTTGTGTGTGTGTGTGTGTGTGTGTGTGTGTGTGTGTGTGTGTGTGTGTGTGTGTGTGTGTGTGTGTGTGTGTGCGTTAGCAACTACTGCTTATGGCGTGCGTCGACTTTACTTGCACCACTCTCGGCTGTCTTCCTCCATGTCGATTTCATATTTTCACAACTGCTCGTTACGACCAAACTTCGTAGTAATGGTGTTGTAGGGGCTGTGGTGCTGCTGTTACGTCAGTCAGACCAAAAAAACCCTCCAGGAACTTTTCTAGTGCATTCTGACACAAATAATGTATGTACGGTCAGATGCTGCCAGCCACACACCCGCGGCTTATGCTCGGAAGAATCATCGGCCGTTGATAAGCTTTGACTTAAGAGATGTGACTGCTGACACTGATCCCTTAAATCAAATTCAAGACCCGAAATCCTAAGGGCAGAGAAGATCAAATGTGATCGCTGAGATAATGCCACTTACAACACATGCATTGTACTTCGTTTGAACAAAGGAAAAACAAAAAATCAGCTCTACCCTTCTGCTTTGATGTGTTCTGTGTGCGTTGTGTGTTGTTGTTGTTTGTGTGTGTGTGTGTGTGTGTGCGTGTGCGTGTGTGTGTGTGTGTTAACGTGTTAGGAAAGGAATTGAAACTCTCCTGGCCACCCGACGTCAGTAACCTTTCACATTTCTTGCGTCTTCTTTGAGGCATTATTCGATGCCATTTTACATTCAGTGGTATAAATCTCGTGAGGCTGGTGAGCACCTTATTAACTTTAGTACCTTATTAACTGCTCAGTCTATTTCTTCTGGACATTTCATTACCCTGACATTGCTAGATCGTGACCTTCAATGAATCCTTCCCCTCCATCCATTGACAGTCTGGTCCAGATCCGGCACTGCTGACTGTGTGTGCAGTCAACGAACTGTAGACTGGGAGCCAGAGAGATGTAATAGCTTGTGGTTGTGGTAAACATACCCTGTGTGTGTGTGTGTGTGTGTGAGAGAGAGAGAGAGAGAGAGTGTGTGTGTGTGTGTGAGAGAGAGAGAGAGAGATAGAGAGACAGACTGAAAATAGAGTGAGTGGTTACACACCAGCCCACCCCTGTCTCGTGGTAAGGTGTGTAAGCGTGTATTTTGGTGTGTAATTTTGTAAGCTGGTGTGAGGTGTGTGTTCTGCAAAACTTTGTTTTTCCATGCGGACCCAGTTATGCGCCCCGAAACCTTTAAACCGTTAGAATTGATATATTAAAGACATGCACATTTGCAGCAGGCGAGCGTGGCATTAGATTCCACGGTCCACTGCACCACAGCACCTCTATAGGTGTATAAGCTATAGAACTACTTTCGTCTAGTATCACACAGCGTTGCCCCTTACAGTGTGTGGGAAAAAAAGCACAACCCTTGAGGTCTCGCTGACAGCCCAAGAGACAAGCCTACACATTTCGTGGCGGCCACCTCTACACCTAAAAATGCGAGAAAAATGACAACTCACGCTTGCGTGTCTCCCTCCGGGCCGTTACAAGGTCGCGCCGTCCACAGTAACTCTTCCAGCGATGCCCTAGTAACAGGTCACGAGTCCTCTCCCCTTTCTTGGTGCATTGGCCGCGGAACTGACAAAACCCGTTCGCGCCAGGTAGCGCGACAGCCCCCGAAACTGAAAAAGCTGGTCAGTGAAGAAGATCGTTTCTATATCCTCTCTGTCGTTGGGCAGTCTACTTGTTCGTCCTCCTACTAACGACACGGTGGCACATGGTCGTCATCGATCACTGGAGCGGCTTTTTCCTTGTTGCTGGGTGTTGATGGAGGGTGGTAAGGGGTGGATAGAGGGCTGGTGGGGTGGCTACACATGCGCGCGTTATGTACGAACAAAGGACGAAGAAGAAACCTTTCAACCTTGAAACTAGCTTCAGTCCACTCCACCGGAAGGCCGTGATGTCAAGGGCTAGCAGTTTATTCCGACGGTTCCGCTTTGTCAACAGGCCAGCGCTACTTGTTAGCTCTCTTCAAACAACATCACGGCTATTTGCTAGACGGGTACACGGTGTCGGGGTGGAAGTAAAGACGTGGGTGGAGTGGCGGAGGGGGGGGGGAGAACGGTGACGGGTGAGAGCGCGGCGTTCAGGTATCAACGTCATGCAGCAGACGACAATCAATGCTCGGTTCTGCTTTGGCGGGACAGCGACGTCTCAACCGTCGTCGATGACGATGAACGCAAGATAGCGCCCCCTCGCACAGCATCTTGCCCCATCTTCTGAGCTAAGACTTGAACCACAGGTCGTGCCATGCACACTGAAGGGGTGGGGGAAAGGGCTATTAGTTCTTTGCCAAGAGGACCTCAGCTGTATCCACAGACGCGGGAGTAGTTGTCAAGGCGTGGACTAACTACTCGCCCCACTGTCTTCCCTCTCTCGCTCCCCCCCCTCTCTCTCTCTCTCTCTGCTGTCGCGTGCCGCTCACAACCCACTGACAACCACCAAGGTGTTCTCTCCCTTTTTTTCGCGAGTAGATGTTCTTCGCAGAGGCACTGTTGGTAACCGTTGGCAAGAGTGCCTTTTAATCCACGTTGGTCTCGCTAATATTAATTGCATTGTACGCAGTGCCGAAAGAAGAATGGTCCTGGGGCTTAAAGGGGGGGGGAGGGGTTAAAGAGCTGCTCCGTCCCCTTCGCTTCACAGTCTTAGGGAAGGTGGCAAAAAGCAGGCCGTGAAATTTTATTGTTTCCGGTGATAGGTCAAGGCGATGGAGGATCCCTGTAGGACCGTAAAGGCGTAATAACAACCAGCTGCCGGACTCAAGGTTGAACTGACATTTTGTGATCACCGAGTGCTGTCTCAATTGACTTCATCACCGGCCAGAGTTCGACATCCCAGCTTGTCTCCCAGGTACAGGAGCACCAGTGACGTCACTTCATCCTTCTTTGTGTTCATCTCGCCCTGCAGTCCTCGCTTGCCCCCCAGACATGTTCGTTCGCAGCCAGCGACATTCCACTGCACAACACCTGGCTGCCCATAATACAAACACACAATAGTGGATGGCTTACCGGCCCTTTGCTGCTTAACTCGAAGTTGTTTCGCTGAATTGCCCCATTCAAGTCCTGTCCATGGGCCTGTGGCTGTGAGATCAGCACACGAACTAAAAATAGCAAATGAAACACCTTTATTATTCCTCCTGCTCCTGACTGATTCCGTCTTTTATTCAACTCACAGAAGTTCTTTTTTCCCCGTTATCGTCTCCCCCTTCCACCTTCCCTATGCAGTCATTAAACACTTCATTATCAGTTTGGCATTCTCGGGATTATCAGACAGAAAGGGCTTCCACAGCCGCATCATGGAATTCGTAGATGGCTGCTGGGTCCTCTGCGTGCCAAACTCGCAGTCACGTGACAGTATGAGATCGTTGTTACTTCACGGAAGCCTCGCAGCCGGTGCCCAACGCACTCGCTCACGGCAGTTAAGAACGCCTCGACGGTTCCAGAGACGATCGGGTGTCAGACATTGTGGCCGTGTCATTGGCAAGAATTCTCTAACCAGAAGCAATAAAAAAGGGAGGAAAAGGGAGGAAAATGTCGAAATGCAGATTTCGTTTATCTCCAGTGACTGCCCCACACAACGATTTGCTGCTCGCCTTGGTCGAAATCTTCAAAGGGACCGCACCTCTTGCATCTTCTTGCACTGATCGGTGAGCGACTGAAGTATCCTAACAATCTGCCGTCCACGTTTGCACATCGTAAAACTTGGTCATCGTCTACACCACACATCACACTTTTTGTGTAACATACCCCACGTCACAGCGAACTACCCACTCTAGTCCGGACGATTTGCGAAGGGGGATGGGGTTGTGGGGGAGGGGGCAGAAACTCACACATGGCTATAGTGAGGCCTGTGAACTCGCAGCACGTGGAAGTGGCAGGTCAGGTGAACGAGTAGTTTGCGCATGTGGTTCCGTCGTAACTTTTTCGACAGAGCCAGAAGAAGCCCGGTCACACACCCACCTCTCCACTACCAAAGGTAAATGTCGTGTGTCTACGATGCTGGTTGAGGAGGAGGTGACAACTGCCTTCCGCTGCGGCTGCGCGGAAAAAGACTCGCCGCTGACTGCTGTCGTTGCAGGGCGCGGTGAGATAGCAACACTACAACCAACTCGACCTACGCAGGTAGTTCACATCACAGACACAACCACTTGGATCACGTCACAATCTCATCCACAAGTCCCTTGGCCTTGACTTCAGTTATGGCTTTACCTCTAGGGCAGGCGAACAGGCCGAGTGCCTCTCCCGTCATATCTGTCTAGCACCAGAATAAATCACAGTTACATTTTTGCTCGACGCTGCTGCGACTTTTTGCGAAGCAGGGCTGGCTGGCATCCCAGCTCAAAGTCACTGAACTTTTTTTTTCCTCCGTCTCTCCCCCCACCTTCTGCCTTCAGACTCTGCACGAAAAAATGGAAAAAAATTTTTGCTAAAGGTTCAGCGTTTAGCATCTTTCGAGTCCGGCGTCTCAAGTGGGCTGGGTAGGGGCTGGGGGTAGTAGGGCGAGTGGCCTCCGGAGACGATCCTTGCCACGCGCGACAAAATAATTGAGCGTGAACACGCGCGTGCAAACCCTCGCAGCTCGCAGGTCAAAACTGCAGGCAGAAGGCAGGTCCCGCTGTTCACCGCCAGTCTCGCGACTACGCGACTACCCGATGTGGCTGAGCCATGGCGGCTCGCTTTAAAGGGGGCGCCGACACTACGCGAGTGGTTCGCGTGCTCAGGCTGTGATTCTAGTGCAGCAACATCCCGGTGGCTTCAACCGCATCGCTTGGTTTGTAAAGGTGAGGGGGGATCATTGACACTAAAGTCACGGAGAATCGGCGATGGAGTGAATCAAAAGAAAAAGTCTCTTGGAGTTTTCCATAAAAGAAAAAGATTGCGAGAGGGGGCAGGATGAAAGAGAGGAGAAAACAGTAGCAAGTTTTGTTTTGCTAAGATCAATTACAGATAGTCGAAGAAGTTGATGCCGGGAATGAAATGTTCTTCGAATACGAATTGCAGACTGCAAAACACACACACACACACACACACAAATTCATTTCTAGATCACTGTCCATCCCTCTTTCTAACCTTTACCCCTCTTCGCCCTGAGGCCTCCCCCCATGGTTGTCTGTTTAACAGCGTGTCATTAGATCTGCCGACGGAGGGAAAGTCTACAGTCTGATGTGATTTTGGTATTTTGACTTCCTAGTACATTACGAAAGATTAGTTCCAAACATACCCCTCGGCATGCCCCAGAGATTACATGTATGGAATGTTATGAAAGACCGGCTGAGACTGGATGTGCCTAAAGGTTAATGCTCTCAATCACATCTTTTGCAATAAAAAATAACAAAAAATAGTGATTCTCAGTGGTGAAGATGTCAAGTGCTTTATTAATACTCTAAAATTGAATAGAGAGAAAATGTTGAAATCTGACTACAGTACTAAAACGTGTTTCTTGCGATGTACTAGTTGCTGTGTACTAACATGAATACCTTTATTTGTATGTAATAACATGAATACCTTTATTTGTATGTACTAACGTGAATACGTTTGAGAAATCTGAAATAGCAACTGTACGCATGGTGAATACTAACAGAAACAGGTCACTGCTTCTTGTCTGTATGTGCTAATCAGTCAGCATGCACACTGTCACCTTCTGTCTTTTCATTTTTTTTCTCTCTCCTCCCCGACCTCTCTCTCCTCCCCAACCGCCCCAGGTGAAAATAGAATAATATGCAATTTCAATTAATTTAGAAATCATAAATATCTATAATTCATGCATATACTATAAATCATGAACATCATCTTAGCTCGATAGATCAGTAGTGAGACGAAGGGAATAAAATGTTTAGAGTATATTTGTAACCCGCCACCACTTAATGAGTCTTAACTCGCGCAGAGCAGTTTCCTGCTAGAGGCCCCGAACGGTGATTGGGGTCAGTTTTGTGCAGTTCAACTTTTCTTTAAAAATTAATTCCCTGTCGACTAAACTAACAGGAAAATACACTACTATGTTAAAATGAAAGTTAGAAATTATCTTAAAATACATTTTAGTCGATGTACCCCACGGCGATCAGTCTCGACTTCCACAGGAAAGTGACAAAATTCAAACGTTGTTTCGGTACTGTGATATTTTAGTTATGTTAAAATAGCTTTCAGGATGATATCACCAAAAGGGCTAAAACTCAGCGGTAGAACTTTCTTATTGGAGGTGGGGGGGAAGCTGCGTCATAGGGCGGGCTATGCTATTTTGTGAGAGGGGAGAGCGGGTAGGATCGATGTTTGAGAGGGGTGTGAGGTTGGGCGTCGGTTGGTGTTGTGTGTGATTCATGAAGTGGGGTTAGGTTTAGGGTTTGGGTTTGATGTAGGGGTAGGGTTTGGGTTAGGGTTAGGGTTAGGTTATATTGTAGTGAATTGAGCAGACGACAAATGTTGAGGACTGGTCGAGTGACGTTATGGTGGTTGACATGGAGGTGTGTTAACTGATTGGCTGGTTTTGGGATGGTTTTAATCATGTGATATTTGGTGCGGGAAAAGTTTGTTGATTTGATTTCATGTTAGCAGACGAGAGAAAGTCGAGAGGAGACAAGATGACGAGTGTGGATGGAAATTTGGGGAAAATTTGTGGTGCAGTTGTGGCTTTCAAAGAAAAGTTGAGAGATGCGGAGCCTATAAAGTTTAGCAGAAAAAAGTTTAGAATGGATGGAGAAGTGATTAGGTTGTTTGTTTTGAGTTTAGTTAAAGACTTTGAGTTGTTTTTTGAGTTTTTTACGTGAATGTGGATTGATTAAGGATTCAAAGAAGATGGAGCAGACGACATCAGGACAAATTTTGTTCATTTTCGGATATTATTTTACGGAAAAATTGGAGTAAGGATTCGAAGAAGATTAAGCAGACGATATCAAGGGAGTTTAGCGATGACAGAGCAGAAGATGAGTGACGTGATAGTGACGTCACTATTTTGCATAGCTCCGCCTACAGGTAAGCCAGTTTTTTATGGCCGTCGTGTGGCCCCCCTATAAGAAAGCTGTTCCAACTCAGCTCTCCTCCAAACCGAGCGATACTTCAGTAATGAATGTACCTTAATCCGACTCAACAAACGCACACAGTATCTGACGAAAATGTGTAAATCATAAATAATCTGTTCCGGCAAGAGGAGCAAATATTATTCCTCTTTAATCGGGTGTTTTCTACTGATGAACAAATGCGATGAGGCGACAGTAAAAGTCTTAGTGCCTGTCGACACATCATTGACTTCGTACATGAAGTGAACGAGACTAAATACATTTCTACAGAATCAAAAGTTTAAAACTTGAAAACAAAATTCTTTGGAATTATTTTCTGTAGTCTGTATCCTTAACATATTTTAAACGCTGACAGAAACATAACAGAGCAACTCAGTGGATAATGAATTCAGCGAACCGTGATGATGAGAAACAAAATGCTATTTACGAGTAAAAGTGAACTCACGAAAATCGTAGTAAGGAACCAAAACGGAATAGTGATGTTCGGGAAGCCAAGGGAAGAGAAAAGTCACAGCAACAACAGCAACAACAGCAGTCGAGCGACTTGCCGATGAGTTTTCGTCCTCGTCCCGACTGCCTGAGTACTACTCGCTTCAAACAGTTCCATGGCTTGTCTCCCTTGTCCAACCCACCTCCAACAGAACGTTTTGTTTTTACAGCTGTCTTACGTGTCGACATCCGATACCTTTCTCAAGTCTTCTCATTTATCACTGTTCTGCGTTTATTTAGAATATCAGCCTACAGGCATTTGTTCATTCACCCCACCATAGCCTAGACTATAGACATTTGAAACAGCCAGATCTCCAGTAGATTAATTACTTAATATATTTATTTATTTCAGATGTATATATTTTTTATAAACTACAAATAAGATTTTTTTTTAAATTATGGTAAGTATTGTTGCCAGAACGCACACTTAGCGCGCATCGAAAACGTGTACCTTAAATTTAATCCCACATTCCCAGGTCAGAACGATGCTGGTATTGTGCCGATAGTCGTGAGGTTATCGTCGACGACACCACGCAAGGCACCTGGTGTCGTAGTTCAGACGATGCTGTGCATCAGCCTCGGGTCGTCCTTCATCATACCTACGTTGGTGCGTGCAGTGCGTTTGCCATCATGGGTCGCTGCTTCATTCAATCTCCTGACTTGTACAGGCTGAGGTATGCTGCTTAACCTGTAACCTTTCTTGAGCGGCGGAAAGACCAGTCCCTTATGTTTTCCAAGCAACTCTGTTTTTTGTTAACCTCGGCATCAGCCCTCCAGGGTACACTGAAGGATTGTCTTAGAGTGGTGAGTCTCGTCACACGGCCAGACCAGAACAACGGAGGCCGTTTTACTGTTGGCAGAAGAGATTCTTGGTGGCCCACCAGGGAAGAGACCGTGCTTATAATGGTCTTGTTTTACAAAAGGAAACTCGAAGCAAATGTCCCAGGCACTGGTCTCGAATGCCTGGATTTTTCTTTAATTGCTATATAAGCTAGCAGAGCTCACTTCACGCGCACAGTTTTGAGTGCACTATGAGAGAATAGTTCAGTAACAGAAACAAATCGGATGATATTGCTGGTCAGACTGAAATGCAATGTTGCCACCACTCCCTACTTCAAAAAAAAGCTTCCTGGCTGCAAGGAGACTTAGAAGCCACTAGCTGCTGAAAGTATCGAAAACAGTGACCGAAAAAAAGATGATTTATAGATAGATAAATAGATATGGATTCTCACAATGGGACTTTGTTCAGTAAAAAGATTATTTCTCAATAATATCATCAGTGCTCTATATCATTAACCTTTATGTTTCGATGACTGGAATTGTCTGTGACACTATTAATGGCTCCAGAAATGAGAGAAAAAAAAGGAGAGAGACAGTTCTTATACTGTGGTCATTATTTATTAACATTCTTTTAACTGCTCCTAAGTTTTCTTAAACAACGCTTTACAAAATTTCAGAGCTCGAACTGTACGCCTGTGTCTGTTCGTTATAATCTTGCTGTTGTACATTAACCGGAGAAGAGAAAAAAAGAGTTTGCGAAAGGAGAAGGATCACACAGAATTTTCTTTTTCATGTGGACGTGTTCGCCGATATTATGTACTTACACTCTGTCTCTATTTTTCTAATACTTTAATCTGTGACTTTAATTTATGTATACGACCTGACAGACCGACATAATTCTTAAAACTCTTAAATTCTCTCAACATAAAAATATCTCATATTTAAACGATTACACATTAGTTTTGCATTCCTGGGGGAACACTTTTTTCCCCTAGCAGGTTCGCAGAAAAGTTATCTTCTCTATTCGGTGCTTATTCATCTTCAACTTTTTCTCCTTAGCCATCGCAAAGGTGGACCTGCACTTCGATAAGAACATCTCTACTTACTGTTGAGGGTGATCCAGCTCCTCGTGTTCTTGATATGTAGATTATGATGAACAGCGTCCCTTGCACCTGCTCCTGAAGTGTAGGCAATACAGATTTTGACGGACACAGGCTGATTAAGCCCCGTAGGCTTGATTTCCTAACGAAACTTTGAAACAGCATTTTTATGTTTGCTGTCATTCAGTGATACACTCGTTCTCTCTCTCTCTCTCTCTTATATATATATATATATACAGATAATGAAATAAAGTCCGATAATAAAATCGGGTGGAAAGAAGCCTGATCCTTTGTCCAAAGTGAAAGTCGCTTTAAGAAAGATTGTAAAACATTAGGCGAGAAGAGGAGGAAAAGATCTGAAAAAAATGATTATTACAAGATGGCGCTTGTGTCAAAGTCGTTTTCCATTTGTCCGTCATTCCGTCCCGTAAACTGTTCGACTCAGTCTCCGTAGACAGGTTGAAGGCATAAATTAATTTCTCGGCATTTTTCCCTTTCTTGTGATCTTGGGCAGACTACAGTTTATAAGTTCTCTGCTAAAGAGAACATGCAAATAAAACAAGAAAGGAAAAAGAACAAAATTTTGTTTACCGGTAGAGACCTAAAATGTCAGCAGCGTGTTTAAAGCGCCCAAAGGACATAAAAGAGTTTACTCTTATCCTCGTTTCTTTAGTTGGGTGGGGTGAAGGAATGTGGCACTGACATAATCATGCAAGTACCGATAGCTGCTTCAAATTTTCTCAGTGCAAAATTCATCTTTTTCCCTCTGTAACACACAATCTGATGTGATGATAATACAGAGGACACGACTTCGTCAAACTTTACTTACACGTGGGACTTTTTTTTATGGTGTCGGTACTTTGCTGACCAGATATTAATAGGATTAGACGTTTACACCATTTCTGCTACAATACTTTTTTTTCTTTTTGCATTTCTTGTCTTTTCCTCGGACTTTCTTATCTTCTTTATTGCTTTTTCTTTCTTTCTTTCTTTCTTTCTTTCTTTCGTTCTAAATTTTGCTTGCTTTTTTCTTTCTCACAATGCGTCCTCACTTTCCAGCGAGTTTGCTGAGTTTTTTTTCTTCTTTTCATTTTCTTTTATAAGGAGATCTATTTTTACGGCCTACAAATAACGGTCGTCTCTGGGGTTGGTCATTACTCACTTCACAAACAAGAGACTTTCAAAGCCAGAATTGAGGTAGTAGGCTGATTTACTGGTTGCCGTGAAGAACCCCGCACTACCTCTTGTGTTTGTTTGAAAGTTGGCTGGATGTTGTGTGTGTTTACCGAGGGACCACGAAAGTAAACACTCTTTTGCTTTAGATTGCTGTTTGCCTGTTTAGAGACAAACTCAAGCTGTGCCAGGTCGAGAGAGAGACACGAGATAAAGCAGCTTTACCGGTCCCGCCATCAAATCGAAGCCTGATTTAATCTTTAGAGAAATGAGAGAAAAAACATAGTGTGCTAATCCTCGACTCGCAGCGGGCAAGCGATAGACCAAGTGACCAGCATGCTTCAGTTGCCAAGGCTTCGTGTCGTAAATTGTGATCTCTATACGATAAAAGTGAGCTTCTAGAGCTCAGAGAAAAACATTCAGATATTGTCGAGGACGCGGAGGTATGGAGCAGGAACTGGGGTGTGATAATACAAGGATGTGTCTCAGGTTCTAAGATCACCCACCTGCAGGAAGACAACAATATTAGAAACTTCTCACACCATCCCCATCGCGTGCGCACACGCACACACACACACACTGAGCGAACCCCCCCCCCTCGAAAAGGAAATGTTTATCTGAAAGCATTCATCATCATCATAAAGGAAGGAAAAGGCGTTACTATTATTAACAAAACCGAAATAATTCATACTCTAACAATTTTTTCAGTTCATTTAAAGTTACTTCCTTGTGGCTTCATACTTTCATAAAAAAAACTTTGAATTGATTATGGCTAGAGCCCACGCCGACATTTTCACGACCTAATTAGATATTGTGTACTCCGCACGTCTTGTATTTTTTTCGCAAAGCATCTAAGACCAGAGTAGTGTGCAAATATTCTCTTGATGTTCGTACCCCATTCCCCCATTCGTCTACCTTGACTTCCTTTTTCTTTCTTTCCCATTGCGTGCGTGCGTGAGAACAGAGACCTAGGAAGAGGCTATACCGAATTGTTCTGTTTATACGGTCACAGGACCACATGGCCCACAGACTCTATTCCTGTCTTTCCGACACCTTCCGGGCGCCATTTTGTTGGCGTCATTGCATGGCTGCAGGGTGTCTGTGTAATCTGGCAGCGACCTCAGTATGTTTGTTCTTAGTGTTTAGTTGTGCACCAGAGGTGAGCGTGTGTTGCAGAGTGCAGGAGCACGGTGTCCTGCCAACTTAGCCTGCACGGACATGATTAGCAAAGCAGGTTTACATCATTTACACTCCTTGCAGACTGAGGTAAAGACGTCTCACCGGAGTTCAACACCCAAATGCATTCACAGATGTTGCCCGTCCTTGTGAAATAGCAAAGAACTTACGGTAACTTCCCCAAAGTCTGATGCACAAGAGACAAACATCACTGTATTGTTTTTCGAATGTTTAGTTTTTTTGTTCATTTGCCTTTCTTTCTTTCTTTCTTTCTTTCTTTCTTTCTTTCTTTCTTTCTTTCTTTCTTTCTTTCTTTCTTTCTTTCTTTCTTTCTCATCTGCTGGACCAGTCAGCGTTTTGTTTTTATTTCTTTTTTTTTTTTTTGATCGCCTCTTGGTGTGTAATACAACAAATTCAGCATCGTATGGTTTCAAACAGATATCGGTACTTCTATTGCAAGAAATGTGACCTTAGGTTTTACCCTTGCTAATTTTGGCTCTTTATCGCACTTTGCATTTTAGGACGGCGAACGAAAACTGCCTTTCATCCATCTTTTTCTCGCTAGAAAATGGAGTTGTCTGAGACATTTTGACAACGCTATTGAAATATTCACAAACTGATTACTCATTCACTCTGGATGCCATTCTTCGCCTCCCTAGTCTAGCTGGCGACGGATGGCAAAAAAAAAAAAAAAAAAAAAATCGTGGTACGTTTGCACCTCGTTCTAGATCGTAAGTGTTAATGATAGTGAACTCCAAACTTAAGATGACCCGGGCTTGCAGATCTGAGCTGTGGGGGGAAGCGGTATTGCAAATATTGTGGGAAAGCAGCCCATTAAGATTCAGAGACCAGATTAATCATTCAGGACATCACACCTGATGATAAGCCAGTTTGCAGCTTGCATTTCTAGGGGTTAAAGTAGGGGAGGGGGACAATTTTGCATTTCTAGTGTAGAGAATCCTGAATCTCGAGGGCTGGTGTGAGGGGCTAAATCTTTGCTTATAAGTGCGCGGAAGCCTACATTTTCTCGGACCAGAAGCTTGCTATTCTGGGGATAGTGCCTACATTTCTTGATGAAGAAATCAGTATCTGTGGAGGTCTCCATTTCTACTGTTAGAAGATTTTATTTTCAGGAGGAAGTCTGCTTTTGGGGTGATATAATCATACTTGATGACGTTAATCCTGCAGATATGGGGCTATAAACCAGTATTTCTTGTCACGTGCATACATTTCTTGCATACAGAACAAAATACGAACGGACCCACACACAACATCGAAGAACGAATTGAAGCTCACAATGCTCACAGACTTCCACACACACACACACACACACACACACACACACACACACACACACACACACTCTCTCTCTCTCTCTCTTTCTCTCTCACGCACACAAATATGTCCTTCTTACTCTCTAATGCGTTTGAGAGTTTGAGACAGACGAGCGGACAGGACGACAGACACGCATGCAGACACACTAGAGGGAGTAAGCCGCCCGCAGTGATGGTCTGCCCCTCATCAAACGTCTGGTGCGGCACAGTTTAACGACTTCATCTTGGCGTCTCCTCTCCCACTGGTTATTCTAGCGCACGCCCGAGGCTAGACTTCAGCTAGATGGGTTTGTCTCGACACTAGTTAAGTCAACTCTAAAACGGCTCTGGAGAGCTTGGGTAATGTTCTGGGACACGCATATACGCGTCAGTACTTCAGGACTTCGTGTGTGTGTTGTAGAAAAAGAGAATAGGGATTTAAAGTACAGAGCTGCCTTACTGATAGATTACATAAATACATATAAAAATACATAGAATAGACGGATTGACAAAACTGGGATTTTTTTTAAGTATAAAACTTATGTGCCGAAAGAACGGGAGTTCAGATGCAAAAATAGTATAGACATATATATATTTTTTTCAAATACATAGCTAGAATAACTACATACATGATATTGCTCGCTCTTTGTCATTCAGGGCTAACTACAAATGTCTAACTCGCTGCTTGTCGTGACATGACTGAGAACTTGTGCTCAGAAAGAAGTAAAAAAGATGTCACGCAAGATTCACATTTGCCAGAATGACCACTAAAACCAGGGCCACTAAAACCTCACTGACTGCGTTTAACAGGTTGGAACTGGTGTGTGAAAGCTGATCTTTAAATGAACTGAGTAATTTCCTGCACTTTCTGCAATTTCTCGCTTTTTTTTTCTAGTTTAGACATTTCCCATTTAAAACTGCATGGAAGGTTCCTCGACAAACCAGCTGGGTCAGCAACTGTGTTGAATGACTAAAATATTTATAAGAAATTTTGCACAATTTACTCTACACCTCTTCTTAATTTCTGTATCTTGCTCATTACACATGAGAAAGTCAATGCGTTGCCCACTCATCGGTGTAGCAGCAGGTCACTTTGTATCTAAGAACCTAATGCACGGACGAGCGAAAAATAAAAAAATCAGGGTCAGCAACTTCGGCGTGCTGAAAAGTAGCCGAGGAAAGAGGAATTACTCCCCTTTATGAATTTCGCGCTTGCACGCTTCCCTCCCACCGCTACCCCACTGTCCATCATTCTCAGATTCTTTGAGTCCTCTCGAAACTAATCAGCCCTGGTCTTTCTCCGTGTATGAGAAATGCATACCCCTATGCGACTACTTCAAATCGGATTGGACGAAGCGCTAAGACTTTAGAATCCGAACAGTCAAAAAAATAAAAATAAGAAAAAAAAATAAGATAAAATAAAATAAACCCAGACTGTAGTATATCTAATTTCACGACTGTATTACCAGATTGTCTGATTTGTGTTTGATTAGTAATTGTTTGACTAGCAATGCGTTTCCTGTAAAATCTTTGTTTAAGGCCACAAACGGCCCTGTTCTCTAGCCACTCTCCGAGATTAGGACATGATGGCTACTTCGTTTCATGTAATTTAAGTCAAATCCATACCCTAATTATCAACAAGAAAAGGAGAAGCTATAGATTGTCTTAATCAGGCACACAGATATCTGGTCACAGCCCTATGTACAAGCTGCATAAAGAGCAACATTTGGGTGGGGGTGGCTTCATTGCCTTACTCGTGCCAAATGTAACAAACTACATAATTTTTACAGACTGTCAATTATGGATAATATCCCTAACATAGATACAACGAAAAATCCCATCTAAAGTCTGTAGCACTGTTAGTGCCTGAAAGGAGCTAGTCAGCTTGTGCTTTTGCAAGAATGCTTTAGCAGAAAAAAGGAGTTACCTAGCCACAAACACCATATCCTTCTTCAATCTATCTGACTACATAGCTAGTTCATAAAAGGATCCTAGCATACAAAAGAATGGCATATAATCAGCTGCTCAAAAGGTTGGTACACTCAATGATGTGTCTCTAAATTCCATGACTAACTCACACTGTCCCGAACCCTCTTTCCTGAGGGTTCAGTTTCTTGTGCAGTTATTTTTTTAATGAAGGGGCTTTTGAACTGATTTAATGAAAGAGTTATATGAGGATGTTCATGTCATCACCCTACAATTACTGGCTAATAAAGATGAGCAGAGTGTTTTTTGCTAATCATGCTGATGCTTGTACACTTCACTAGAAATATGCAAGGCAACATCAGCTAAATGTTAGATCTGAACAGACCAGATCGATGGCAATACCTATGAAGCTGGTGAACACCAATCCTCCATGTAACTAATGGAGCCTATAACTATGTAGTTTAATGTTTGAAAGCACCATTTTTAATTAGTATGTATTTCTATGAAGAGTCGTCAACATTTGGAGGCATACCGGCATCTTTGGTTGACTTTTCTAAAAGTAAAAGAAATAAGCAATTTTGTATTACAAGAATATTACAAGGTGATTATATTTTTCATTAAACACATAGATTAGATGATAAGCTTAGATAAAACAGATCGACTTAACTTTTTTTTTTCTTTGGTCAGTTTCTTGTTTGTTCACATGAAGACTTTATATCTTATTATATTGACATGTTGTACGGGCCTAAAATTTAGTTGAATCTCTATTTATATGTATCTAAACATTTCAAAGTTGGCTTAATTTTTAAAAAGTAGCAGTTTAATAGTTACAGTTTTAAATCATTTTTATCGTAAATGTATCATACCGTTTTAAAAACAAATCATAATATTTGTTAATAGTTTTTTTTCAGATTTTTAAGTGTTAAATGTAGATTTTTCCTTCAGTTAACGATTTTAAAAAAGAGTTCAGAGCTTACTCACAAAAAGATGTAAGCTTTTTAAATTGTTTGTTTTGTGGCTATGAATAATACGTTTTCTGCGTCATTACGCACAGGGGTTTGTAAGATTATATACTTGTTCTCTCTTCTGTTTCTCTGTGATTTTTTTCTCCGTTTTTTTTCTCTTTCTTTCCGAAATTATCTTTCCCTCTGCTTGATGTCTTATACGAGAGGCAAAAATCATCTTTTGTATTGTATTTCTAGTAAACGAGTCAGTAGGGTCCATGCCACGGGAAAAAACCACCGCGAGCTTCTCTTATGGATCACGAGAATTACTGCCCTTTACTGGTCTTACAGAAACACATCTATCAGAGGCTATTCGGAAATCACTGGTATCTGGGCGAGTGATATATAACTTTTGCTTGCCTAGCACTTTGTACTTTTTGCAGATCTCTCTCTCTCTCTCGTTTATTTGTGTTCTCGTGATCCACTCTGCACTCTTTGCATTTACCTACCTCTGCTGCCAATATATATATATATATCTTCGTTTCAGGGCCAAAATATATTAATGACGTGAAAAATCATAATTTGTCCTTGAAAAGAATAATATTTACCCATTCCGAGTTATTCTCCAGGTTGAAATCATTTGCAGGGTTAATCAGTCATCAAAGGGAACCCATCTTTACCAGTCAGTGGTAAGCGATTTCTACCGAGAAGGGAAAACTTAATTTTGTGCTTTGGTTTGTTTTCTGGGGGGGGGGGGGGTAAGGGTCCTAAATTGTCATTTTGCAACTAGCTTTTCGAATTTACAAGCAAAAAGTAGAAAAAAATTCCCCACCCTCCACCCTAACACATATGTTAAACTGTTGATCATTGGCGAACGCTAATTATAGTAATTATATATGACTGTCTTGTTAGCTCTATGATTATTCACAGGTTGTGGTTTCTACAGTTATCTACGAGGTATCGATAGCTCAGCACTGAAACATTTAAGGTATTATTATTATTATTATTTGTAAAGCGCATACTCACACTCCTAAGGAGCATGCTCTTAGCGCTAAAGAACAATAACGAGACATGGGCAACATACGAAGGACAGGAAAACAAACAAACAGACAAACAAACAATATATGAACTACGAAAGAAGGAACAATAGTACTGATGATGAATAATAACAAATACAAAAAACGCAAAGAGGAACCCAATAACAAGAACTGAGAGTATAGTCATTCTGCAAAAAGAACACCACCACCACCACCACCACCACCATGACGTTAGCATTCATGTACAAGAAACAATGTCGTGTCGATTATTACGTGTGTATTTCGTCACTGTGACGTTGTCTATGTTGTCATGGTGATGTCTAAGCCTTCAGCTTCAGTTGTGTTCTGAGAGCAGAGCCTCTCCTTTTCGTTTCTTGCTTTAGTTTCAGACTTTATTTAGTTCGACTATTTATGCCTGCACTTCGCAGGTGAGTTTTTTTCTTTGCTGATTGCCCTTCGGGGCTAGCCCGCCCCATCGTTCCTCCTGTGTCCTCCATCCAAACTGGAGGGCATCTCTGGCGAAAAGCAAGTTTTTTCTTGGAAGCTTTTAAACGATAGAGGCATTCCCTGCAAGCATTTCTTGCTGCCTGTTGAGAAGTCTTGAAGGGTTCGTCTTGATTGTTTGGTTCTTTCCAAACAGCTTCTGTGGCGCAGTTACGAATTCGCGAAGCACCCAGACTGGCCAGACATCTTCAGCCACAAGTAAGAAGAAGGAAACTTTGTCCTGCTCTCATCGTTTTCTCGTTTCATCTTTTCTCATATTTCACAACACTTGCCTTTTCCTGCTGTCTGTTAATGCAGGCAGTCTGAGGAAGAGAGGTCTTTAGCTGTTACTTATGTGACAGGCAGGGAGCTCTAAACAGGTTCCGAAATAATCTTTCATTCATGTTTGACTGCAGCATCTGACTTTCTCGGAGGCAAAGACGTCCAGAGGCAAGCAGCTGTTTACTCAGTTAACATATATGAGAGAATCTGCAGCCATCTCAGTGGCTTGCATGGGTATTTTTGGAAATTTAAGGATAAACATGTCTTTTATTGCATAAAGTGAGCTGTTTGACCGTGGTAATTGTGAATATCAATTTAATATCTCGGGGTTTTTTTCAGATGACTCCTGTAGTGCTTGTCATCTTCATCTCATACCATTCTTATTGCTCCTTTAAGTCAGTGTGGTGACCTTTGTTGTGTCTGAATAATGATTCCCTTAATGCGTCCGTTTCCTCGAAACGATGTCCCTTTCTTGCTCATTTTCCACAGAGAAAAGAGTGTCGACGAGGTTCTTTCTCAATTGCTATCCTAATAATGGTCAGTTCGCCTGTCAGTGGTTCCGTTACCTAGTCAAATGTGCGTACACTGATCAAATTGCCCAGAGATTTGGAGTCAGTTCTGAACCAGACCTACTGTCTTATCGACAGTACCATTTCCCATTTTCGTCTGGCAGCCTCTCTGTCAAGCTTCCAAACCCTTTCTGTACTACCTTTCGCTAACCACTCTAGTAGGTATTTTAACACTGGCTGACTCTTTAGTCATTCAGTTCCCTTTGTTGCGTGTAATCCTCATCTGTTAAGACTTTCTTTACAGTTAGGACCAAAATCTAATGTATTTCAGCCTTCCTTTAAAGTCTTCTTAGTTTCTTGAAATGTAGATAGATTTTTGTAAGTGCAATCATGCGATAGAATTTTTTTTTATAAATCAAGCCCCCTTTAAACAAACGTAGACCCTGATTCCTCACATCCACACCATTCATTCTACCCCTGCAACCGAGAGGCGCTATGCCACGTGAGGTCATTTCCGTCCATCTGGGTCAAGCGGGTTGTCAGATCGGCAATGCATGCTGGGAACTATATTGTCTTGAGCATGGTATCACACCCGATGGCATCATGGTGGGGAGATATGCATCAAGTGCAGACGACTCCTTCAGCACCTTTTTCTTGGAAACGGGTAAGTCGCACCTGTTGCCCAGTCCATGATGACAAGATCACGTCGCTGTGACGTCACTGCTGTATGTCTCAGCTCCGTCGTTGGGGGTACTTGGAAATACCACGCCTGTTGTAGTCTTAGTGCTTCTTTATCGAGTTCAACTTTGATGCTATTTATACTTACTTTTTGTCCAAAAGGTCAGTTAAGGCGATCTTAGCACACTAAAAGAGCATTTGGTTGCTGTTAAATGCAAATTTTATGTCAGCTGTGTAGTTGCGGTGGTAGTTAAATACAAATGTCACGAAGAGTAGTGGTCGTTGTTGCAGGAGCTGGTATTCATGTCCCGCGCTGCCTTTTCGTTGACCTTGAGCCCACGGTCGTGGACGAGGTGAGAACAGGAACCTACAGGAAACTCTTCCATCCGGAACAGCTAATAACAGGTAGCGCTTTTCGACTTACAAGTTTCCGTTGATTTATAAATAGAAAGGATACAAAGCAAATAGAGTAGTTCTTATTAAAATACGAGAGTGGAAGTAAGGTAATGTAACAAAAGAGGTATGGTCTCAAAAGTAAGCGATTAACGGGGTGTGAACGGTCCTTATATGTGTTTATAAGTTTGCAAATTTGGGGTTGGCAAAATGAGGTCTAAAAGTGCTTATTTTCAGCGAAAAGGTCCTTAAGAATTGCAGTCGGAACCTTGCAGAAAAAGATAGATGCTTATTTGTGCTTTTTGTGTAAACTATTTTAATATTATTCTTTTCGTGCTACACAGTTCTAAAACGTGAAAAAAATCGAAATCCAGGGGATATATCTATCGCATTTAAAAAAAAAAATGCTACGTTTCCTTTGAGGAAGAATGGATTCGACCTGAGGGAAGAAGGTGAGGGTACTTGACAGTCCCGACTGAAGCGATTAGCGAGCGTAACTACCTAAGTAACAGGCACTGTGTCTGCTCTTTTACTCCCCCATCGGGTTAAACCATTCTTTCCTTCCATAAGCATGGATGGGAGTTCTCCGACGTGAGAAACAAAATTTCAGCTCAGACCTGTGACGGAAAATATAATTCTGACTGACTGGGGGAACGGGCGAGCAGTTGAAAAAGCACGAGAAACTGAACGGCACGAATAAGGGGGAACTACATTGAGACTTCAAACGATTGTAGCAGTGTTAGTTTTGAATCGATTTGGGACTGTTAGCTGTCACCATCCAGGGCATGAATGTCATGAGGTTGGAGCTATAAAATGCTTTAAAGTGAGCTCGGGTCTTCGCAAATGTTCACTCTTACCAGTCCTACGGGAAGAGGTCGAAAAGCTTACGCAGTCTGGTCACCAGGCACTGATAATGTGCCAGCTGAGCTACTTAAGCAGGGTGGGAAAGAAACTACAAAGGCCCTCACTGTTCTGTGCCAAAACGTCTGGGAACGCGAAGAATGATCTAAACTCTAAAGAATGGACGCAGTTACTAGACATAACCCTCCCCAAAAAAGAAATAGCAAACAGTACCTGAAAAACAGAACTATACGCCTTATCAGTAGCCCAGGCAAAGTCATGCTAAAGGTCATACAGAGCTCCATCAGCACCACGGCAGAGAAACTGCTAGAACAGACTGGCTTCAGACCATGCAAAAGCGCAGTTGAGCAGATCTTCAACTGTCGCATCCTTATAGGGCATCAGCGGGGCCTCTACCAAAAGTTCGTTGACTTTAAAAAGGCATTAGACAGAGTCTACCACTAGGGAGTTGTTGCAAGTGACTCCAAAATTCAACATTGAAGAAAGCCTAGTTCAAGTCATGGAAGTGCTATCTAATAGCTCAACGAGTCCAGTACTGCTGAATAACCAAACAGGAGCTTACTTTCGCAAAACAGTAGGCGTACATCAAGGATATAACCTATCACCGGGGCTGTTGTTGGAGAATGTCATACTTAAAACCCTCCACGACCATCATACTTCCGTTTAAATTGGCGGAAAGCCGATTCGCAACCTACGCTTTGCAGACGACATAGATCTGTTAGCACGCACTATCACTATCAAAGAACTGCAAGACCTTACCAACAGACTGACAGTTTGAACGCTTATGGAATGGAGATAAACACTGAAAAGAGAAAAGTTATGATCAATTTTTTTTTTTTGAAAGCGCATTGAGTCGACTCTGGGGTTGAAAATTGCGCTATATAAATCTACTTTAATAATAATAATAATAATTCCAACGGCAAAGCAGAGATCTATATGAACGTGGTACAGCTCAGCAGCCCCACGTCAGATATCCGCATCAGGATCGCAACAGCAACAGCGGCGATATATATTGAAGCTAGATAGGATCTTTCACAGCCGTAAGATAAGGTTCACTACAAAGTACAATTTTTACAAATCTCTGGTAGTACCGATCCTGTTCTATGGATTTTACACGTGGGCTGTACTTGCCGAAACGGAGAGATGAATCCAGGCATGTGAGAAGAAGTGTCTGAGGGTGCTGTTGCGGATCTCATACAAAGAACATAAAACCAACGACTTTGTATGGAACAAGATTGCCACACTCAACAGTCAAGTGAAATAAACTGTTCATCTTTGGCCATGTGACCCGGCACGACTCCTTGTCGAGGACTATCCTTCAAGGCCCCTTGGAGGGTGGCCGACACCGCGGTGGCCAGAGGAAGAACTGGCTTACGAACATCAAAGACTGGACTAATCGTCCTGTACAGGACCTGTTCACTGTCGCCCACATTAAGCAAGAGTGGCAGCCCTGTCAGCTGCCGCGTCTATCCATCAACGACAGGTACTGGTCAGGAGACGACTGATTGACTTATGATAACACACTATTATTGTCTGTTGCCATAAAGCTGAGTTTTTGGCATTTCCTCATTCTTAAAGATAATCATTTTGATTTGATTATATTGAAACTGCGTTTAGTTTTCCTCTAGACAATTATGAAATGTTTTGGGATAGGAACTTTTTTATTCATTGTTATCAGGAACAATATTTCTCCCTTATGGTAGGTAGATTGTACAAAGCAGGATATTAAAAAAAATTAAGTGCTGCTGTTCTTCTACAGAACTTGTAGTTATTGACATTTATAAAATGAAAATCAGCAAAATGTGGTGGAAAATATAACACGTGCAAAATTCGACCGTCAATCACTTTGACAAGCAAGTTGAATTAGAAAGGAAAGAAAGCAATCATGACTGACAAAAGCGACTCCCAGCCGGAAAACCAAAGAAATACAAAAGCCCAGGATCTTTTTTCGCAAAGCATAACGCGCGACAATTCGTTAATCACTTCATCTCCACTTCTTTGAGATTGTCCAACAGCTGGGGGAGAAACTTTACTTATCTAATCAAAATTTGAATCGCATGCAAGTCTTTATATCGAGCTGGCACTGGTAAAAAAAATATGCCACTGCGAGCAAATTCTCGGCACTGTACTGTTTCTGGAATGAGTCTCCTGTCGACTGAACTGAACTGAACTAACACTGCCTCTGACATCAGGAGCAAGACCACCATCACTGGGCATCGATTCTGGACATTGACTGGGTACATTAACATTGAGTGTTGCCACCCTACGTAGGTGCTGGGACTTTTTGTTCTTTTAAGACTGGCATCATTCTGTGTTTTGCTTGTCACAGGGACTTTGGGACTGAAAAGGAAAAAGTCGCTTTGAACAGGTTTTGGTGCTCGGGATGTACTTAAGGTTTTATGGCTGCCTGAGATAAATTATGTTACGTCGAAACTTGCCTCTGGGTGTCTGCACTAGGTATTTCGTGGCGAACACCATTGCAGAACGACTGCCTGACTTCACAGTTTTTGCAATACAGCGCCATCATGAAGAAATTTATCAAAAAACCTAGACCCACTCTGTGACGCTTGTCAAAACAATTCTTGTAACATTTTGCTTTGCCTTTGCATCGCTGTTACTGCTGCTGTGTCGAATTTATTGAACTCGAGGTTTTCGGGCAATGTAAGTGCATTTGGGTACAAAATAGTCACCGAACTTTTCTGAAACAATATCAGACTCCCTCTGGTGTGTAGCCTCTATCACAGATCAAATGGTGTGAAAGCGCGTTCGGTGTTCTCGTCCATCGAATAGATCAGAGCTCTGACCTGAACTGATTCGTCGTCTTCATCTAATTTTGATGCACATCGGAAGCGTTGAAATTGTTGCTTCCGTTCAGGCCATAAACTGGGCCGAGAAAAGTCAAACGGTTCGAGAGCTTTGAATGGACCCATCTTGCATGCTGATGAAATCTGTGCACGCCAGAACACACGATGTAATGCGCTGTGTTCAGCTGTCAAACACTTTGATGCTGTATTATTCCAAACAAGTTGTATTAGAACAGAAAACAGTTATCGCTGACAAAAGCGACTCAACCCGCAAACCAAAAAAAAAAAAATACAAAAGCCCCCGATCTTTTATTCGCGAAACATAACGCGTGACAGCTTGCTAATCACGACAGAAAATAAATGTCACAGAAAAACAGCAACAGTAAGATAAGCATAATCTAACAGTTTTTAAACTTTGCTTTGAAAATGACATGTTCAGATCCCACATTTCTGAGTAAGTCAGCAAACAAGTCGTTCGACTTACTGTCCGAAAAGAAACTACAAGAATTACATTTTTCTAAGGTCTTGGTTCTAAACATGACCCTGGCATGCACCGTTTCAAAGGATCTCTCGTATACACACACACACACACACACAGAGCGAGAGAGAAGAGAGAAGGTGGGAGCAAATGGATTCCAAAAGAAGGCAGAATCATTAAAAAGAGTAAGAATCATTGTTTCTAAAGTTGAAACAGGTCATCTCAGGTAAAGACAGAACTTGACGGGATGAATTAAGGAAATACTAACGTGGACATACAAGTGTGTTGTAGTACAGGTGGATAATGTGATGAAGCTGATCACAGCGGCCTTGACATGTAAAAAGAACCTTGTAACAGAAATTGTAACACACATAGAATTCCCCCCCCCCCCACAAGAAATGAAGAACTTACCCAATACATATATAGCTGTCTAATGGGTAACTGTACTTGTTCAGTTATGCAGGATGTTTTTAGGAGTTGAAACTAGATTGAGTTTGCTTGGTCTAATAAAGTTTGATTTACGGCGTGGAGAAAAGTGATAAGCGGCCATTTTCAAACTAACTTGGGAAAATGTTTATGTTAGCGGCAAGGCAGTGAGTGAAGTCATCATGCCCGGAAAGTACAGTTTCCAACATTTCTAACACCGTCTGTTAAAAAAAAAAAAGATTGCGAAGACCGAATACTCAAGGAGAAAAAAAAAAGACAAAGTCGCAGTGTGGATTATACAATGTATCTTTAAACTTTTGCTCCCATGGGTGAAGCTAGTTTTAAAAGCACAAGTGAAAACACAGACATGGGAAGAATGAGAAACACCATAGAGTAGAAACTTACTTCCTCAGCCCTGATCAGATAAGAGCTAATACAATATGGCCACATGGGATATCTTCCTTCTTTATATAGATCTTTATGGCCTGTAGTTAGTCTTGTCTGCTTGTTTTGAAGACGGCCTCAAATGATCCTGTGTGTGGTCAGACCTGTGTGAACCCTGGTTTAAAGAAGTCGGTAAAAAACTTTTTCACTTCTTCATAAGGTAAACTAGTTTAAAGTGAACTGATGAAATTAAATAGATAAAATATACTAAACCTTATAACATTTCTCCTTACAAAACGGGTAAAATTAACACAATGGGAATACATGGAAACGATGTCTTTCTACAGGCAAAGAGGATGCTGCCAACAACTTCGCTCGTGGCTACTACACCAAAGGCCGTGAGATGGTGGACCTCGTTCTGGATCGCATTCGACGGGTGGCTGACTGCTGCCACTCGCTTCAAGGCTTTCTGGTCTTTCATAGCTTTGGGGGCGGAACCGGATCCGGCTTCATGTCTTTGCTCCTACAACATCTTGCCAGAGACTACGGCAAAAAGTGCAAGTTTCAATTTTGCATCTACCCGGCGCCAAACGTACGTTAAACTAGACTTGACATCCTGTATACTTTTAATTGATTTGTTTGTTATGGAACTGTATTTATTGTTGTTCTTCTCTGTAAGCCATTGGTTCATTTGTTTACGTTGTTTCTGTTTATATTGCTGTTGTTTTCTACTTTTGTTTTTGTTCTTTTGATCACTTGCTCTTTCTTTTGTTTTATTTAAATTTTCTTTCTGTTCTTTTTCTTTTTCTTTCTTTAAGAAAACTGCCACTGATATTGCCAAGGCTATAATTCACAGTAAGTAGCTGCAGTCTTCAAAGGTCAGAGAGGCTCAACTGTGTCAGTCTTTGTAAGTAAATCTGCAGAACGAAGAAAGAACTCGTGCCCATCAAAACATAATCATATGATATCATTATAAAACACGTGTGTCTAGCAAACCTACCTCTGCACTCATGAAAACGCTTGCCACTCATTCACGCGTGAACACCTGCAAGAACAATCAACCACATCACGCATTGCTTTCACTAAGGTCTGTTAAAATAGACAGTCTTTCGTCTTGACTCACGAAGTTTTCAGTCAGCGACTTCTAAAATAGTTTGTAGGATTACCAGAAACTCTGTCTGCCTGTCACTGCCAATCTGGGGATGAGGATAGCACCATACAGTGTGACAAAAATGACTTGAAATCCATTAAAGTGACCTTCTTTCAGATATCACCTACGATCGTCGAGCCATACAACGCTATCCTTAACACCCACGCCACTTTGGAGAACTCAGACTGTGCTTTTCTGATGGACAATGAGGCCTTCTTCGACATCTGTAGGCGAAATCTAGACGTCGAGCGGCCAACGTATACCAACCTCAACCGTTTGATTGCTCAGGTCGTTTCCTCCATCACCGCCTCCTTGCGTTTTGAGGGCTCACTCAACGTCGATTTAACCGAGTTCCAGACAAATCTCGTGCCGTATCCTAGGTAACAATCTTTTGTGATATTTCTCGTAATGTCATAGTTCACTTTGGCTGACAGGTTTTGTCTCCATGCTTAAGATTCTAGTAAATATGTAGCTACTGTTTGAATATGAGTTGTCTTAAATTTAGTCCACTGATCATAAAGCTTCAATATTTCAAGTAAAAAGTAATTTTCTTGTTAAAGGCAAAGATTTTTTTTCAAAATAGAGTACGCGCGAGTAGAAGGTTTTTAATACTAACAAACAGTCACTAGTAAAAAGTTGTCATTTTAACACACTCAGAAAAAAAATCAGTAAGAATTATCCTTATCCAAAGCATAGAAAGTTTTGTGGAGACCGCATCACAAACTGTGCATTGACTAGTAAAGTAGCTCTGCTCCCAGCGGTCATAGGATATTCGTGAACTATATCCACTGAAATATGTCCATGGATAGTTTATAAAATCAGTTTGATTCCCTAAAAACAATGGCGCTTATGAGTACAATCATGCAATAGCTGGCCGTTGATTGTTAATGAACAAGGGTATGTGATAAATAAAATTCTTCCCGTGTTACTCGAATTCTATTTTATACCCATTTTATTGAAAGATATACACTTACATAGTCACTGTTAAGATGTGATTAGAGATCAGTTGTGCGCCCCTCGCATCCTAATTTCAGCGTTTGAATTTTGGGGGCGTTTCATCTAAGGCAAAATATATTTTCCATTCTTCCTTGGAGCAAATGTTTTACTTCCTACTTTGTCATTTTTTGATTCGTCCGTTCGGGTTTTTTTTTTGTTTTTTTTTTTATTTTTATTTTTACCTGTTCCACACATTGCCTGTGATCTCATTTGCCTGTGTGTTGTAAAGGATTCATTTCCCTTTGGTGACCTATGCCCCGATCATCAACCCCGAAAAGGCCTTGCACGAGCAGCTGACAACGGCGGAGATCACCTCCATGTGCTTCGAGCCAGCAAATCAGATGGTCAAGTGTGACACCCGGCGTGGCTACTACATGTCCTGCTGTCTACTGTACCGCGGGGATGTCGTACCCACTGACGTGAACAGAATAATAGCCAGACTCAAGTCGAAGCCAACCATCCGGTTTGTGAAGTGGTGTCCCACTGGCTTTAAGGTCAGTTGCCTAACCCAGCAAGTCTTGACCTCTTTCGACTACGTCGTAAATTCTAAGAATTAAAAAAAATACATAGAGAGAAAAAGTTGGCAAAAGTTGCCCCTCACTCTCTTTAATTTTTATAGATAATTAAGTAACTTTCATAGAAAAGTCAATTTTTAACTAAGTGCTTGACAGTTTCATGGAAACTCTTTGTTCAGTTTATGCCGGGGTCTTCTTGCTGGTTAGACCATTTCTTTTTTACTGTAGAGCTGTCATACAGATTATGTTTTCAGAGTATCCTTTCGGACAAAAGTTATAAGGACAAATTATAGGGATATTATACGTTATGCTAACGTCTTTCTAATTTTCATGAACATCGCCGTTTTACACTTACTTTTGTACCTTTCTTTTGACTTAAAAATCCCGTAAATTTTTTAACCTGAATATGTGTTAAGAAGGTAAGAGATCCTATTGCCCACTGGGAGTATTTTACCGTGATCGAGGCTTCACCCATCTTCCCCCATCACTCCATTATCTTCCCTGGTGAATTAAGTTCACAAATGGTTGGCAGTAAGAGAGGGTGTTGGCGAGGGCAGTTTTCCCACCAAAGACCAGATGAGCATTGAACCAGCAGCTCTTTGCTGGAAATCGTACGAACAAACCACCTATCTACGAACCCTCCTTTTAATAGGTTTTCGAGACAAATTTACTTTTGAGAAGGAGACGCGAATTTATATTTATTTAATGGAAAGAGAATGATTTCACGTGTAAGTTCGAGTAGGACAAAGAAGTTCCTATTGTTGTGTACACAAAGGACACAAAAATTCATATTTATATGCAGGAAGGAAAGACAATTTTACATTTACCTACGGGAAGAAGACACTTATTGACTTGTCCGCCGTCACAGTGACTCGGTCTGCCTGTCGTTTCAGGTTGGCATCAACTACCAGCCGCCGACCGTAGTGCCCGGAGGGGACCTGGCGAAAGTGCTGCGAGCCGTGTGCATGCTGACCAACCACTCGGCGCTAGTGGAGGCGTGGGCCCGCCTGGACCGCAAGTTCGACCTGATGTTCGCTAAACGAGCTTTCGTACACCACTACGTTGGCGAGGGTATGGAGGAGCGAGAGTTCGTGGAAGCGCGGACTGACCTGGCAGCCCTGGAGGTGGACTACAAGGAGGTCGCTGCGGACTGACGGGGTAGGACCCCCACTCCCTGCTGACCACTGCCGGCACCCGCACCTGCGTAGAAGATGCGTCGTCTTGCTGCTCTGCAGTGTCAGCGTGGACTAGTGCATGCGTGCGTGCGTGCATGGATGTACAATTTTGTGCGAGTACATGTGTGTGTGTGTGTGTGTGTGTGTGTGTGTGTGTGTGTGTGTGTGTGTTGGTATACGTGTGTTTGCTTATGTGCACGCTTGTATACATAAGCATACGCGCTCGGTTTGTGCGTATGTTTGCGTGCATGTCTTTGTGTGTCCTTGCATATGTGTGTTAGTTTAAGTGCTTGTAAGCCCCTGCCCGTATGTCTCCATCTGCGTCTGTTTGAGTGTTTGTGCATGTTCAAAAATTACATTAACACGAATAGTACACATTTCTTTTAAATTCGCGAAGAACCGTTTTGTAGAGTCACCATTTTTTGTTGTTGTAAGAAGCCTTATGTTCTTATGTTCTACGTCAACAATTATTTTTATTTCCAGAAATGCCAACCTACGCTTTTCAGTTGACATTAAACCATTTAATTTTGACGAGAAGTTGCGTTGGTCTTCCAACCCCTGGAACCAGCAGAACATACTAATTGAACTGTTATACCGTTTCTGCATTCCTTCATAGCAAAGAAGTCGTCTTTCCGTGTTCTTTTCTTACTTACATCATTTGTGTGTGTGTGTGTGTGTGTGTGTGTGTGTGTGTGTGTGTGTGTGTGTGTGTGTGTGTGTGTGTGTGTGTGTGTGTGTGTGTTGCTTCATTACAGTTATGGCAATAGGCAAGTCCTGAAAGCTTAGCACAAGCAGACATTGATGACGTGGACTTTGTTTGTTGTGAACCCTGTTGTCAATGTCCTCTTATCAGTATCGACATCGCCGCTAGCTAATGACACTCAGGCAAACATTCAATTAACGTCCTACTCTGCCTTGTACTGTGTCATTGTACGCGGGAATTGGTGTGTGTGTGTGTGTGTTTCTGTGTGTAGGTGAAACTGCGTGGTGCGTGTGTTTGGTGGAAGGGGGGAGGGGAGGAAACAATCACCTGTGCGTGAACATACACGATGCACCTGTTTGCGTCTAGTCATGAGCTTCCTCATCATAACGAGCAAACAAATAACGCTGGTTCACTCAACATTTCATCGTTTTTGCAGTGGCATCAAATCTCAGGTAATCATCTTGTCACGGGGAAGATGAGAACGAGTGTTTCATGTTTAGATATCTCTCACCTCATTTAATTTCAATTAAACAAGTTTTGACGTCGCTTCGGCACTTCAATCGATCCTACATTTGTAACCATAGTAACTAGTAACCAACAAATTTATTAATTCTGCATGGACAAGCTAGCTAGACACATTTGTTTCAGTCTTTTAGCGAGAAATCGTCGTTTTCCTCAGCTAATGTCTGCTATGCCTGTGAACCTTTTTTGTCTCTTCTTCAATCACTCTTTATTTCTCCGTCTTGCCCTCTTTTGTTTTGTTTTTTTCCTTTGTAGGTCGGGTTTTTTTATTTGACCTACTGTTCACAAGTTACTATAGTCCTCCCCTTTTTTCCATATTAGCTAACACACTTTATTGCAGAGATACAAACTACAAAAAAGCAAGTCAACACTTTTTTTTAGCAAAATAGTTACTGTTATGAACGTGGCTATGAACCAAATATTAGAGTTTTCTTTTCTTTCAAAACATTGACCACATGAGTACACATTTACAGCATTGGACGAAATGCATACATAGAGGCCATGAAGAATTAAAGGGTAGAAGGGCTGAATGCTTATCTTTTGTAAGAGTAAAAATTGCTCTGTCACAATTTCCATTTAAATTAGCTAAGGGTGTATTTGTAATCAAGTAATTACGTGCACAATTATTTTCAAATCACCATGATATATATATATATATAAGATATAAGTCCCTTATAAACTGTAATCTGTTGAAAGAATATTAGTGACAGCTCAACATTTCAAATATATAGATTATTTCGTGTTTGAGAAAAGAGCCTTTAACTCTATGGTGGAGACTTCTTGTTTAGCCCCTTGAGTGTTAATACAAAAAATGGAGCATAAAAAATCGCAAGCCTTGATGACAAGTTTTTGTCTGCATCCCAACTGGAACCATGGCCTACCCTACTAAAGACTCATGCACACTGCAATTTTTTTTATGCCGATGAAACATTTCCTTCAGTGAAGATAATCGTCATTGTAAGGTGAAATATGAAACGATAGCAATAATAACGCATGACTAAATGCGTGCACTGTGTCTCGTACAATAAACACAGAGAAACGGGTTTGCACGGTGGGGGGGGGGGGGTGGGGTGGGGCTATGTGAGCAAATGCATGGCACGTGATCAATAACGGCAAACAAACAACAGCAACAGCAAGAACAACAAAGACCGCGCAGTTGATGGTGCGGTGATCTCATTTCCTCGCGCGTGCAATCTATTTCAATTTCCAGAATCCCTTCGACATTTCTGTTGACCGTAATAAACGTATCCACGGACGCAATATTTGTGAGCTCCCACCCCCAACCCCTCTCCTTGAGCAGTGCTCACTCCAGGCTGCCGGGGATACTTCCGCGTGACCCATTGCTAATCGAAAATCGATGACCACAAATATAATCCAATCAGGCATGCTCCTTACTTTGTCACGATCTTGGTGGTGACTGACTGAGTTTATTCTAATTAGCAGGTCACTGGGTCACTTCCGACGCTATATAAGAGGATAGGCGTTCGGGTAAAGGCAGCTCTTGGGGAAGATTAACTCTCCACGGTAAGTTATTCTGACGAGAATACCAAACCACATGTTGATTCATATAAATGCATATAAAAAATAACATGAAATGACTTTAATGCACAAACTTCACACATTAAACTATTCTGCACCAACTGCCGTACCTACCACTTAGATTGTTCTAGAAGATGAGACGACTGATGACATTATATGGTGGGGTGGGATGGGGGTGATGGCGGTTAACATATCCAAACTGATCTTTCAGTAAGATTCCAGTTTATTGTTAATTAAGCTTTCGTTTTTATTTCTGAATATGGTTTCATGCTTTATGCCGAATCCTGTTTTGGTTATGAACTAAATACTATAATGAACTATCTATCTATCCATCCATCCATCCATCCATCCATTCATCCATCCATCCATCCATCCATCCATCCATCCATCCATCCATCCATCCATCCATCCATCCATCCTTCCTTCCTTCCTATTAAAATAGGGTCTAACTGAACTTGATCAACAGACGAAGAGAGGGTTTCTACTTTACAGCACCATCGATTATTTATAGTAGACCACATTTAGTTAGTGATTGAATACGAAAAGTAAATTAATCACTAATTTGCATAGAATGAACATCATCCAGCAAGTCTCTTCCCTAGCATGACACAACATGTCTGTGTCATAATCACTACATCAGATAGATGGTAGACTCACCAGATGGCAGGGCTGCGAGCAGCAAGCAGACTCGCCATATATCACGATATTACACCTGGACTGCAAGTATCATTAAATTGTCATGGTTATTAAAACAAATGCTGATTGTTGCGCTTGCACGCAAGACGGTATGACTTGTAAGAAGGATAGCTGTAATAACTCTGATATGTGCGAGTAATGTCTGACTTCATGCTGACCAGAGTTACTGATGTCTGTTACTTGCTCATTTTCTGAGAGATGCTTCACTTTTTGCCTCCTCTACCTTAAAGCTGAATCTCCGACTGTTAAAAGAAAGCCGGTTGTGAACGATTAACGCTGTCTCATAGCTTGGGAGCGAAACTTTTATATATTCGTGATTCACATCCAATTTGTACTCATTCTGCTAAACAACATTCAAAAGGCTAACACCTTTTAGAAATAACTGTTTCCTTTATCGCTCCCCTTCGGTAATCAACTTTACAGGCACAAATAGAAATAATTGTTTTTAAATGACAAACATCAATTCCACGAATGAATTAACAGATCCAGTTTTTCTCTCTCTCTCTCTCACGATCCTGTCTTTCTATCTATTATTCTCTCAATTGCACAAGGTCATTCTCACGTGTTCTGCTGAAGGTCGTCGCTTCCTGACCCCCTAAGCCCCACACTCCCATGCACTCCTCGCACCAGTAACTGGGAGAGCTTCGTTCGGGGTCTAGACATACACACATGCAACACAAATCTGTACAACTAACAAACTTCTAGCGCTGAATACACTCACTGTCTGGATAGAAATTACACCCCATTAAATTTCTATTCAAAACGAGGTATTTATTCCAGCAGGTAGTCAATATCCGTCTGATTCCCATTTGCATGCTCGCACACCTCAGTAGGCTCATTCATTCACTTTAAGGATTAGTACGGCGCAAACAATTTCGGGAAAATTGCTGCATTGAATTTTTAGTACAATGTGATATTCCCCCAAATGTGGAGGTATAACTCCCCTCCGTTCTCGAGTGAACCACATTCTACAAATATCACCATTCAGAGACAAACAATTCTTGGGTCTAGTTCATGAAGCAGGACAATAGCCCAGTCTGAAACAGTTGAAAACACTCCAGTGTCACTGTCGAGAGTGTGTACTGTACGGTTGTTATTGGGTTTTCTTTATTCTCGGACATCGACAACCTGGTGTTATCAGCTTTAGTTCACGGTTTTTAATCGGGTGCATTGCACCTTTTTCATATAGTACCGGACTTTGCCTATTGTTTGTAGTTTTGCATTCTTTCTGTGTTTGGTGAACATCTTAGAGAACGAAAAGAGGTTCAAGCAGACTTAGTAAATAACAATAAGTAACTCTGCTAAGCTATTAGAAAAAGTATTTTTGCTTGCCAGTCTTCTCCATTAGAAGAGGGTGCGCCGTCAAAGAGGAGGATATGATCTGGTGACTGAATCTTTGACATTGGTAGCAACATTAGATCGTCTAGTAAGTCTGTATGACACCTTTTTGCTCTGTTAGGTCATCGCACTTCCTTTCTTCTTCTTCTTCTTCTTCTACATCTCTTCCTTTTTCTATCTCTGTTTCCTTGCCTTTCATACAACAAAGAAGCCGCTAAAATCCCTCAATCCTGCTTTGCTGTTTTCTTCTTATTGCTCCTCACCGAGTCCCCTTTGCTCCATGGTTTCCTAACAAATCCTTACGACTCGCCTGAGCTCCCCCACTATTCCCCCACTCCGCCCACGCCTTCTCCACTCCCTCATACCGGTTCTTTGCAAAGCAGCAGTTGTCAATTAGCATCGAAATGATCCCTGGAAGTGGATCGTGTCAATCAGTGATTGACCAGACGTGCTCTGCCGGGTCCTGGAAAGATGAAGGCCAGTCTGTCTCCTGTAACCTTAACCTGTTTGCTGACGGCAATTCAACCCATGAGCGGTAAGGACGATCGTGCCGCTGTTTTGATGTCCTTTAATCGAGCTGTTTTGTGGTTTGTAGAAATAATTTCACGATATGCCCTTTTGATAAGTTCGGCGGCCATTTTCAATGCATTGCTGGAATGAAGCCCTCGGGGCACAGTAATTTGAAGGACAGGACACAGATATTTGCAGTAGATAAGAGAATAAAACTGATTCTTCGTCAATGATGATAGACTAGCCAAAGCCCCCTCCCTCCCCCACCCCTATAGCCGGCAACTCGGAAAAGGCTCAAGTAAAAGGGTCGAAACCCATGGCTTTGTTTGGTGATCTGTTATTACTTCTTTTTTTGATTTTGGTTGGTTTTTATTTAGTTTATATTTTTGCGTGGCTTTTGTTTTTGTTTTTTTTATCTCTAACTCCACATTGATACTTTAAAAGGACCACAGATGGTGTGAAGGCAACGCGTTGAAAAATTCAAACAAAGATTAGATAGCGGTCGATCCAATACTGCATCGATTTTTCACGTGTTTGCCTGTAAGAGCAAATCCACCCATTCACGCTTCATGAGCACCTGAGTGCAAGTGCACCTGATCGCGTATTTGCGAGAGTAGACGCGCTGTGGACTATTCCAGCGTGCAAACACATTCACAGACAGACAGACAGACTTTCTCTCTCTCTCTCTCTCTCTCTCTCACACACACACACACACACACTGCATGTGCATACTCAAGTATCAAAACGGCTGCGTCATAGGGTAAGAGAAGAACAGTGTTGTACCCTTTATGGAGGTGACAGCCCCATTCATCAACAGTCGCTTTTCGCCTACACCACAAATCTACTGCCCCGTTCTGCTGCTTCCCAGCAGCCTCCCGACCTTGATTGCCCGTTAATAATAAACACAATAGTGGTCCCCTTGTGTCAACTATTTATGCAATAATATTACTCGTCATGCTTCTTTTACTGTTACGATTTCCAAAATTCCCTCCCATAACTGCTAATATGACGAGGAAAAAGTTTGAAAGTGGTGAACCAAAAAGTTCTTTAGCTCTTTTTTTAAATAGTTAGACAAGAAATTGGTTCCATGAATAAAAAGGAAAGAAGAGTGCAGAAAGTGCTAGAAAGAGGGTGTGAAGAATAGTTTTCTCCCTATCCCATACATCCCTACCTAAGTAAAAAAAAAAAAAAAAAAACTCCTTCGAAAGGATCAGGTTTTGGTGACTTTAACGAATAGATCATGTGGATTGATCGATCATCAAATAAATTGATGGATGGCTAGACAATGCGTGGATTGATTAGTGCCATCGATTGTGTCTGTGCTGCATGGGAAACCTTTTCCGTCAAACCGCGTTTGTCCGACATTCCGCTAACTGCAAGTTACGAGCGGTTCTCCGCACGGACTCGCAAGTGTTCCAGCGCCAAAGCAAACAGATTTTGCTAATGTTTCACGCTCCTTTTGTGGCTTGAAGTACTATGTGGTTCCGCAAGAATGAATGTGCAGTGGAGCTTGATTGATTTGAGGAAGATCCTCAACCTCCTTTTTTTTATAAAGGAAGCGCGATTTCACAACACCCATGAAAGGCAAGTCAACAGAGCGAGATCAGTACTAACGGTCAGTTGGCGAGCCTTCGTCTGTGTTTGATGTGAGGGTTGTGTAGTTGTGATGGTGAATGTGACAGTGATGACAATGATCGGTGGTGTATGTGCTATGTTGATGGTGGTGATGCGATGGTGGCTGTAATAACTTTTGTTGTAATCAGTCTCATTGTCATAACGCGAATACGAATACGAATGGTTTATTTTGTTAGGCCTTTAGGCCCATTCAAAAAAGATTATCATGCAACATGTTACAGGGAAGCATAGAATAGCATCTCTTTTCTTTGCCGCTAAATATAAAAACTTGGCATGATTAGACAGTATTTTTTCATTTTTTGTTGACATAAGCATCTGCAGTTTGGAATTATTTGGTCTAATGTAGTACATTTTCGAAATGAATTTTTTTCTCAGATCTTTCAGGCAAATACATGTGTGTGTGTGTGTGTGTGTGTGTGTGTGTGTGTGTGTGTGTGTGTGTGTGTGTGTGTGTCGGGGAGAATCATTACATTAATACATTAATCTCTTTGTACACCAATTCATCAGACGACCGACACTCTGAAGGAGCAGCACTACTCCTCAATAGGAAAACTGAAAAGACACTGCTGGGATGGAATCCTTATGGACCCAGGCTTCTGAGAGCAAGATTCCATTCAAAGTACACCAAGCTGACAGTGCTAGTTTGCTATGCACCAACAGAAGACTCCGAGGCAGAAGACAAGGATGCTTTTTACGATCAGCTCCAGGCAGCCACTGCAGGGAGCATATCATGGGCAAGCATGGAATTGGAACCATCAATGACAACGGAGAGAGACTGGCAGACTTTTGTGAAGAAAACAATCTACTGATTGGAGGCACACTCTTCCAACACAAAGACATCCACAAGGCAACGTGGACATCACCAGACGGGATCACAAAAAACCAGATAGACCATGTCATCATCAACTGAAGATGGAGGAGCTCACTTCAAGATGTCAGAGCCTACAGAGGAGCAGACGTTGCCAGTGACCACACTCTTGTGATAGCCGCAGTTTCTCTGAAGCTACGTCGATCGCGAGGAAAACAGGCATGTCAGCAGAGAGTGGACTCCGGCAGACTGAAGGACCCAGCCACCAAACGGGACTTTGTAGTGGAAGTAAAGAACAGGTTCCAGGCACTAGGGGATCAACAGGAGATTACCTTAGAGGACTTCAATCGAATCTTACAGGAAACAGGAGAGAAAATACTGGGCTTCCAACGAAAAAAGAAAGAACAGTGAATCAGAGAAGCGACATGGAAAAGGATAGAAGAGAGAAAGTCAACCAAATAGAAAATCAACAACACCTGATCTGAACGTCTGAAAGAACAACACAGACAAAGATATACAGAAATAAACAAAGAGGTAAAGAGGATGATCAAAACCGACAAAAGGGACTACATAGAGAAACTGGCAGAGGAAGCAGAAGAAGCAGCACGAAAAAATGACCTGAAGACACTGTAAAAAATCAATAAACAGCTGAACAACAGGTTCAAAAACAGTGAAGTACCAGTGAAAGACATGAACGGAAATGTTGTCCAGGGAGAGGCAGAAAAACTACAGCGCTGGAGGGAGCATTTTGAGTCAGTTCTAAACAGACCCCCCTCAGCTCGCAGACATTCAGCCAGCAGATACAGACCTTGACATCTGCACAGAACCGCCAAGCCTGGAAGAAGTGACAGCAGCAATCAAGGCAATGAAAAGCGGCAAAGCACCCAGGGGCAGATGGAATAACAGCAGAGATGTTGAAAGCAGATGTGAATGTGACAGCTCCCATGTTGACTGAAATCTTCAGGCAAGTTTGGGAATCAGGACAGATCCCCGATGCGTGGAAGACAGGGCTCATCTTCAAGTTACCCAAGAAAGGAGATCTTGGAGACTGCAATAACTGGAGGGGTATAACACTTCTTTCCATCACCAGCAAGGTCTTCAGCAAGATTGTTTTGTCAAGACTGACGGCAACCGTTGAGAAAGACCTCCGACCTCAGCAAGCAGGATTTCACCCTGGGCGATCCTGCTCTGAACTCATTTTCCCTCTGCATCAGATTCTGGAGCAGAGCAATGAGTGGAACGCACCGCTGTACATCAACTTCATCGACCTGGAGAAGGCTTTTGACAGCATCCACCGCGAGTCCTTATGGAAGATCCTGAGGCATTATTGAGTCCCTGCAAAACTTGTCCAGGTCGTTGCAATGCTGTACAGCGACTTCAAATCTCAGGTGGTCTGTGACACGGAGCTCACAGCCCCCTTCAACGTCAGTACTGGGGTGATGCAGGGCTGCATTCTGTCGCCGTTCTACTTCATCCTGGCCATGGACTGGATTATGAAGAATTCCACCGACAGAGAGAGGAGAGGGATCAAATGGACCATGACTATGACAGCAACAACAATGCTGGAAGACTTGGACTTTGCCGATGACATTGCCCTGTTGTCACACCGCCACCAAGACATGCAGGAGAAAACAAATGCCTTCTCAGAAACAGCTGGAAACCTTGGCTTGAAGGTCAGCGCAAAGAAAACGAAAAGTATGAGAGTGAACGCCAGAGTCCAAGAAAACATCAAACTAAATGGAGAAGAGATTGAGGAAGTTGACAGTTTTACCTATCTTGGGTCCAAGATTTCAAACACCGGGGATCCGGAGGTGGAGATTCGAGCCCGACTGGCAAAAGCCAGCCAGGCCTTCGCCTCACTCAGGAGCACATGGAAGGCAAAAAACATGTTAGAAGACCAAACTGAGAATCTTCAAGTCGAATCAGCATCCTCCTTTATGGATCAGAATCATGGAAGATGACCAAAAAATCGGTAACAGGCTTGACGTCTTCCAAAACAGATGCCTCAGGCGCATACTTAACATCTTTTGGCCAAACACCATTACCAATGAAGAACTCCACCGAAGAACTGAAACCGAATCCATCACCGAATCCATCGTTCAACGAAGGCGTTGGTGATGGATTGGACATGTGCTCCGCTAGCAGACAGCAGACCTCTCCAGAATCGCCCTACGATGGACTCCAGACGGCCCAAGTAAACGAGGGCGCCCAAAGGAAACCTGGAGAAGAACAGTGGAAAGGGAGATGAAAGGAAAGGGCTGGACATGGGGTCGCCTGAAGCGAGTTTCAGCCGATCGACATCAGTGGCGGGCTCTGGTTGAGGCCTTATGTGCAACTAGCACGAAGAGGATTGTTTGATTTGATTGACACCAATTCATCCTTTGAAATTCACTTTTATTTCTAAAACAGAACGAAGTCATCTGAAAGCTAGTCTAAGCATTTTTTAAAATATAATTTTCGATGCAATAACAAAGAATTATCTTTACAATTTTTTCAAGATGATTTTCTATGGTATCGAAAAAGTTAGGGTTGTCATTGTCACTGGGTCTATATAAATTGACTAGTGATATTCTTTTCTTTAAGAATTCTATGTCCAATATTATAAAACATCCTTTTGGATCCCTAGTAACATTGTGTAATTTGTACTCAAAGTTATAATTGAATAATATTGCAACACCATTTTTATTGGAATCTGAACCTGCAAGCCATAAATTGTATCCCCAGCTGGCACGCACAAAACTATATAGAGACTCTTCCCTCTAGAAACTCTTTTAAGTGTGTTTCTTGTAGAAAATAAATATTATGATTCATTTGTCTTAGGAGGTTGAATATATCTTTTCTTTTGCTGCTATTACTTAATCCATTAACATTAAAAGTACTTATTCTAAAAGACTCTTGGGTTATCATTGGAATTGGTTGGGCACAAATCCCATAATTGTTTTACATGGCATGCTAACAGAATAGGTCTCCTAGTGAGAAATATGACACCAGTATAACAAAATAGGTGGTCTATAAAGATATGTGTGATGTGTGATATATATATATATTGCTGTTCTGTTTTGTGACATGGAAAAAATAAATTAAAAAAAAAGAATTATCTTTACAATTCTACTAGAAACAGATAACACTTCTACAAAGAATGCGCCATTTTGTTTCATTCTTCTATCTTTGTTTAATTTGCTGTAGATGTTAATGAAAAACACTTTGCATCAGAGGTTAGCAACAGATTTTATTTGAAAAGCCACTTCGAGTAGCAAATCCAAGCACTTTATTCGGATCCATAAAAGCTTCTGATATTCTGAGGGTTTGCTTTCAGCATTTCTTTCAAAACCATTGTTCCGTAAAGTCTGTGATCTTTGATTCCAGAACATATCCCTTCACGTTTAAGGAAGCTCCATTTGCAACAAATGTCATCGAGGATCAGCTGAACTGGAATTTATTTTGATTGTACAGAACAGCTCGACGTGCTGGTTTGCTGGTATGTATCTGTGTAACCGTGAGTGCTGAAAGTCTATATGTATATTTCTAAAGGTTTGTTGTACCACGTTGGTTCCGCATAGAGGAACCGTACAGGACTGTTTCTTCTCCGTGGTGCTGGAAAACTATTAAACGGGGGGGGGGGTGGACTATTAAAGCTGTAGTGTACATGATAGAGGTAATGACAAAGAGAGTTTCTCTACCTGCTTACTTTTATTTCTGTTTAGAGACCATGTCTCCTTGCATTTGATGATGTTGATCTATATGTTTTGAAAACAATGTTGATCTCAACTGATTGCAGTCAAGAAAAAGAGACAGCGGTCATCGGATAGAACCCTTATTTCTAGCTGGGAATATGGATAGACTAGTGGTTAGACTGCCGTCCTCCTACCCTCCTCCTCGAAACCCATGTTACGCAGCGTACCCTGGAGTCTTTCCCTCACCTCGAGCCTGCTTTCTTGTTTTTGCTGGTCAGCTACCCGACGACAACTGGGTATCTACGGCGCTTGACTGGGCGCTTAACTGCACTTAGATTAGACATTCAAAGGTCTGGTGTTAATTGAAAGCAATCCTTCACGAACTCCTTTCATGTTTATCAGAGATCTGAGATTCTGTTTCTGATTTTTCCAGACCTGTAGCTCACACATATTAGATGGCTGCAACAACGTGAGTGAATAATGCTGGAGAAAACTTTGCCTGAGGAATACGGCGTTTGTGTAACAGATGAGACTGATATATATTATGTTAATATGCATATTTGGTTTGCTCAGTTTTATTAAGCAGTCGTATTGTCACCTTTTTATACTCTCGCTGTACTATTGCTGTACTTTCTAGTACTGCTGCTTCTGCCTGGTCTTTGACGCTGGTAATGACAATTATACCTAATTTATTCTTGCAAAAATTAAGCACCACAAAAAATATTACATTATTACAATGCATTGTCATTTGCAGCTCCTTGCACCATAATCAACACACTATCACATTATTGTTATTATTATTGCTGTTGCTGCTGCTGCTGCATTGCGTTTGGTATCCTTTCAGCACGAGATGTCAGCCAATCAAGTGCAAGGATCAACTAACAGACGACACTTTGTCGGAACCTTTTTTCCACTCTAACCCCAGCTTTGCTATGTATCTTCCAACCTGTACTTAGAACGCCAATCTTTCTATGAGAAAAGAACTGGAATCGGCGTAGATCTCTGATCCTTCTGAACCAGGTTTAGGCTCGGAAGTGTTAGCTGCGCTCTTTCAATTTAGAAGTTTTATTGAACCCGCTACAATCTAGTGCATTTGATTTTTAACGCGTTAGAAGCCTTGCTTTCGCTATTGTTATGTCTTTTGTTGCTTTTCTTAAATCTCTTTTATGTGCGGAAACTTGGGAAGTCTTCGGCCTCTCCTACGAAGAAAAGGTGCCTCTTCTGTGTAACCGTCTTCTATTTCTATCGTGCATAAGCAAGAACAATACCTCTTTACATACAGCAGAGCTGTGGACATATGTCCTAATCGAACTCTTTCTTGGGACATGTTTGCTTTGCGCGGAGCAAGAAATGCAAGAAGACAAAGAAAATCCTTCCAGCAAAGGCTTCAGCGTCTGTCTTATTGAACGCTGTTCATTGCTTCCATCGTGAAGATGTTAGGTCGACCGGAGGCTGAGAGAAATCCTATTTGTTAGGTCTGCTTCTTGTGTATCATTGTCCTTCTTGACCAAACTAGGTATAGCACACGAGCTATCTTTCGACACCGATAGTTTTACTGCCAGCGGTTCGCAAAAGCAATTCACTATTACTTTTTGTCCATCAGGAACCAGTTACACAACACGTTTCTAAACCTTAAAACTGTTCTAAAGAAGCAAAATCTCTTCTTAGCCATTTTGATGCATTGAAGAAAAACGTACAAAAAATTGTACTGGCAGGACGGAAAGTCAGACTTAAACAACTTTATCATACATAAAGCAGTTTGAGTTTTAAAAATTCTAAAATTGTGGTGTGCACTTTAAACTTATTATCTAAATAGAGTTAAGGCCTAAAAGTGTTTAAAATTAGAAATGTGTCGTGCAACTGGCCCCAAACCTTAAATTATTTCTCACGATATCTTTGTTCGTTAAAATGGTTTTCTGATGCATGTTAAGATAACACTGGTCGCAAGTCACTGTCTTGTTTTAATCAAGCAGTCTATATGCAGTCGGTCCGTTCTCTTCTGTGTCACAGGTAAAAGAACCTTTGGAATTGTGTGTGTGTGTGTGTGTGTGTGTGTGTGTGTGTGTTTGCGCGCTAGCGTGCGTGCGTGCTTGAGTTTTTTCGCGCATTTCTTTATAACTGTTCACATTTTCAAATGCTGACGTAATCATGAAATATGAATTCGGACTTTGACGATCGATTTTCCGACGACGGAGATGCCGATAAGCCGTATTTAAGCCGTTTGCCGCAGTTCCCACGCCTACCCTGTTTCTGGTTTTGTTTTGGGTCGATGAGGCCAAATATCTAAAGGCTAGTCAATAAGGCTGGAAACGACAAAGTTTCGATAAGAATTCTGATTTATTGTTTCCCCTCCTGTTTGTTTGTCCTTGCATCCAACAAAGTGTCGTCGATGGAGGAACAGCCTTCGGTATCAAAATGAATTTTTCAATATCCAAAGCGTAAAGACGATTGTAATCAGTTTCGCAGTTTCAAATCTGCCTTCCGTTTCAATATTTTCATTTGATTCATTTTGAATGTAATCGTTCATATGTTTCTGTTTGAAGGGTCTCCGTGTGAATCGATTAATCACATGACTCATTATAATTAATTTTTTTTTGTCTTTGTGGCAGTTAGTCGTTTCGAGACATCTGCTTTGGTTTGACCTTAAAGAAACAACCCCATCTCCATCTGCTCTAACTGTCTCTGTATTTGTTTGTGCTTTTTATGAAATACTTTAATTAGATTTATATTAAACGTGTTCGCCAAATTCTATAAAGCGGCTTAGCATAATACGAAGATTGAACATGTAAAAATGACGATGTTTACCAGGCAATTTTTCAAAGGAGAAATGTCACAGAAACAGCATTTCATTCGTTGCGATAACAGTCCGCCTCGCTGAGTTTTTATTCAGTCCTCGGTCGCTTGCTGCTGACATCGTCATCAAATCTGGGACTAAAGTCTTCTCAGACCTCCTATATATATATATTAAGATGGGAAGAGGGAGGACTATGGGACGATGTTTCCGTTCTCACATGCTCAACTGACCCCGTCACAGCTCTTGGTACTTCTTTCTTTCTTTCTTTCTTTCTTTCTTTCTTTCTTTCTTTCTTTCTTTCTTTCTTTCTTTCTTTCTTTCTTTCTTTCTCCTCCTCTTGTTGTTAATTTGTTTTCGTTTAATTGTTTGATGGATTTTGTTGTGGGGAGGGGGGTGTCAAGTAGTGTTTTGCCTCCGAAATTTCCTAATGAGATGCGCCTGGCCAATGTGACCTAACAAAGGCAAAGAAACAGCTATCACTTGTTTGTGTTTTCTTCTACATTATCGACGTTATGTTTAATCCTACAAAGCAACGCGTCTTATTTTCATCCTGGCAGAAATCTTGTCAAACAGCCAAACACCCCAATCTCAATTTATAAAGTCTGCAGCTCTACCTCATGAACACCTATTACCGCGTTTCTCTTCCTACTCTACCCCTCCTACCAAAAGGTCTCGCCAACGATTACAATGACGAACTTTTACAAATCTCATGCATAGCAAAGAAAGCCTCTGGATTTCTCGAAGAGTTTTTCTGCCAGGTTCTGATGGCACCGGAAGTGCAGTGAAGGTAGAAGCAGGACACTTTTTCCAAGGAAACGTGATCGGCCAGTAAGCAGACAAAACGTTCGTCTTCTCTAAATGACAAATGATTCCTGCTTCAGAAAGTGCGCTCTTGTTGACACAGTCGAGATTTGAAGCCTAAAGCCATTTGCTAATATCATCTGCACGGCAGACTTTTAGAGGGGCATTTCTGATGTTTGGTTAGCGACACTGAAATCGATGCCTACTGAGCGTCCAGCATCAACAGATGGAGCTGCTGCTCTCGACTGTTTGATAAAAGTGCGTTAAATAAGGCGACAGCTTTCGTGCTTTGTTCGCCGGAAGTTTCGCACGGAGCCTGGTTCATTTTTTCTGTAGCAGTACTTCATGTGCAGGCCTCAGCTTCAGTTGAAAACAACCCTTGTAATATTATTTTTTCTCCGAAATCGTTCCCCTTTGCATAAGGAAAGACAACGATGGTATCAGCGTGATCTAACCATGCGTCGACTGAAAGAGAATCTGTGTCATTAATGCATCAAAGCCGTTGCTTCCCGTCAAGAAAGGATTAGAGTAGGGAGATTGTCATGATATAACTGGAAGTAGGGCTATAGTGTTCGTTCCGCTCTTCTGCTTCCTACACGAGTCGTGCGAACGCGTTGGTAAAACGGGTAGAATAGGTGGCTGTGGGAACGAGGTGGCCTCACGATGGACGGGACTGTCCGGTAGACAAAAGGCCAGGTATGTCTCACCGCCGCCCATCTCCCTGGAATCAGTTGGATCGGAAGTTGCTAGCCGCTTAAGTCAGTACTAGCGCACGACAGAAAATGGGACCGGCAATTATCACCGCATGAGATTTCTCAGAAGTGGGGAGACTGGCAGTGACTGTAGACCAGAATACGACCGTTGATTGTAAGGTTACGGGGTTAGTCGGGGTACCTAGTAAAGGACCACACCGCTTGTTATTGCGACTGACTGGACACCTGAGGTGAATAGAGAGCCAAACGGGATGGCACCACCCACAGACCGCGTTGCTGGTGGGAGGGGGTAAGGAATGAGGCCCAGTGGGCAGGGGTAATTCAGGGTGACCACCTGTTTACCGCGTGCTAGCTAGGTAGCGATTGGATGTAGCTAGGAAGCAGAATGGTTGGAAGTAAGAGTGAATGCTTGACCAATAATGAGAGAGGATGATACTCACGGATGAGGATTTAGCATTGAGACCGGAGAGAAATCGGATGCTCGAGGGAAAGGTTTAACAGAGATCTGTTCATGGCGGGTTCAGATTCTCCGCTGCGAGCTTCATCTTGGAACCGTGATTGCTCCAGCACAGAGTGATGAACGCTTCATCACACCAGTGGGTGTTTGATCGCAGACAGCAGAGGCTTAAGACTGGGAGATAAGCGTTGGTCCCTCGTTAGGCGCTGATAAGCTCGAGACAGCGGGTTGCGGCCTAACAGGGAAGAAAGAGAGAGACACGAGGTGACCCAACGCCCGTGTCAACTGTCTTGGTACTCGTGTGAAGGGCAGCAACGATAGACGAGGTTACATCAACGGATTCCTGGACGTCAAGAACATCGGAGGGCCCTCCATGTGGAAAGACGAATCCCAGACACTTCATCCCCAGACACTTTATCCCCGACACTTCATCCCCTAGACACTTAATCCCCAGACACTTAATCCCCAGACACTTCATCCTCAAAATGAAATTTCAACTAAAAAAATTATGAAGTGAATGAAAAATTTAATTCAAATTCAAATAATTATTTCATGTAAACATCAAAATAAGTTTGACAATTAAAATAATACTTAATTTCAACATTTATAACATTAGTTACAGTTCATGTGAGCTATTAAAGTCAATGTTCTTCAACATTAAGATATGAAAAGTGTTGTTAATCAATATGACAGGTAAGCTAATGATCGAAGGTACAGAAGACGATCCATTGCCTCATATCGCTGTACAATGTTGCTGATTCTCATGGCCAATTCAGCATACTTCTTCTTTGGACGTTTCTCTCTCCCGGCGCACATAATTGTAAACCCAGCGCAACCCAGTCTTACCAGAGTTACCCAGAGTTACCACGCGACACATTTCTTTTATAATATTTCAAGTTCACAAAATAGCAGTTTTGAGTGTTGTGTTGCGATTTGGGGATGAAGTGTCTGGGGATGAAGTGTCTGGGGATTAAGTGTCTAGGGGATGAAGTGTCGGGGATTAGGTGTCCGGGGATTAAGTGTCCGGTCACCTGGAAAGACACAGTCGTGTGTAGAGATAAGTGGCGAGTGTGTGTCAGACGAGTGAAGAGGGTTGTGTGTAGTAGTTATGGTAGTGACTCACGATATTTAGATTAGTCAAAGGGATTGTAACGGGACACCTAGAACCGAGCTAAAACTGGACTTTTGCTTATTGTACCTTTTTTGATTGATTTGTCAAACTCTCGACTATTAATAATTTTCTTATTACACTAAATTGCCTTTAGTTTGTTACTGGGGGACGTACGCTGGGGACTCGGAGTCGATTGAATCTTTATTAGCAATTTAGTGTAAGTGTTCGCGTACGAGTAAATGTTGGTGTGTGTTGTTAGAGGTATCGAGAGTGTGATTAGTCAACGACGAGGCAACGACAATCGCAACCTCTGACCATCTTTAAGTACTCGTCCCCCAGAGTTCACGACAGAGACAATCATTTTTTTGAACGTTTCAGAGTTCCCTTCGTGTTCCCAAGCGGTGAGTGGTGCTTGCTGCTGGATATAACTATCACACCCGATGTCATTTAGGTAAGACAATCCAATTTGTTTTCGAAGAACCAAGAGATTTATTCAAATGTCTGGAAGCAACCAGATATACGTAGCTGACTTCTTTCTCTTCTTTTACTACCCAAACGGTTTTAACCGTCCTGTGGTCGTGTCTATTATTAATATAAAGCCATACTTCCACACACAGATAAAGGGCTTCAGACAGCGTCACAAACGACTTTTTTCATTCTTTATGCAATAGACAGCATAGTTAATACCGGTTTCTAAAGTTTGTTTTGTGGACTAAGAACGTTATTTTCCGTGCGTAAAAATTTCATATGGCCGTAAATGCTCTTAGAAACCATAAAAAATTACGAAGGAAAACTTACCATCAGGTACCATGGGATTGTATTGTTTATTTACATTAGCGGCTTTTCTTTATTCTTATTTTTCCTTCCTTCCTTTCTGTCTGACTTTTTTATTCGTCCTTCTTTTCTTCGCTCTTTCTTATTTTTTTCTTCTACTACTTCCGCTATTTCTTTCTCATTTTCCCTCGTCTTGTTCACACAATTTCCTCTTGCACAAATCTTCACCTTCATCATATATTCATCTCTCACACACTTTCACTTATTTCAGACACAAAAAAGCAAATAAAAACTTGTGGAGGCGAAAAATGTAGGCGTCGGCGTTTAATATTGGCAGGAACAGTTGCGAAAAGAATTGATTTAATACAGCGCCCATATGGATAGGGTTTTTTGTGCGTCAGTTCAAAAATGGCTTTCCTTCCTAGATCGCTGCGAAATATTTATTCAATAAATTATTCTGTCGCGTGCTTCTATCGATTCTTTTCCTGCGGAACGTCAATAGAGAGACTGATAACTATCTGCCCAACAATGATTTTTTTAAGGGAAGAAAAACGTTTTGAGAGACCACTGTTTTGAAGAAAATGTTTTTATACCCTGTCATTTAGCAAACGGCCTCTGTCTTCTAAAAATGTATTTAAATTATTACCATATATCACATTTTTATGGGAGTGTGCGTACTTGTGTGCGTGCGTTCGAACACAAACATGTGTGCATATCCTTTAATCTAATTATAACTTTTGAACTCGCTAGCTGTGCAGGTAAGACTTTGAGCACGTGAATCACAGTCAATCACAAAACAATGGCTATATAAGAAAGTGATTATTCTAATTCTTGCAACGAGTTTGTCAATAGACACATACCGTCATCGGACTGGGCAAGAAGACACTCTCTCTCTCTCTCTCTCGGGTTCAAGCAGGAATCAAGTAAGCACTGCGGTACTAAGAGAGGAAAAAAATCACTGAAAAAGCAATACTACCCACTGTCCAGTTGTCCCTCTCGCCGTACGCTTTTTTCGCGACAAACATATATACCAACCCCCCTCTGCCCTTGTAGAGCATGTTCATCAATTGTGCATATTTGTGTTCTTCTGCATAATCACTGATGGACAGAAAAAGACAAAGAAAAACAGGAAGCAAACAGAGTTTCAACTACAGCACGAAACTACCTCCTGTACCTCCTCCTGGTATATAGGTGCTATGGTGGGTATCGATCCTTGCATAAACAGACCGCTCAATCTAAAGTCCCAGTAGGAAGAAAGACCATAGAAATTTCCTTCAGTTGTGTTACACGAGTACCACTCAGCGAAAACAAAACCTTCCGGCTGGTTGATCCCAGTGTCTGCCTACCTGACTGCTTGCCTGTCTTTTTGTTTCTCTGACTGCTTGTCCACTTCGAATCCTGTGTGAAGCCCAGCTGGTCTAAATAGTCACTCTTGACTCTGGTGCATGTCTAAGCTGGAGAAATCTATTTTCTCTGTATAAACATTTAGCGCAAAAGGTAACACTACAACAACTAATGTATTTTCATATTGTTAAGTGATGCTAAATTCTGTACAAGAATTGTATTATGTAGAATTAGTAGTTTTCTGGGGAAAGTGGAAGTAGACTTTTCACATGGAGTATGAGAACTGCAGTACTGCTAGTGTCTCTTCCCTATGTTTGGAGGGAACGGGAGAAATCATAAATGTTTCATAAAGAACTGGCTGGCAAACATTTTGACTGGGCTGAGCGTATAATAAAGAACTTGTTATCGTTCCGCCTGTAAAGGCTTGTATGGGGTGTCTAACCAGCCGCTGTGTCTCTCCAGTTCCCAGCCCTCTCCCTGGGGTGACCATGCTCAGTTAGTAAAATACCTGTCAATAAACTGAATGAACGAATCACGAAAGATGTTTTAAATCTTCTGACTGCTGCCAAATCCGGAACTAAACGTAGATGGAGATTGAGTCGACTATTCATTTAGTCATTTATTTAGGTGGAGATATATCGTTGAAACTACAATCTGTTTAGTAGGTCAGCTTCTGCAGCTGCCCACGACGATGATCACGATAAAAGATGGTTTTATGATTGTTTTTCATGATTGAATAAGGAGAAATGTTGTATTAATGAAAAGAAATGAAAGATTACGAGGCGAGGATACCACAGATCAAATGTCTGTGACTACAAGACGCACTGTTCAAATGGTGAGACTTACCCCTTAGCTCCAACTTCCACCCAAATGCAGCGCCACGGCGGGTGTGTTTGTGTTTCAAATGAGTGCGCATGTGCGGGCATCTTTTGTTTCTTCTACGTTTGTGTGTAATTCTTTGGGGAAGCAGATTTTGTCTCAACATTGGGGACGAACCTGTTGACGATATGTGGATCAAGTGTAAATGCACTTGTAGCTTGTTGTCTAGAAACAGCGACGGATGTAGGCAGCTGTCCGTGAGGCGGTAGGGAATTGTTCCAACAAGTAATTCACGTGACGTCATCAATTTTGCCGGTTACTTGAACGGCTATATCGCTAACAGATGTTCTCGGACGATTTGATCGACAGGTTTGAGTATTGATCTACTCTACTCCAGTCCAGTGACTGTAAATGTATCTCTTTGAACTCTTGGTCTATGACTGTCAGAAGTGCGACCTGCCATTCTCATTAACTATACAGAGCCACAGGATTTTTTTTTTTTTTTTTTTTTTTTTGCGTTTTCGTGTTTGTAGTGCGCGGAGAGCCGGGCTGGGATACCGCACTATAAAAGCTCACTCTATTGCTCCTACACAAGTTCCCCCCACACTCTTACCCACCTCCCAGCACCCACTTTCCCCGAAAATGCCGTCCCCCACAGTGCGAAATCACCGAGAGGTGGAAGCACTTTCCCTTTTCAAAATCAATAACAACAACCTACACAAGCTCTTGTTGTTCAAGTGTGTCACGGAAGGACCGGTGACAGTGTAGAAATGGAGTTAGCCCCCTTGTTCGTTGGAAGCAGCAGGGATTGTGGCCATTAGATGTACGTCTAGAGGATGGTTGAGAACGCGTGACGTAAAAGAGGGTATGACGTGGAAGTCGTCTGCTAGGGAGTGTGTGAGAACGGGTTTTGGAGAAGTTTGGAAGAAAAAAGGTGGCCTGCGTGCGGAGTATTGTTGTATGTGTTGAGAGATCCCCAGTTGTTGTGTGTTCTGCTGGGGGATTACATCGTAGTGCTGGGTATATCTATGAGTGCGTGAATTCTAACCGGACTTTGACAGTGAGTAAGTGTGTCTTGATCATTTTTGCTTTAAATAAGCATATCGTCTCGGGACTTTTGCATTTCCCATTCCGATAACTTGTTGGAGAACTGTTTGCAGGGAACATAGAAAGAAGAGTTTTTCAGCGACGATTGATTGGAAGGTCGAGAGACATCTACGTTGTTGAAAGGATATTCCCGCTTGATTATTGTCATATACTGATTGCTGCGTATTGTCATATATTGACTAGAGATATTTATATTATTAAAAGGGTTTACGTAGACATTAATTAGTTGCGAGATATGTTGATGTAAAATTATTTGAAATTCGTTGAGAGTGGGAAAAATATTTGGAATTTTTGAATTGTGAGGTTATCTTTAGAAGACAAACACGATCCCCCGAAGAATTATAGATTTAGAGATTTACGAACCCACGTACAGGTCTTTGTATTTTGTTGCATGAAAGAGCACGTGAGGAACGCCGTGCGAACAGTGAGTGTTGTATGTGACCCGTCTGCACGTCGCGTGTTTCTTGACAAAAGTGTGTTAGCGAGTGATCAGCCACCATGGTCATACTTGGAATAAAAAGAAGCAGCAACAGGCATAAGTGTTCCTGCCGATTTTTTTCCCATAAGATGCACAAATTTGATTTTTAATCAAAGAAACAAACAAGAATGTTTACAGGAAAACGATCTACAGCGAGAACATAACAAAGGAAGAGAAACGAAAGCAGATGCTAGTTTGTTCGAAACACTTTGATGACGGTAATAAAGCAAACCGTTTGCAATATTTACTGAGGTCTGTTACATTGTTTTGTCGGATTTGCGTTCCATGAAAATATTTTTTTAGTATTGATTAGTAATAATGTTAGAGGTCAGTTAGTCAGTCAGTCCGTCGTCCCTTGCCTGGCGCCTGGCGTTGAGGGGAGGGGAGCACATGGATAGACGCGAGACCAGACCTCTGGGTGAACCCAAACCTCCATGTGAAAACAATCACTTTGGTAATTGGCTGCAAATTATTCACATAACTGCAGCTTTAATAACAAACTTCAGTGGCAGTTCTCAGTTGGCTTCACCAGCAATAAAGATGGAAGCAGAGAGGCTTGAAAACCACAGGCTTCAAATGGAGCGTCTGTGCACATATACATGACCACCGGTAAATATTGGAAAGGTGCAAGTGAAACCGAGAAAAAGAGAACACCGAGTGCATCAAAGACACACATTTATTTTGGTTTTATTCCATTTTGTCGTGTGCGTTAATAGAAATTCCAAATTGCCAGCTTTTAAAATGCGCAAGGCAAGTGCACATGCCAGATTCAATGTGCATGCATTTTAAAGTTTGTGTAGGTGCAACATGCCCTTTTTACTGTTCCGAAACCCATTCAGAAGTGTGCTATCTGTTTCGAAGATGGTGTCCTGTTCTATGTTGCTGCTAATGGGATAACGACAGATGTGATCACAAGTCTTGAGAAGGTGAGGGAGATTGTATCACACTATCACGGCATGCGCATGAGTACCCCTGGAGGTTTAGGTTCGCCCAGAGGTCTGGTCTCGCTACACGGGTCACATGGCCAAAGAAGACCAGCTTACGTCGCTTGACTGTTGATAGTAGAGGTTCCTGGTGTCCTACGAGTGTGGCAATCTTTTTTCGTACAAAGTCGTTGGTTTTATGTTCTTTGTATGAGATCCGCAGCAGCCTCCTCAGGCACTTGTTCTCAAATGCCTGGATTCTCCTTTCTGTTTCGGCGAGCAGAGTCCACGTGTAGCATCCGTAGAGCAGGATGTTTGAAGTGAGTGTCAATGTCAGCAATTTAGACTTGCATCATGAATAGTCATGATGGCAAAGAAATTCTAGATACAGTTATAACATGAAAGGACTTATCTTCTTTGTCCTCATCAGTCTGCCATAACTAGGAATAGGGCTATGGTGTTGGTGCCACATTTCTGCTTCCTACACGAGTCGAGCGAACGCGCTGTTAAACGGGATATCATAAGGTGGAAAAGGTACTGTGGGAGCTAGATAGCTGTTAAGGTGGCGCTATGACAACAGTCGCCTTTGATAGTACCAGACTCCCCAGTGGACAAAAGAGGCCAGGTATGTCTCACCGTCGTTGATCTCCCCTGTAATCAGTTGGGTTGAGAAAAGCTGGCTGCTTACGTCAGTACTAGCGCAGATCGGAACGGGAAACGGCAGTTATCGCTGCATGGGGATTTCTTAGAAGAAGGGGAGGAGGGCAGCGGTGATCGTAGTCCAGAATATGGCCGTTAAGTGTAAGGACAACAGTTCTTGTTGTTATTACGACTGATTGAACAACGGTGGTGAACTGGAAGCCAGACGAGACAGCGCCACAGTCACAGAATGAGCTCTGGTGTGTAGGGGTAAGTCAGAGTGACCCCCTGTTTATCACGTGTTTGCTAGGTAGCGATTGGATATAGCTAGGTAGCAGAATGATTGGAAGTAAGAGTGTAAGTATGCTTGACTAATAATAAGAGAGGATGATCCTCACGGATGAGGATTTAGCAATCGGCGAGAAATCGAGAGATCCGGGTCTTAGGGGCCCCGGTAGTTTAGTGGTTAAAAATCTCTGTCACCACTGCAGTGAGCGGCTCAGGGCTCAGATCTCGTCTCGGGACAATTTCTGTATGTCACACCTGTTCGCAAGGCTGGGAGCTGGGGTTTCTTTCCGGGTACTCCGGTATCCTCCACCCTCCTTTTTCCCCCCCATAGTGCGAAATCGCCGCAAGGTGGAAGCACTTTCCCACTACATAAACCAACCAACCAACCAACCAAATCGGGGCCTTTCGCACTGGATGCTCGAGGGGAAGGTTGTAACAGAGATCTGTTTTAGGCCGTTCAGATTCTACGCTGCGAGTTTTGTCTCGGGACCGTGACCCCTCCAGCACAGCTGACTCAAAGTGTGTAAAGACCCACTAGCACAGAGTGCTCAACCCTTCATCACACCAGTGGCTGTTTGGTCGCAGAGGCTTGAGACTGGGAGATAAGCGTTGGTACCTCGTTAGGCGCTGATAAGCTCGAGACAGCGGGTTGCGGCCTAACAGGGAAGAGAGAGAGAGAGAGAGACACGAGGTGACCCAACGCCCGTGTCTGCTAGAACTGGACTCTTGCGTATTGTATCTTTTGTGATAGATTTGTCAAACTCTCGATTACTAATAATTTTCTTAATACACTAAATTGCCTTGAGTTTGTTACTGGGGCCGCACACTGGGGGCTCGAGTCGATTGAACCATAATTACCAATTTAGTGTACTTTGTCTTAAGAATGGTAGTCCAACATTAGTGTTTATTTTGCCTCAAATATTACTTCACCAGTATCCCTCTTCTGAAAGCCCTTTTGTGCATAGTTCCCTTCTGGTTTATTAACTTTTATAAAATAAAAATGTAGCCTTCTATTTTCCCACTGATGTAGACCATTGATGCATTGTCAAAGCCTAGATGTATATGGCTGCGGCCAGCAAACCAAGACTTTGTGGATTCTACGCTACTTACATTATGCAAATTTTCATTGTTGTTTTACAATCTTCATTTGTTACATGTCATCAGTATACTTTCATCAGTAAAGTTTGTAAATACAGGTTTTGTGGCAGCATTTACGAAAACAAGGAAGCGCATTTTACTTTTGATGATCATGGGGGAAACGACTTGCTAGTCTGATGGTTTCTGTGCTACCATGTTTGTATGCATTTTCTGGAGTACTTGTATGTTTACGAATAACACCATATTGAGTTCTTATTATAAATACTGCTTTTATTTGCTAGACTACCTTTAAAACCTATGACTTCCGCTTTTTTCCCACTTACACTAAAAACAGCTGTTTTTATTTCTTTTACTTTATCCATCCACCACCTTCACATCGTTTTTTGAAACATGACCGCAACATTCAAGGATTGGTATGGTTGCAACGCATTTACATTACAAAGCATTTATACTTTTAAATTTTTCAACTCTGTAGTTTTTTTTCTTCTTTGTATATGGATAACAATGGGTGGACATAATATGAGTCAGTTATTAAGTGCACCTGTGTCAGTTATTGAGTGCAGACATCACCACTTTTCCATCGGAGTCATTGTCCATTCCTGGCACCATCAACACTAACCTTTTTCACTACCTATTTTTTTCTCCTTGCTTTCTTTTGCTGTATTCTTCGTGTTTTCATCTGCTACAAACTTGGCAAGAGTTGCAATCTGTTTATTCAAGACCCCGCGTCTTTCTTCGTGTCTCCTAAAATCTTTCCTCCTTGATCTCACACTCTGTTTTCCCCAAACATTGCTAAGACCCTATTAACCTTAATTTCATCGTTTTCGTTTACCTATTTTTTCTTGATGTATTTACTCTAATCGAATTTCCACACTGACAAGATGTCAGATTTTATTATTTATGTTTCCTGTTCAGTGATAAAACACTGGGTGGTGGGGGGTCCCTTTACCAGGCTTTGTCGAACAAAGTTTCCAGTACAAGCTGGAGACTGATCAGATTGCTGATATGGAAGCGATGGTTAAATTTGTGCTTGTCACCTTTGTGACAGATTCAGAGAGCACGGTACAAACACTGAACGTTATCGAGTGAAACTATTGAACTGTTAAACAAAACAATGTATTGGTCACGAGTCCTGCACAAAACACCACCAACAGTATATCGAAAATCGTTTGCTTTTGAGTAGTATATATCATACGGTGTCAGTCAACAGCGAAGGACCGTTGTTGGCACACGACAGACGACTATGTATACGAACGTAAATGTTATTATACGGGTACGTCCTTCACGCACGAACAAAGACGACCCGCTGTCTTCTCAAGTCAGATCATTTTAGAAAGTAGGAATTCTTTCCTTAGCATTCAGCAACGGCACATGCGTTTCCCTTGCGCTTGCACTTTCAAGATTAGGTATTTTTTGCTACTTCTATCAACAGAACGCTGTGCTCAGCTATGAACTATGGATGACGTCACACGCGCCCAGGTAGGGAACTGAACAGGTGATAGAAATCCTCTTTATTTAATTTCTCAAGAATTGTGTTTCTCCTTGTGATTTCACGTTTGCGGCATTAATAAGTGAGGAGTCTGTGGAGCGTGATGTGTCACTACTCATCATTGTAGCATACAGTGATTCATCGGCACTTGACCACGATCTATTTTGGGAGGCTGGTCATGTGACGATTAATTTGAGTACCGAGCACCTCTTTCCCCCCCCCCAAAAAAAAAATGAAAATGTGTTTAATTCGTTAAGGCGCCCACCAATAACTGTATTCTGTTATTCAAACTATTTTACAGTGCTGAAAAATACAATAATCATTAAAGTACTAAAAATTTTAAACTAAACTATATATTTTTTACTTCTTCCGTAGCGTCAGCTGTTTTAATGGTCTTTACATGTTTCAGTATTGTCGATATCGTCGACTTCACCCTGTCATAATGAATGATCAGCTCAGACAAACGCATTTCACTCTCATACTTGGAAAAAAGTTTTAATTAAATTGTTCTTCTCACCACTTTCCTCTTTCGTTCACTTTTTATAGAAAGTTTCTCTGGCGCAATGATGATATTGTATACTTGTATGGATATGTGCAGATATATATCCGTAAAATATATAAGCCTGTGTGTATATATAATTATATCCCCGTTAACAAAGAACAAATTGAGATCGGCAACACACAGAACCAGAACAGGTCTTTCCTGCATCAAAGTGACATGCAACGTGACGTTTTCCCCTTTGTTTCACCCCGAACACGGACACGCGTGATGTCTCATACGATGGTCACGTGCCAAGCAAGTGGTCGAACACCGAAACGAAATTCTCTCGAAAATATTGGTCGAAGACTATATAATATGTTCGATCACAGGCAGTTTGAGTGCCGAGGTTTTACTGCATTATTCTTTCTTTCTCCTACCACGCACGGTCAAACTGTGAGCAGTTCTGTAAAGGTGAACCGCGGGCAATATTTGCCGAGGGAAAAAGATAGAACGGTCGAGCAGAAAAAGGGAAAAACTGATTGCATAAACGCTCCATTAACTCCACAGGCGGAATTTAACGGGTACCGAGGGACACAGGGTCACGGTTCAGTTGAATGGCTTTTAATGAATGGACCGTTGATGAACAACTTTCTCCCGCCCCCTGCTCGCAATATTCCTGCACAAACGTCACTACCAGCTGGCCGAGCTTTCATCGCTTTCACACACACACACACACACACACACACACACACACACACACACACACACACACACTCGCACACGCACACGCACACGCACATACATACATACATACATACATGCACGCATGCGCACACACGCACACAATTCTGCATTTATTTTTGAAGCGGTGATTCAGAGAAAAGCCTCTAAAATAGATTTGTGTACAACTTATGTTTATGCCTACGGTTGTGTGCGTGTGTGTGTGTGTGTGTGTGTGTGTGTGTGTGTGTGTGTGTGTGTGTGTGTGTGTGTGTGTGCATGTGAAAATACGAGTGACCGTGAGAGGTGTGAGTGCGAGCGTGAGAGAGATAGAGCACGTGGAGGAAAACCCGTTCATTGTTGCCTTTCTTGAAAATTTTATATTCCTATTTGTTGTTAAAACTTACGGCTTAATGCTTTAATGCACAGCTGTCCCTCACGTACGTACAGCCATGATGATTTCATTGTCTATCCTCCATCTCCCCCCTACCCTTGAAATGTGTCAATGGCCTATTCCATTATGGATTCATTTCCCCCCTTCTCTTTATATATGTTAAACTGCTGCTCTCCTCTTCTACCTCTATCTATCTCTGTATATTAATATTGCTGCTCTCCTCTTCTCTCCCCCCCCCCTACTTCGACCAGCCATGTTCGACATGTCCCTCCCATCCCTTTAGTCCTATCGGCACTTCCCGTACCTCTTGAATGACCCGAAAAGGCTGCACAAAGGCCGCTCGTCGATGAAGATCAATAAATCCTCCCGCAGAGACAAAGCCCGTTGCAATGTAAGCCGATTAGCTTCCAATACTCAGCCAATCACCGCCTTATAAAGACAGAAGGTACTTGGTCGTCGCCGCACACCGTGGTGGGACATCCGTTGAAAAGTATCTGCACTCTTGTGTCATAAGTGTCCAAAATTCGATTAAACCTTCGGCAGGTTTGGTTTTTTTCATTTTGCATATATCTTAATATTTATAAAGATATATATATATATATAGATATATGTCACAAGTATTGCCATGATTGGTGTTCAAATTATTTTAATAAATTAGATTTGAATTAACAGTGATCGCTACGTTTTTCGGTGTAATTTTACAAGATTTTTTTTTTTTTATAAACCGTCGGGTTTTACGCCAAATAATTTGTCCCTTCTTCTTGTTCTTTTTACGACTTTACTTTTGGGGAAGAAACAGGAACAAAATGGTTCTGGTTATCAGAATCTGCGTTCTACTTGTGAAGACACAATTAACCTTCACAGACGTATGTCCGAGTTGTATTCCGTGTCAAACCCGTGACCCAACGATAGGCTGGCATAACACGTGACCCAGTGATAGGCTGGACAGACATGTGACCCAGTGATAGACTGGCATAACCCGTGACCCAGTGATAGACTGGCATAACACGTGATCCAATGATAGGCTGGACAGACACGTGACCCAGTGATAGGCTGGCATAACACGTGACCCAGTGATAGACTGGACAAACACGTGACCCAGTGATAGACTGGACAGACACGTGACCCAGTGATAGGCTGGACAGACACGTGACCCAGTGATAGGTTGGCATAACACGTGACCCAGTGATAGGCTGGACAGACACGTGACCCAGTGATAGGCTGGCATAACACATTGACCCAGTGATAGGCTGGACAGACATGTGGCTCGGCGCGACCTTCAGCCCAGTCCAGTGCCTTCACTTAGTACATGTCACGAGCTATCAACTTTGTCAACTTTCAGTGTTTTAAGACAGCTAGCGTTTCGGAAACTGTTGCGGCTTAACGGCAGTCAAATGCCTTTTTCTCAAATTTTCTCTGTCACGATGTTGTATATCTTGCCTACTCTTCAAACCCTTTTATCTAAATGAAAATTGTGTGGGGTTTGTTTTTTGTTTTTTGTTGTTTTTTTTTGGTGGGAAGGGAGTTAACTAGGGTGGATTAGGCCAGGTTTGAGTTGTCGTGCATTTCAGCTGGTTGGCTGACAGACTTTCTGCTTGACTTGGGTGACAGGTGGTGACTGTAGTAGGTGCCAGTTTTATCTGCCTGAAGTTTACGTCCACGTCCTCTTTTTTTCTGTCCGTTTATCGCAATGCTGCAAGTGTTCTTGTCTGCAAGTGTTATTTTTCGCTCTGTATCAGTCTTGGGTTTCAATGAATATTTCAAAATGGACGAGGGAAAATCAATTGCGCACACGCTGCCGTTTTATGCGCCTCACGCCTCCTGGTTTTGAAATTACTGCTTTTCTCGTGAACAGCTCACTTGAAGGCACAGACCTCATCTTACCTGATGTCACGTGTGTCTTCTCAGAGGAAAACGGTGACGATACTGCACTGATGACGTCACTGCATCCTGTGCACGTCGTCTGCGCGACTGTACTGGCGGTGCTGCTGTGCTGCTCAGCAGAAATCTTCTCGTCAGTCGCGAAACTAAAGGCGTTGCCGCACCTGGAGAGAGCGCTCTTGAAGAAGTTCCAGGACTTCTTGAAAACCACCCCGGACGTCGATGGAAAAATAAGAGGGTAATTTCTGTGTCTCTTACTCTGTGTGTGTGTGTGTGTGTGTGTGTGTGTGTGTGTGTGTGTGTGTGTGTGTGTGAGAGAGAGAGAGAGCAATGATTTGTATATTGGTAAATGAACTTGTAAGATGCATTAGATGTCTACTGATAGGATGTATTGCGTGACTTAATATGTTTCAGGGCCTTCAGCCCGCGTTTATTGGTGGGAAATGGCGGTCTATAGATAAACAAATTATTATTATTACAGTGCACTAATTGGTATACTAATCACTCTGTAATATTTACATTCTCGTGACAGAATCCTTCATAACATTTTCAAATGTGACAATGTTTGTAAAATTTTTAAATAACAGTTACAAATAAAAGTCATGTAGTGTGACCCCGTTTAGAAAGGTAAGGTTAAATATTTGTAGGAATATCCCACCGTGCTCGTACCAAAGACGATCTGGCAATGAGAAATTAGGAATCAACCAAATCAGACGACGGTTCAGAACTGTCATGACTCACGGGCGCAAATGACAAACTGGAAAACGCACATTATACGCATTTCATTTCTTTCCTTTCTCTCTCTCTCTCGCTCATGCACACTCATTCTCTCTCTCTATCTCTCTTTCTCACACACGCACGTGCACACACATAATCAATCAATCACTCACTGACTCACCCCACAAACTTTTAACACATCCGCATCCAGTGTTCGCCATGGTCCACTTTTAGCGCGAACTTCACGCACGACTGCTGGTCAGGCCCACGCCTCGGTCCATCAGCTGGCAGATGGGTAGACGGGGTGGGAGGAAAAAGGTTCGCCTATGGCGGTCACTAGTTGCAGTGACTGTAGCGACACGACCGTTAATTGACGAGAGTTGTAGCCCAAGCCCGCCGCAGACCCCAAAGCAACGAGTTAGTTTCGAAGATGAATAGCCGCTCATAAAATTGCTTGATGGCGCCCATCAATAGCTCCATGCTTGGTGCAGCTGAAGGGTCGATGAGACCTGTTATCGTGTCGTCGTGATGTTGTGTAACGAGCGGCCCTGATTCCTTCTTGCCGGACCCCTCCCACTTATTCCCCTCCTCCCCCAACCCCTTCGGATCGTGTATGCACTTGTATCCATTGTTTGCTGAAAACATGTATCGAGTTATCGGTCTTTCGACTCCTATTTAGCTGCTAATTAAAACCTCAGTTCGAAACTATTCAAAGCGCTAAAAATTATTGTTACTCTTTTTGCTGTGCTTTAACTGCACGTTTGTTTTCACTTTTTTCTTTTCTCTTTCAGCTCCTGTGTCTGTCTGTCTGTCTGTCTGTCTGTCTGTCTGTCTCCAACGTTGTCATTGGTCATCTCTTTCTTTTCTCACTATCCTTCTCTTTTCCACTCAATCTCTCTCTCTCTGACCCCTTCTTCTTTCTTTTAACTGTCCATCGCACTGTTCCTTTTCAACTCATTCATTCTGCCTCTTTCTTACGCTTATGTGAACTTCTCCTTTTTTTTTTCTTTCACTATCCTTCTTTCTCTCGCCATTTCCTGCCGTCCTGTTTGCAGACGACTTCAGCGACTGAATGCAAAGAACATTAAAGACCTGCACAACCTCAACTCCCTGGAAAGTCCGCTGCACGCTTTTCGCGTCCTCAAGAGACTTGTGCATCGATGGGAGTCTTTGATGAAACTCATTAACTGTTCTATCAGGGACTCAATCAGCGATGAAAGAGGTTCGCAAAGCTATTTTTGTCCTTTTTATCACGAAATGTCCCCTTTTTGTTTTGATTTATATGAACCTGCTTCTTTGATTTATATTCGTTTGTTTATTTTTCTGCATAGGTGTGCGCTTTCATCGAGATGTACATGTAGATATATTTATATGCTCGTAAATAGTCTATTCCTTACATGTTGTCGCATTTATCTTGTTATAATGGTCATTGTTTTTTAGCTTTTTCTTAAGTGTCTTTATTCTCTTTTAATTGTGATACTAAGATATTACTCTAGCAACGACAGATAACTTCATGAGGTAAGAGCTTTAAGACCTTGGAAGGTTTGTTTTGGATATTTTTAAAATCACATTGTGTTAGGATGCAGAAACTCATGTGTAGGACTGCCAAGCTGATCATGAAGAATAATGCGGATTGGAAGACTGATTGTTCAAGAGAGGGGAGTCCTGCGGCTATAGTCTCTCCATCTTCCTTTTCATTGTTGTCGCCATTTACTTGTGCTCATGATTACCTCCTGCAAATTTTATGGCTGATCTGAGAAAGGAATGAACAACGTTTGAATAAGAACTATGGGTCTGTCGAGCTGCGTTTCAATTTTGATTCCCTTTGTCGTTGTCTGATTGTTGTCGCTTATTATGATCTGACAATACAGACGAGTTGGAGACAACGACTTCACTAAAGGCATGCACTGTATTCCCTTATGTGACACACGCTGGGTTCCTTGCAACATGCACTTCTTTAACTGTGACCTGTTGTGTATTTCCCGAGTGACATGTACTGTATTCCCTGTGTGGCATTTGCTGTATTCCTTACGGGGCCATTTCCAAAGGTTAGGGCGGTCCGGCGGCGCAACCGCCTGTCACCTCTACAGTGAAGGTTGGCTGTCTTTGGTTCAGTTCTCGTCTCGGGCACGCTGTTCTTTATCTGCATGTGGCATCTGTTTACAGGGCTGGCTGCCTTGCCGTGGTATAGCCTTATTTGCTGGCTCGGCCGTTAAACACCAATCCCCTTTCCAAAGGTTATGTAAGAGGGTGATCTCTAGTATCTTCCGACATTTGGCGAGTTCCTGTCCTTTAACGTTTTTCCGCCCTTTTTATATGCATCTTGAATTGATTTCTTACAGCCTCAAGCTAACTTTTTAGTTTTGTTAAAACAATAGAGAGGATATGCGACGTCAACAGTCGAACACATTACGCGCATACAAAGGAAGAGTGTTTCTGACTTTTGTTTACTGTTCGTTTTCAAAGACATAGTATACCTATTACCAGCTCTTTGAAGAAAATTATTATATAAAGAAAGGTTCCCCAAATGTTGTGAAAATATTTAAATCCTTTCTCGACGTTTAATATGTCTTTGAAAGAGACTAAGACAAATGTGCAGTGACTCATCTTTGGGATCGTGTCATTACATCAGACATCCATGCAAGTTTGCGTAATCATCTCTAATATATGTGTTATAGGTATAATATTTATATTATAAGATTCCTTTGATCTAAACTTCATTTACACGTACAGACCGCTACTTACCCGCCCCCCCCCCCGACTCCCATCTGCTTGTTGACAGACTTTTCACTCGTCTCCGCGTTGCTGAACTCCACGAGGACATGGATGACGTTACAAACGCTGTGGCCGACGAAGGCGGATGTTTCCGGTGCCGCCATGGCACTGGTCCGGCTGCACCGCCTCTACGATCTGGACTACGCCGACCTCCTCAGAGGTCACTTCCTTCACGAAAGGTCATATCCTCTGACGTCATCAGAACTCACTTACCTCACGAAGGCAGCTCTGGAGCTGGGGCTACCGTGCGATGCGGAAGAACTGTTGGCAGCTCTGCAAGTCATCTCGAAGAAAGTGGATGGCTTGGAGATGAAATCTGTTGCAAAACTGCGTGACCGTGTGTCACAGGTATTACACACAGATCATGTTTTACACTCCAACTGTCTGGGGCTGCGTGAGATTGCGTTAGAATAAATAACCCATTCAGCAACGGCTAAAATAAGTTACATTTACTACAAATACAATAAAATAAAACTAAACAATATTGAGCGTTTGAAGAAAGGGTTTTCTTCGTATAAAGGAAGTATCACTCATCAATCAGGGATCTAAATGTGATGTGACAGAATTGACTTTCTGGAAGAACTGGATGAAATGAATGGTTCCACTGTAGTTATAGAACATTCTATTGCTTCCATCAGCTTAGATAGATAGATAGATAGATTTATGTTTATGTTTATGCATGTTTATATATTATGTTTATATGTTCATATCTATATGATTTAGATAATATTTATCCATTGTGTCTTTGTGGTGAAGCTTTCCATCAGCAAGATGACAGACTGTAACAAAAACAGAAGCAAATCAGAAGTGCCCGTTTGTAAGTATTCTTAGACTGTTTGTTTATTATTATTATTATTATTGTCAACGTCGATTCTTTTTTATTTCTTTCAGCCTGTCTTCTTGTCATTTTAGTTCTCTTTGGTCTTTGTGCAGACTGTCCATTAATGTTGTTTGTGACGCAGGGGAATTCAGAAGGTAGGTTTCAGCAGACATTTTTGCATCTCGTACATTATTATTATTACAGTACATTACTCCATATGCTTGCAAAGTGAAGTCTCAGTTTTTTTGCGCAGGAACTGAATTTTTCACTTGGGAAACCTGTTGACGCTTGAAATAACGAGAAAGGATAAGAATATTAAGAATATTATAATAATAACAACAATAATAACAGACGTTCTGTACTCGCAGGACAAAAGCTATTCGAAAAAATTCACGACCACGCGGTAAATTCTCTGCTGAAAACTATTACCTCAAACAACCCTGCTAGACTTGTTCAAGTAGTGTGTAGGTCACATGAACTGCATTTTTTTATTCTGTCTGGACTGATGAAGGTGCCATTGATGGATGGCATACTGCATCGGATCAGTTCAGCAAAACGTCTGTTCGACAAGCCTATGAAGAGATGTGTAGAAAAACAGTACAGGTAACAATGTTACACTAAACATTTTTCACACACACACACACACTCTCCCTCCTTCCCTCTCTCTCTCTTTCTCTCTCTCTCTCTCACACACACACTCCCTCCTTCCCTCTCTCTCTTTCTCTCTCTCTCTCTCTCTCTCACACACACACACACACACACACACACAAACTTGCCCCATATTTGCGTGCTGTGTGCAGATAAAGAGTTGTAGATAAAGGAAAGTGAAAGAAAGGTGTTTAAATGATTTGCTTGCAAATAAATGTTATTGAATTCACCGTCTCTCGGCACGGTCTACAGACATAGACTTTTGAAGGGAAGACATTGTTTAGGTTAAAACCATGGGTGTCTATAATTATTTTGATTCACCCCTGTGAGGGTCGGAATTTGGTTTTTGCTGTTAGTGTATTTTATGTCATTTGAGTTTCACCACACTGTGTTCACATTTCCTCCTGGAGTTTCCTCACTATGCCTTTGGTGTATGTGTCACGTGTATTTTAAATGTAGACGGGAATTGAAGACTATGTTTTTGGTGTATGCTACAAACGTATTTTGAACATAGACGGGAGTTGAATGCCGTGAGAAGGGTGTGTTTCATAATGCCTAGTTCAAAGTGCTTGGTTCAGGAAACTAATAATTATATCACGACCTGGAAAGCCAAAAATGTAATCGACTTGTTGAAAGAATGCGCACATGTCCCTAGTAAGTGTATGTTGGTAACACTTGTCCATGACATTGACATCCTCTGCACCAGTTGGACTTGACGAACCATCTTGCGCGTTCATTTTTTTCCTTCTTTTGACAGGCTTCCTTTGCGTTTGGGTCGGGGCGCGATTGTTACATGCATGCAACATTCATACCTTACCTCAGGTACAGGTCAGAGGTGGTGAACTCCGATCCGCTCATCCTTGTCTTCCATGACGTTATTGACGATGCCGAGATCAGTGAAATGAAAGACCTGGCTTTCGGCAAGGTAAGCCGATGTATCAGACGGGATCAGTTCGGCCGCCTTTTTTCTTTCTTCTTCTTCTTCTTTCTCTGGTCCGATCTAGCGATATTGTTGTTGCTGTTGTTCCCCTCGATCATTTTTCGTAGAGTCTATAGATGCTAGTATTGGCATCCTTGGTCACATGATGCTACGTCACCACGCATGACTTGTTGCAGCTGTCACCATCATCACTAGCGCTGACCCAGGTAACCCATGAGAAACATCTTGTGCGGGTCAGTCAGAAGTGAGTGGAAGCGTAACTATCTTTGTTTATTTATGCATATCCATTCGTAATTGTATTTATAAGTTATAATTTCATTTTAAATGCGAGTGTCGTTGGCCGAGCACTCACCGGAACCTAATAGTAGCAGAAAATTTACAGCTCAAATATGTCGGACGCGATAATAGCGAATTACAGTCTGCTGCAATCATATAGGTACTCTAGGAAACTATCCACAAGCAACACAACGTAGAGTTAGGGAATAGACTCATTATCTCTCTATAAGTGTGTACCATGAACCTGTCTGGTTGAACGCCAGACCGGCCAACCGCTACAGATGTGATGTAACAGCTACGGATTGACACAGCCGGAGATGGTCAATTTGTTCAAAGTTAGTCACTGGAAAAATGATCGTACTCAACGCTAATTGTCATGTCAGTTGGTAACTGTTGTCAAAGATGGAACTCATGGAACAATATGAATATTGCATCTTGAAGAGCTGACATAATTTAATCTAAAGTAGTTTCCAAACACGGATCATGTCATTTCTGGCGACAGACTGAAAATTACTGGCAGTGACAGTAGCAGTGTTGTCACTAATGAAAAAGAGCAAAAGTTATTAAGCGGGAAATAATGCGGGAAACTTATTGCTGCTGGTGAGGAATTCTGGAGAAAGAATTAAGTCAGATAGGACTGTAAGCACTGCCACTGCCGAGCCGTTCAGCGGTGAGCTTGATATCGGTCGAAGGTCAGTCACTAAATTGACCCTATGATGCCAAGTGTGTCCTTGACGACAGCTCTCCTGTTTGCAGCGCCTGGTTGTTCGATTCCACACCTACACTGGCCAGGATTTCCCGCCGCGTGGAGCTGGTCACGGGTCTCAGCACGCGCGTGATAAGCGAGAACACCCACGCGGAGCCATATCAGGTGACTGTGCTGCTGATTGCAGAACAATGAAAGATTGCCGCTAGAGTGAGCAGACCTCACGCTGCGATCTGAGTTACAGTAGAAATTAAGCGGCTTGTGAGGAGCTGTTTTCTTCTGAGCTAAAGCTCAGTGCAGATTATTTTTCCTCAAGATTTTGGTAGTCGTTGGCATCTCTTTATTTGCTTTTTTTTTTTAATGATTTGGTAAAAGTGCTAGATACTATTTTGTTAATACACTCCCTCTGTTCTCGTGTACAATCCTGATGTACGTTCTGGAGCCCTATCGTAGCCTGTAGTCGTTGTACTGGTAGAGATGGAGGTCTTTGCTGTATAGAAGTATAATCCACAATTATTGCATTTACATCCCTATAAGAGGTTATCTTTCTTCTTAATGGCCTTGCACTCACTTTGAAGTATTTCGATCTTCTCCCCTACCTGCACTTTCCTCATGTTTTGGCTACTATATAGGTCTATTTTTGTATAGGAAGATTATTCATGATTCGCTACTATTTTGAGACAGGTGTTGAATTATGGTCTTGGAGGTGTTTACGGGCCGCACGAAGATTCAGTGGTATGTTTTGATCATAACGATTTTCTTGTAGATTCAACCAATATTGTCTCATTTATTATATATAGGTATCATTAAACTTACATCACTTTTCCCCAAATATAGTATATTTAATTGATTAAAGTCACTACGTCTCAATAAACATTTATATATATATATATTTGTTTTTATGTTTCTCTTTTTTTTTGTTTTAAAGATGCATGTACATCTTCTACATGCGCTAGTTCGTATAATTTACCTTCTCAAACCACTTCGTCCTAGCTTCTTCCGTGTAACTGTCAGTGCGTGGCTTTAATCCTAATTGTAGGAATACCTCCGAGGGGTAAAGGCACTTGTAGTTTTCATGTGCTAAATATGCACTGCAAATATTTGGCAGTCTGTTTTGGACGTCGTTGTCAGGGAGACACCCAACCAACTCTTTCAATACATACTTCGTTTAAACGTATTTGTGATGTCGGACTACAGCTTCGCCGACTTCTTGTTGTAGTTGTATTTATTATTGTCAATATAATATGCCATGAGCTCTGTATTCCTCTGATCAAAGTGTCCTCTCGAAATCGCAGTTCTGACAATCCTTGTGCAATTATTACCGAGAATTATTGAGTGTTAAAGCTCATAGGAATGGGGCTTGAAAATTACTAGCACACAGTTACAGATCATGCAAGCACTGAGTAGCGGCAAAAGGTTTTGTGACCTCTGAATGATACTCTATCGTGATGTTGATTACATGACCTGATCAAATCAACTTATTTTCAAGATAAACATTAACATTTGTAACTCTTCTTTTTTAAAAACCACCACCACCACAACAACAACAACAACAACAAAAGCGGTTGCCTCGACGCAGTGGTAATGAGGACGTGCCACTGCTGAGAAACTCAGGGGACAGAACTGCAACATGGATGTACTACGTAAGCTGATTAGAGTTAAGACGCCTGACGTTCCAGCGTTCCACGGTGTTATAGAATGATTCATCTGAGTTGCCAGCAGTTATATGAATATAAAGAGATGAGGCACTAGGAACAGCTTGTGTGTGAATTTTTCTGTAGTGTTCTGCACTAGCAGCAGGGGTACTTTCCTCCCCCCTATTAGCTATTATTTATTGCAAGTGGTCTGAAAGTCTTGATTTATTTCATGCACAAAAGTCTTTATTCCTTTTCTGAATTTTCCCCTGTTCAAAGTTGTCAAATCAGTTATTATTGATGATGATGATGATGATGATGATGATGATGATGATGATGATGATGATGATGATGATGATGATGATGATGATTTCCTTCCACTTACAGTTGTCAGACGTTCCGTTAGGAGGTGCCACAGTCTTCCCTTTCCTCCAGGCCGGAATACGGCCCCAAAAGGTATGCATTTACCACTACCAAAAAAAAAAAAAAAAAAAAAATCATGTGAAAATACAAATAGACGAGTTTATCGAACGGACAGACCCAGCTAAGTCGCTTTGTTCGCTGCACTCTGTACAAACACGATTACAAAGAGAAAATGACGGATGGATGAATAAACGAAATGTATACATGACCCGATCACACTATCATCAAGAAATATATGAACAAGACTGTGGTGGTATGTGTGCTTAACATGAGTTTCTCAAAAGACACGATGTGAGTGTGTGCGTGTGTGTGGCAGGGCACGGCTGTCCTCTGGTACAACCTCAAGCGCAATGGTGAGGGAGACATGCGTGTGGTGCACGCCGGCTGCCCAGTACTGTACGGCGATAAGTGGGGTGAGCAAGGACCCCCATTTCTCTCGCTCTCTCACACACACAAACTTTATCCGTTTTAATACTCACCAAATCAAAAGCTCCATTCGTACACTGTTTTCTGTTACTAGTACAGAATAAAATTTCACATGCCTGAATCCATTTTCCTTTTTTGTGAAATGTGACTTATTACGGATAAACAGTGATCCAAACTGGAGTATAAATATGCCATGTATCTGCATCATCTGCATCCTTATTAGGACATGTTAAGAAGTATTGCGACTTTTTTAAACATAAAATTCACTAATGCATGTAAAAGGATGTACCTCGTTTGTAAGTATTCAAAAATATAGCGCAGAAGGGTTCAGAAAATTGTGCAGATATGGAACACTTTGGGTTAGACTGTAGGTAAAGGTACAGGACGTAGACAGATACTCTAAATATCTCGTTTAATTGCCTGCCCCTGCTAGATTAAAGAAGCATAATGGTTGTGGGTAATTACTATGGCTGAACGATCACTAAAATGAGTCTTTTATTAATTGAAGTATATGGTACAAACAAGGTAAATTTCGACATTATCATATTGTTTTTTTTGCACCGGCTTTGTAGCTAACAGTCTTCACCTCTCTTTTTTTAAGTGGCAAACAAGTGGCTCAGAGAAATAGGCAACGTCTTCAAAAGACCCTGTCTTCTAGATCCCTCACTGTGATTATTGCAAAGGAGGAGGACGATGAAAATGATGATGACGGTGATGATGACCTCGATGACATTGAGGTCTATGACTGATGACGATGATGATCCCGGTGATGTTTTTATACATGATAGAAGCAATATGGAATATGTTCAATGTGATATGTTTGAGTGATTATTTTCTTGCAACCACGAGATTTTGTTTGTGACTGGATGATGCAGTTCGTGTCGGTTGACGCTTATGTCCATTGCAGAGTTATTCGAGTCTAAAATGAAATGTTCGAGCGAAAAGGTATATTTCCGTCAGATGTTATTCTTATACAGTTAAGAAGCTTCCACGCGTGTATGGAGAGACATTAGAAAGAAAAAGGGATGGTGTGTGTACGAGTATATATGTTGTTAAGTTTGGTGAGTGTCAAGTGCTTGCACGATATTGAAGCATTGAATGGTTTTTTTCCCTCCATGATGGTATGATTCTCGTGAGTGGAGGCATATGCCATTAAACAATTAAACAGCCCAGTCATTTTGTACTTGCCGCATATAATACACTGTTTACAAAATATTGAAATCAGTCTCGCTTTTCTATATGCTTATCTTCGAACTCATATTGGCTCCTTTTTTCTCTCCGATTCCCTTTCACTCTATATAGCACGATTCACTATAGTGACTGGACGACTTTTCGAGATCTCTACAGCCAGTGGGTATACCAGTTAACACTTTGTAGTTTCGTGTGACGTGCAAAAGTTAGCAAAGAGCACAAACAAAACAAAAATATTCTTTGCAGCAGAGGGATTTAAACTATCACGCTAACACTGATTTTGCATGTTACTGTTCAGTTCTGAGGCCAGTTGCACAACACATTTAATTCTAATTTTAAATACTCTTAGGCCTTAATTATATTTATGTAATCGATTTTATAGAAACACAGTCGACAACACAATTTTAGAACTTTTTAAACCTGAAATTTAAACAGGGTAAAACTGTTTAAACTAGACTTTCGCTCCTATCAGCACTTTTTTGTATGTCCTTGTATAACGCATCTAAATGGCAAAGTGCTGACTTTTTTTTAATAAACGTTTGCTTTTTTAAGATCAGTTTTAAATTTTTTGCAATTCTGTGCATGTAGCCCTTGATGCACATAGCTAACCCGCGTATCTCTAGGGCAAGTACCTTTTTTGAAGAGTCACGTCTCACGGTCCTTGGACGTGAACAAGGAAGATTGGCTGAAACAAATATTACAGGTATCCTAATCCGGTCACCAGTGTGCATAATCAGAAAATTTAAGAGGTTCAAAATTAATGAATCAATTACATAAAGAGGAAACGACATAGATACAGGAACAAGTCAGTCATATCGACATCGACGACTAATAATAATAATAATAATGATGATAACAACAACCCCTTCATGCTCCCCAACTCGCACGTACTCGTAGTTCAAGTGTGTACTCCCTGTTAATTCATTTGTTAATTTTCGTTGATGCGTGGCTAGAGCCTTGAAGGAAGAGTTGGGGAGGGTCTAGTTTTATCACTGAACACTTCAAGGCACCGATCGGATTTGACCGCTGTCCCAATTCATCAAAGGAAATACCCGCCTTCTTTTTACACTTTACTGGGAATATCCATTTGATTATTACGCAGCACATATATTCTAGGCTAAAATAAGTATTGGTGACTAGACCGTGGAAGGTTGGCTGTTTGTGTTTATTAACGCCATGCCAGGTACTAGACCGTGGAAGAATATATATAACAGCAATCAAAGAATTCAGAAGATACGACAGACCTGTCAGAAATTTTATGTTTATTGCTTTCAAAATTGCAAAGCGTTTGTTGGCGCAGTAAAACATTGACATGGGGCGGGATCAGGTAAGTTTAACTATACATACTTGAATATATTCAAGGTTACTCTGACATCATTCCCCGCCATCTTTATTAAATGGCCTAGCCTAGCCTAGCTTAGCCTAGCCTACGTGTGACTGACAGAATGAGAGACCCAAACCGTTGATTTTACATGTACTGTGCAAACACGTTAAGCTGGGGACCTATGTATTACAAATTTATTTATGAAAGTGCGATCTTGCTTGCATTCGATCGGAGGCTAGACGACGAAAATTATTCATTAACTTTTCTTAGTATCTCATTTAAATTATGTTAATTAAATGTATGCACGAAAATCTTTGATTGGCTATGATTCTTAAAGTTACTACAGTCCATTGAACATTATTATCCATTGTCCTATCCACTGTCTAAGACTCTCATATCTGTTTGCTTTAGATTACGCTGTACGTAAACTGATAACAAGGAGCGGAAAGAGGAAAGACAGGAAGTAGATGAAGAGAAGAAAGTGAAACAGTAAAACTGGTATGCATCGTCTCGTCAAGAGATATAGAGACCCAGAAAAGAATTGACCGTCAAGTTAATTAAAGATCTCTAAACACGCATATATATATATAAGTGCTTTATATAGGCATAGTGTTCTTTGTTAAGGCATGAACTGTCTTTTCTATACAGCATAGACTGAAGTTTGAGACCTTTATGAAAACTGTCGGTTTGGCTTCATAAAAGTTAAAACAGTTGGTTTTTTTTTTTTTAGCTGTTTCAAGCAAAAAGAATGCCATCTGGACAGTTTTTCTTAAACTACTTAAAAATGTCTACTCTTGTTTGTGCTTTTTCTTTTTTGTACATAATTTATAATGGTCATCTCGAGGATGTTTCAAATAATGTGAACGTTGCCCAGTGTTACATTCAAATTACTTTTATGGTGTTTTCTTTCGCATGGTGCTTTCTGCACAAAACAGTGTACCGCATAATAACTACTCTGTACAGAAACCTCAAAGCATGTCGATGGAAACGGATAATCTTTACTCTTGTGTGCGGGGTCTGCCTGTGTTTGTCAGTTCGCTTGTTCTGGGATGTCAGCTCAACGATCTGGTGGCAGTACGCCAAACTGAAACTTGTTGATCACTTTCACGATAAAGTAATAAGTGTTCATGGAGAGTTTGACACACAAGGATTCAACTGGACATCTCCAGATAATTCAACATGTGTCGTCCACACCAAAGAAGCCAACAAATCAACATTAGCTGTTCGTGCTCCTGTTGGAGGTCTGCTCTTGTTTTCATTTGTACACCACTATGAAGACGCTGACTTTGTTTACCGCATCAATTCGGAAATACCTCAGCTTTGTGGAAGCTTAAGCAATTTTTATGGTTGCTCAAAATTCTTTCTCCTTTACTGGTTTCACGCAAGGGAAAGCAAAAAGCAGAGAGCGAAAAACATGGACTTTGATGATCTATTAGACATGTTGCTATACCTAAACAAGCCTCCAGCCAATAGAAATCTAATTATTCCACGCCAGCTCCTTGAAAGATTGTGGGAATATCCTTTTTTTTTCTTTACTGTGATGAGCATCTATCTTTTTCAGAATGTCATAGAAGATGGCATTCCCCCTTACGTTTCAGGGAGTACAATGATGGGAACAACTACGGAATTGACAATATCATTTTCATATGTAGTGTGTCTTGGACTTGAAATATATGGACTGCATCAAATCACGTTTTATGAAAAACATTTTTTTACCGATGGGCAATGTGACATGTTAGAAAAAGACGAAGCCTTCTATGTAGTCGATCTCTGGGTTCTACCCCTGAAAAATGAGGTCACAGATGATCCCGACATTTGGTGCCTTCACAGTAACGACACAAGCCTACCTTTGACACCTAGAGAAATGATATACATGAAAGGGATGGTTCAAGAAATACACAAATCGATGCAAGAGAACGAAAACAAAATTGTAATTTTTGTATTAATTGCATTTTTGCTGATGTCTGTCCTTGTCATGTATGTCTTGTATAGAATCATTAAAGAATGGTACGACTCATTCTTACGATTTATTTTCGTTCACTCTGACCCACCTGTTGCTCCAAGACCTGAAGTAGTAACGCACGACTTTTACCTGACCTGCTCTGAAGCCGACGAAAGACACAAACTCACTCAGTTTGTCCTGCGCTGTCTGGAACACATGGGTTATCGCGTCTTTTTCACGGCTAGAGATATCCCTCCCAACCTTCCCGAGCTTTCCTCAGCAGAAAGGGCAATAGACTCATGTAGGCGTTACATTCTTCTCGTAACACGGTCCTATGTTGAAGACGACTATGGAGTGTGCATTGAAGCGCCGATGATTATGAGCACAGCCAGCAGCAGAGGGAACTTAACATCGAAGGTGCTCGTGATCAAGCTCGAGAACTGCAGCATTCCTCGGTGGATGTCCCAGTTCACCGTACTTGACTGGACTGATCGAGACTACGTGCATTTTCACGTTCTAGATTTACAGACATGGGCATCATGAGTGATCCTGACTGTTGTCACTGTTTGTGGTGAGCATCATAAACAAGGCGGCTCGAAGTAGAAGGCATGATCGAGTAGGATGAATAATATAAACCAAGTCTGCGACGAGGGCCAGTTATAGCAGTTTGACTTTTGGTGTTGGGACGATTTGGTTTTTAAAGTCTTAGCTAGTGTCGATCTGAACCTTGGTCAAGGTTGAGATGGTCGGGTTGATTTGGTTTGGGGTTAAAGGTGACCAGCTTCTTCCAGATGACATACAAGAAATTTGTCTTTTTTGTACGCTTCACTTTGTTCTTGTTGTATTCCATGTTTGCCATAAGCGCAATATCTTTAGGAATATATATATATATATATTACCATTGCCATACATGTTTATAATTTTTGATTGCATTATATTTCATGATCATACATCTGCTAAGAAAAATAACTTATATAAAATGGAAACGCGCTGACTATCTGCATGGCTTATGTAAAATGATTATCGCCATATTTGTGTATCGGAATATTTATAGTTCTGATTTGAATTGATTTGGTATATGCATGAGTAAATAAACATGCAAAGCTACACGACGGATTTTGTTGTTGTGTTTGGAAGGAAAAAGTGTTATAATTCCTCCTACCTAAAGGCGCTTTAATTTTGCACTATAAGCCACATGACAGATCAGAAATGAATCACTTACAGTGTGATAAACGTCTGTGTATTATTAACACACATGTAAAGTGTCTCCCCACAGCAGCGTCTATTGTTCCCATCTCCCATTTAGACAGTTAACACATACATACCTACTCATCCAACACTTGTTTAAAAATCTAGTTTATTATCATCAGCTTAAAATTTACTGGCACTTCTGCAATCTACAAACATCAAAGCAAACAGAAGTAATTTGTTCTATAAGTATTTCACAAGACAAAAAAAAAATATATATATATTTCCCTGGCTTAATATGTTACAGGTATCCCACTGAATGCATTTAAAAAACATGATAATTTTGACAAATCTAGAAAAAAGAAAATCAAATTCAAACAATTAAAAACTGTTAGTTTCAAACTTTAGAAACAGTAGATATTAACATAGCAAAATCTACATTTTTTTTTTAGATTTTAAGTTAGGGATTAGGCTGGGAAAAAATGTTTAAATAAGCTGGTTAGACAAATCTGATAACATCTCGAATGGCTGAATGACATACTCGTCTTGCACATTTATTCCAACATTTCGGAAAGTCACACTAATAATAATAATGAAGATTTTTATAGCGCATATTCACACTCATTAAGAGCATGCTCTTTGCACTCCTTCTAACTAAATAAATAAATCACAGTTCAAAGAACGTTTTCAATGTGTGTTTTTAGCATGTCTAAAAACACAATTTTGCACACAGTTATTTTTTCATGTTGTGGTGCAATCTGAAAACTCTGTACTCTCCGGTCTGCCTTGTTTTGGTATGGAATAAAAATCACAAGTTCTTCCCTGCTCTCAACTCCCAGGGAACATTACAACAAACAAAAAGTATTTGTGAAAACAAGGCGAACTGCAGTCAGCACTGTTTACTTTTCACACGATCAAGTCTTTAAAATATAAACCTACTGACTGAATGCCACCTTGTTGCTTGGGGAATGTTTTTATTTCTTGCTCTACTGAAGGTGAAAAATTATCAGATTATGTATTTAAAATACAGACAGGAAAGCAAACCTCACTTGATCAAATGATCAACCTCTTTCTTTCTCACACATGTGCATGCACACATGTACGCATACATGTACACTTTTGCTTCCCTATCTACAATTTGTCTTCCTGCTGATACCCTGTCCATTCGTCTTACCTTAGCTAATTATTTTGAAACCCAACTAAAAAAGCTAGGCACAAAAAAGAACTTAAAATACAGGTAAACTACTATCATGACACAAAAATGGATTTCACAAAAAGTGTGGCTGTCAGCTTGTTAGCAATGCACAAGTTTAACAATATCATTAAACATCCCATGACAGACTAGCAGTCTACTTTACAGTGCAATTCTGTGAGCCTTTTGTACAATATGCAGGACATCGCTGCAATGACTTCTAATTTGTTTAATTTCTAATTTAATTATTCTTTGGTCTATTTATCAGGGCTTACACAAACTTTCACATAAAAAACTGAAAAGGGGATTTGTTCAAATCATAGTACTTAATTGCAGCAGTCATCTCACTATGCAATGTAAAAATGTATGTAGCCATGCATGTCAGCCTTACCATCCTCACTAAAACAACCACGGTGGTTTTTGTTTTTGTTTTTTTTGAAAACTCGTTTTACATAAATAAAAACACATACTATCAAGCCACATTCATTCATATGGGAATGAATAAAACATCGGTCTTAAAAAAAATGTTAGTTAACCAAATATACTTTTGTGACAACTTTTAATGTGCTAAAACCTTATAATCGCATGTTATGTTGCCAAAATATTGCACATGCCACTCTGGATTCAGATGAATACCAGGAATAATGTTTCTCATTTACGGTTTTGTGCGAACCACAACTGTAATGTTGACACAACTCTTACAAACAGAGCAGTTTATTTTTTTTTAATCTGCTCATTAAACAAGAAATGAACCTCACATTTCAGACTGATTCCATTTAAACAATGCTTTCATATGAAAGGCAGTGACTGTCTATGAAAACAAAACTACTGAGGTTCTTGGGTGAGAGTAATGAAATGGTGAGCAAATGGACACAAGAGAGAGTCTCATCCCAATATCACACACCTGGAATGATCTCAGCTTTATCAGGAATCCAATGCATTTATCATCCAAAAGAATGGCATTGTAGGCTTTGGGTTAAGAAAAGGAGTTAACAAGAAATCTTTCAACAAATTCTTGAAGTGAATCCAAACAAAAAACAAAAAAAACAAAAAACAAAAAAATTCTGGTTAACATCACACTATGACCACCATATACCTACCAAATTTTAGGCCCCAGGCAGTGTACATGAATGAAGAAAAGATTATGTGAACTCTAACAAAGTGTCTCTATAAGATGAAAAATGTACAGTCATGTAGAAAGCGATCAATAATATAGTAAATAAGTGTTGAGAACAAGAAATATTTATTTTTAAAAAAAGATGAAAGAAGGCGCACAAAAAATATAATGCAAACAAAAATAAAACACTGTTATGAATAGGAGAGTGACATAACAATGAAATTTATGCTTTACAGATGACTGATTTTCTTGATTCTATGTCACAAGCTCATGAACAAAGGGCCAGAGATAATAAACATGATGATGTCATGTTTTTCATATCTGGCATAGAACAAAATCCCCTTTAAAGGAACTTTTTGCTAGAAAAATAAGCTTTATGTATAGCACTCCTTGCAGTCTCTTTGCTGGGTTGATAATGACGTGTAGGTTTTCTAAATCGAAGTACTCAAAGAATTTATTTTTTACCTGTTTAGCTTGTATAAATATTGGCATTTACATATGCAGCTCACCTCCTTTTGTTTCTGACTTCACAGTAAGAGGTACTTGAGAAAATTGTATGCGTGGCTGCTGGCAAAATGCAATAAGCTGACACTACTGCACAACAAACAGAATTCATATAATTAGAAGTAAAATATGCAAAAGTTACCCCTAATCTTACTGCATACTGTAGTTTTTCTGTTGCTTTAAAAATTTGTTGTTTTTTTTCTTTTTGGTTATTATCTTTGTTACATAAGTGTCAAAACAAATGACATTACTAATCTCCAATATTTTCTTCCTTTCCAATAAAAACAAGCATCACATTTTATACTTTGATAGTATAAAACAGAAGCTTTGCAACATATAACAAAATCACCACCCACAGATGTTACCAAAAGTAGTAACTGATATAAACATGTTAAATACACCATCATCATTTTGTATTTTAAGAGATCTGATTTGCTTAGCTTTCTTTTAAACGGACCATGACAACACTCATCCCATTTCCATAAAATGGATTCACATAGTGAAAGCTTATAATCCATCTTCATTCATGTAATGACACTCAAGAAAAATTGAGCTTCAGTCATTAAAGCACCTTCTGGATGCACATTTTTTTCTTGAGCAACCCCCTTTCTCCATTATGAAAAGCTTCAAACTCTTTAACAATCATCCATTCAATCCCCCCAAGTATAATGCCACAAATGTCAAAACTTTTACAAACTGTATTAATGAAATGTGTTGAGAGGGTATGTGATATTTTTCTAATCCTTCCAAATCTTTGCGCATTGAGCGCATCTCCGTGATGCGGAAAATGGCGCATTATAAAAGGACATCATCATCATCTTTCATTAAAGCATTACATCCTTTAGAGTGTTGCTAAAATGCAATGCCAATGCTTAGACAGGCAAAATGCAGTGTATCTATCCACAAGTGTTCATACTGAATGGCAGAAAATTTAACCATGAGAAAAACCAGCAAGCACACTGCCTGCTACTGTCACCAAGAATGCAACACAAAGGATGATAATGTTCTTCCGTCCCTGAAAAAAAGGTATAAATGAAGAATATTAGCATTCAATATGATCAAATATCAAAGAAATCAAGAAGAGAGGCTGTAGAGAGAAAGAGCGAGGGTTAAAGATAAAAATTTTAAGAACATACTAAAACAAAGCTTGTCAAACAAAAATCGAACGATGAAAGAAGGAGAAGAACACAATCTCTGTGCCTACCTTAATTTCATGGAAGATAAGAACACCCCAAAACAGCGAGGCAATGGCACCTGGTATTGTTGTCATAATGGGAAATGATACTGGCGTTGAAAGCACTTTGTTTGCAATAAACCAGCAAGCAGTGGCCATCCCCCACATGATGCCAGAAGCAATAGCTGGTAATATGACCCGTGGGTACACTTTAGGTTTGTTCTTCTTGAATGCAATGTAGATGAAGAAGTAGAGACTGCTGGTCAGCAAGATGCCACAGTAGTGAGAGAAGACATAGTCCAGTGCTACACAAATGCAAAATATTCACATATTATTATTACGTTCTATTTTTACCCCAATGCTGACTATTGGAATGGCTATGTTGACTATTTCTTAACACTGACCTCATCAAATATTAATATCGCTTAATGCTGTGTATAAAAAAGGCATAGCAGCAGCCCATACGGCTGAAGATACATTTGACAAAGTTATTTTACTTACGTTTTTTCTTAACTCTATAAAATCCTGAAGATAGAAAAGGTAGAAAAGTGGCCTGTGACTAAGATGTCTATGTATGAAAGACCAAAGTTACAGCCTCACCATCATTAGCCAGGATAAGAAAGATATTTTACTGCACACTTATTATTTGTATACCTAGGACTGCTGGATTTTCTATTTATTAGAGTGACATTGAGATTTCACAGATTGTTCATGTTTTGGGCAATCAGAAGAATAGCACCCAAATAAAATAAGCAGACGACAAACTGGAAGACACAAAAGATACTCACAGTTCTGACTGTCATCAAGATGATTGTCTTGCCAAGAGATGGCAGGTGAAAAACTCAGGCCATACATAAGACCTGACACTACAGAGAGAGATATTCCCCTGCACAATGAATGAAATGTTCATCAGATGACACACATTAGACATACACAGAAGCAAAATGTATTACATTTTTTTTTTAATTTACATCCTGCTGTGTGAGAACTGCCAAAGTCTGTTTAGCACATATGATAACAGGCTGCTTACTCAAAACCATAAAAACACAGGCTAATACCTACACAACTCGTTTCTTGAAGGTTGACATCTGGTTGAAGATGGAGTGGTCATGCAGAATCTGCTGGTCGTCAGAGTCAACATTGATGCTTTTAGAACTCTGCAGACATCCACACAAGGTCTTAATAGCAGACATTTTTTTTTATAATGATATCAAAAAAAAAAAAAAAAATTAAGGATATTTTTTATCCAACTGACTGTCAAAATTACATGTTGTCAGAACCAATTCCCCCATTTTCTGTCTTATATGTTATGTTACCAGGTGTATAAATTTTAAAAACTGCAATAATAATAATAGGATTTGTACAGCGCATTTCCCCACATGGTGGCGAGTTTGATGCACTTTACAAAAGACCAGGGGCACTGAAGAAAGAGGCTATGTGATGTAGACGTCACAATCAAGTACAAACAAGCACAATATACAGACACAAACATGCACCGGTTACCAATATAAGAACACGAAGGAATGCAGAGATAGCAGTGTGGGGGAGAAAGGACAAGAGGATGGATGAGTTAGTAGGTGTTTCCAAATGAGATTAAATCCAGATCGGAAGGCATGTACCGACTCCGCTGTGCGGAGGGACGGAGGCAGGCCATTCCAAATACTGGGGCTGGAGATGGAAAAAGAGCGATGGCTGAACATCTCCAGTCTGATATGTGGAATAGAGTGATAACCAATACTAACATCCGAAGTCCTATGCTTGTTGAAAACAAGGAGATCTTCCCGTGAATTAGTCGCATTTAAACCAGTCTGTAACAGCAAAAGCCTAAATATTAGCAACAATGCTAAAGTGCCATCTGTGAACAAATTATGCTGGAACATCGATATATTTTTTAGAAACAAAACTGATGGTGACATCACTTTGCAGTTCTGTCATTTATTTTGTTTCATTAGATGACACAATGTTACTTCCATTGCTAAGATTCATCTTTACCATAAATATTACAAACAATAAAAGATATATTTATTGTCTATAAAAGTAATAAATAATGCATGAACAATTGCAAAGATGTATACATCCAGACATACAGACACAAGAAACACTCACATTTATCCATGCTCACTCATTCAAACATTCTCCAAAAGCTAGACATAGGAACAATTTAAAATAACTAATTAAGATTCCATTTTGCTGACTATGTTTGTATATCCAATAAAAGAGATGACAAAACAATAAAAGGAGAATCAAACAAATCAGGAAGACAAAAGTGAACTTAGCATGCAGAACCAATCTGCTATGAATATGTGATGCAGACAGAGATTACAGCTGCACCACAATGAGTGACAGTGCAATCTTTGCTAAAGCTTTAATTTGACGGTAGTTTTTGACACAGAAAGTAACTACCCTCTGATCAGAGATCGGATCTGATTCTCCTTCCTCCTCTGGTTTCACCACTACTTCTACATCTGCTGCACTGACTTCTGACTTCACAAACATGTAGATGAACGAGCTGTAAAACATGTAGATGAACGACTTGTAAAACACAAACATGTAGATAAATGAGATGTAAAACAAAGTGCAGTCTGTTAGCTTCTGGGGCTTTAAAAGGTTGGGGAAACTAGTTTCAGAACTTTTTAAAGCTTTAAAAAGATAAACGTCCTTTCAAATATGACGAAAAAATGAACTACAATAATAATAAGAGGCCTAAAAATATCAGCTCATGAAAATGACATCTCTTATTTTAATGCAAATCATTTTAATCATGCAAGGTACTAGCTGTCATGTGGGCATAAAATCACCTGTAGTTAAAATCTAGTCTGGCATTGTCAACACATTAACAAACCATGGACCATGTACATAATTAAAGGGGAAGTGTGTATGAGTATGAGGTTTTATAGATGGTTTTAAGTGGCTAGAGCAAACCAAGTACTAACAGCTGCCCAGCAATCTTAATAACGTCTGTAGCTGATGATTGGGAGGTGGGGGGGAATTTATCACCTGTCCACCCCAACACCTGTAGGTGGGACTATAGTGGTCAAGGGAAGGCGGTTTTCCTCTTGCCCATGTATCATCGATTGGGTGAAAGATGCTGGGTGCACGTGGTCGTCCAGTAGCATCCCTTTTGTGTGTGTATATATATATATGAAAGTTAAGTGAGGGAACAAGAACATCACAAGACACTTCTCAGCACGATATCAGTGGGAACAGAGCACTTAGACAACAGTCAATGTCTTAGCTTTTCTCAATGCCAAGAGACTTTTCTTCCAGACAGAAACTTAAGCAAGGAGGAAGAAAGTCGGAACGCTTGCTGTAAGAGGCCAGTCAGTGACAACTGCTTATCAGGACTGCCAGCTGTCAACATGAAACTCCAAGGATTATGCAACCAGAACTTGGGCTACCGGTGAGAGGTAGAAGTTTGACGCCAAGGCCAGCAAAAGGACTCATCATTCTTAAGGGAGCACCAGAGTCACATTAGGGTGGTATTCGTTTGGCAAATGTATGTGGCATTGTTCATCCTGACGTGCACCACTGTGTGCTGTATAAAGAGTAGTCGGGTGAAAAAGCAGTCATAGAACAAGCTCTGTACTGTCCCTAGATTGCGACAATGTTTGGGATCCATGTCGCCAGGGAAGCAGTCATCCCTGAAACTGGCAGACCAAGCAGGGAAGTGGTGTCAGACGGTCAGAAGGGCAAGTCATCAGCATGCTGCAACTGTCAGCTGGAAACCTGTTACTCACCCCACCACAAGCAATGAGTTCCAACATGCAGAGACTGAGATACAGGGAGAATCTACAGTATAAAAGCAGCAGTAACAGCTGGCAGAGCAAAATTGGTGTACGAATGTACACAAGACTGGATAATGGTTTTAATAAGAGTTAACATCACTTTAACAGAGAAAGTACAGTTTGCACAGATAGTACTGGGACTCCTTTAGCATATGTATACATATTTGAATAACTTTACATGTTATTAAATATTTTATGTTGTACTTGAGTCACATGTCTTTTGTTTTGGGGAGAGCAGGAGTGGGGGCTCATGTCATGTAGTGAGGATTTACATGACTGAGGTCTGAACATTTCCCCTGCAGAATTATGTTAACATAGGTGGTTAAGTGGTACATTATAACTGTCACCCACATGCTCAGTTCCCTGGGGTTGATGTTTTGCATTTGACAAGAAAACGCAGAAAAATTGTAACACTAACCAATATTCTGAAGCTAAAATTATAAACTGATTTTTTTTTAACACAATGGGAATATGCACAAATGTCCACAAGACAGAGAACATTAAAGATTACACAAATAAACTATTAAATAGTAGTTCTTGCAAAACTAAAATAGCTACGTATGACCATCACAAGATCATGTTTTCTTGCAAAACTAAAATAGCTACCTATGACCATCACAAGAAGACCATGTTTTCTTGCAAAACTAAAATAGCTACCTATGACCATCACAAGAAGATCATGTTTTTTATGCTCAATATGATCCAGATTTTTTTGATAACAGAAACAGAAGTTTGACAACAGCACCCCTGTCCAGAAACAACACTATCCTATATGTCACTCATACACACACACATTCTCCAAAATGTAGAAAAGTATTCAAACACGATTTTCACAAACATCTACCAATCTACCACTGACTGCAGAATAAAAGTGGCGGGGAAAAATACATCACTACCACCAAAACCACACAAGCAAACAATAAGAACGAGCCCAGCAAATCTGATTCCTATTTTCATTCTTCTGAAAGAGAGAGATAGTCCAGCAATATGTATTGTTAAGTGCTGGTCAGCATCAACACATTCTGCCTGAGTGGCATCACCTGCCAATGGCTTTACTTCCATCATCACATACTATGTGCTTCACACATCAATATAACATCAAGAAAGACTCAACACTATAAGGTCCACCAAAATCAAAATCAATGAAAAACCCTATGTACACATTTATCTCACTAAGACAAGGTTTTAACTACTGAGCACAGAATTCCTTTCATTGCAATAACCAACAGAAAAATCTTATTCTTAAAGCACATATGATGTTGATAATTAAAATAACTGAAAATGCAAAAGTATTTGTAACATTTCTCACCTAAGGACACACAGGGTTACACCAATATAGTTCAAGTCAACACGTGATGGAACTTCTGCTTGAATGCCAAACCATCCAAATCTAAAAAGAGAGAAAATTAAGAACGGTACAGATTTAACGTTGGTACTGTTGTCTTCATGGCTTTGCCCCAGAATGCTTGTCTGAGCAGGACACCTCATCATTTGAGTCAGTCTCTTTGGTCTGCTTGTGTTGCCCTCCTCCTTATGCCATGCATCAATGCTCTTTTTCCTTCTCAAACTACATTTTTGGAATTCACTACCCCTTTCCTTTTGAACTGTGTCTACATTCAAAGCCTTAAAGCCCATCTGCCTAAGAAATTTCTTGTATAATTAAGTGTACTCCTGCTCACTTCTTCATTGTCATCCATGCACTTAGTTCATATTTCATTTTGGTTTTATCTGTTTGCTCTTTCAATTTGTTTGCAGTCTTTAGTGTACAGCGCATTGAGTTCGCATCTATATGGGGAAAATGCTCTTTACAAATTTAATATTAATAATAGTAATAACAATTATTATTATTATTATAAAAATATTTCAACAACAGTTCCTGCACAGTCTTGAAATGAATGGTTACATTTCTACATATATCAACACTTACAACAGATAACAATATTAATATTCACAAAAAGCTTTGTGGGACACATAAACTTAAAATGATTATTTATTTGCCTACATATCTCACTTGTTGCAAGTTTTCAGAAGAGTTATCAACAGGTAAAAAAGGCACAAAAAATGGCTTGCATTTACCTTCCACTTGCCCAGCCTGACAATAAGTTGAATGTGCCCCAGACGCAAAGTCCAAGTCCCATGCCAATAGTTTTGATAATAGGCACCACACAAATATTACCTGTATAAACAAGGAAAATACAGAAAGTCTATCATGCATTTATCAACTCAGAATTTCCTTCATCTGTATTATATATGATTCTATATGAGGTGCCTCTGAAAGTCATGTATCTCGAATCGGCACTGATGATTTGAACATAAATCCATGCATTTCAGACAGCAGTTTGACATGATTCCATAAAAATTATCCTGTTTGTGTCCATGTGCTATGACTCAATGTTTTACTATGTAAAGCATACTGCAATGGATATCATACATTCTGCTTGCAAGCAAATGCTTAAAGACTGTTGAAAAATGTTCTATTATCTTAAGATGAAAATTAAATGTTTGTCTTTATCTCAAAATTGTCATAATGTCTTGACTGTTAACTCAAGTCAAACTTGAAATTCAGTTCAAAGATGAAGGCAAATTTATAGAACATAGCATTGTTATTAGTTTGTTACAAAAATGTTTCTTTGTTTTTTTTAATCATGCACATTGTACTGACATTAGTGGGGTTTGCGGCTAAGTGCTAGTGAGGCTACTTTTGTGAAACATTAGAAAGAAAGTCTTTCTCTGAATTTTCAAGGTATGCTAAACAAAAGATTAAAACCTAAACAAACAAGTTAATATCGCTTTCATGTAGAGTCTGCCTTTAATCTTTGATATCATCTTCATTTGACCAGGAAAAGGTAAAGTCAAGGCTAAAATTGATCCACTCACCAGTACTCCAGACTACTCCTCCAACCATGACAAGCGGTTGAAATGCAGAAGAACGGACAATCTGCACAACGATCCCCACCAGAAAAATCCCTGAACACAAGCACCACTGGAAAAACATCCCTACAGATAAGAGAATAAAAACAACTACTGTGACATAGGACAGTCATGTGATAAGTCCACTTTCTAACAATCAAAATCATACTGACAATTCTATGTTTGCCAAAATAATTAGCATCTGTCACCAATACAGTGAGGATTGGCTGTCCTATGTTCAGATCTCATCTTTACCATGTTGTTCTTGCTCTCTATATGTGGCACCTTTTACAGGACTGGCTGCTTGAGTCTGCTATAGCTTGCTGGCTCAGAGTAAAACACCAATGACAACTTCACCCCCTTTTCTATAACTGTCAATGAATATTATCCAAGTAAGTATTTTATAAATGCATATTACAAATACAGTCAAAGTCTTAGTACTTTACTTTACCTCTAAATGACTGTATTTACTCATGTGTGCACACAGCAAGTCAAAACTGTGCATTGTATCAATATATATATATATATATTGTATTAAAGATATTGACATACTTCCATTGTGAATGAAAATAAAACTAGTAAAGATGCTTGATATAAACCTTTTAACAATAATGCTAACAATAATTCTTAAATAGCTTCCCCTGCTGCATGGCTATGACTAGAAATAATAAAATTACAAAAACATGTATTTGCATAAGCTGGACAATGCTGAGGACATCTGCTTACCATCTCCTGTGTCAAACTTCTTCACTGGAATAAAATTGCTTCCATAGAATACAACTGCAATACCAGCACAGATAAACCCAACGTATTCTGGGTAGGTGTTGTTCTGTGGTTTAGGAGTTGTGCTGCTTTGTGTAGTTGTGTAAGGCACATTTGTAGGGGACACTGTTGATAAGGTAACATTTTCTTCAGTGACAGTAGTGTCAGTCCCATTTGTATGGAACGTTGTTGAAACTGTAATGTTTTCTTCTGAGGTCACTGATGTGCCTTTGTATGTTGTATATTCTGGGACCATCACCATAAGATGCACCCCATCCCGTGCATCTGACACCACTCCAATAATCATCACCAGAAATGCAGCCATCACTACTTTAGCCTCCATTTTAAGGTACAGCTTGATGTCAATGGCTATGCTTGCAAATTCACAGCTGAAGACTGCAAAAAGTAAAAACAAAAGGGTGAAATTAGTAAGATAATGGAATTTCATATGCTAGTTTTATTTCAGCAAAATTACCCAAACTATTCATTAGATAAAGAATACTCTTTTCCTATGCATGTTCACCCAACCACAGTACAAAGTGTCACAAAAACTGTACTTCTGAGTGTATGTAGATGCATCCCAAAAATACAACTCATAAATCACAACATTCTGAAACAGGTCCTTCATAAAACACAACACACACTGAAAAATATGTGACAAGGCAATTTTTTAAGTCATATAAAGAAATAGTCACATATTTTACAATACTGTGTATAGTTAAAAAATGCCCTTTAAAAGAAAACAGACATGAGACAGAAGGTGCCCAGTGATCAAAAGTGAGTAGGTAAAATACTTTCACGGATCGCTCATGAAGCCCACACAAAGTAGCAACTACACTTAAATAAAGAAAGCCCTTTGAGATGCCAACAAGATAGCATATATCCAATGCTGCTGAAGAGTTTATATCAAAACTAAATACGTAAGTCAGTAGTTGTACTTAAATCCAGATTGCAAAATTTCCATGATAAAATAGTGTTGTCATTCCTAACCTTGACCTAAAACTAGTTCACTAAGTCACTTAGACTGATAACTCACAAAGTATGCTCCCAGTTGTGTTGTTCTGTAGGATAATGAGCTTGCTATGCATGATGAGCAGTGTGAAAAAGGTCTGAAGTGAATCAGTATCACTGTGATATCTGTCACAGTCAGGGACCTTTGCTGATAAGAATTCAGCTGCTTTTGCATAATTAAGTTTAAAGTTAGGAAGTGCTAACTCAAGACTAGGAAAGGCACACTTCTGTTTTGTTACAGTTCTTGATACACTATGGTTTGATGAATGTACCCCTAGCAATGCCATCTACCCAAAAAAAATTGAATTAGCATTTGAATAACGAGAATCACAAAGTTATATATTTTGTTTTTAACGGGTCTGCGTGGTAATTCTAGACCAGTTATGCTACATTTCTGCCGAAAAGTGAATCTCGGAATAAAAGTCTACACAAAAATATCTGAAGCTGATGTTTCTCTGGTACTAAGAAAGCCATAACTTATTTCCTTCAAAGACTTCAAGAGCATTTTTACATGTACAAATTTTGTAGACTGCATATACTAGATGGACAAACAAAATCTTCATTCAAACCAAACAAGCAAGCCTCAAAATCAGAATTCCATCATGTGGTACTAAAAGAATACTGGACTACCACAAAATAAACCCCCTTTCTAAGACATAAGAAAGGCTTTCTTTATGCCATGATTTCTGAACCTAGAGGCCACAATACCTTTCTAGTCACATGCTAAGTGGACAAAGGCCTATGTCACTAATGTGAGACATAAATGGGTGAAAGTCTAAACTGAGGCAAAAATACATGGGGTATTCTGTTTCATTTCCTTCTTCCTATTAAGAGTTGATGACTTTAGTTGGTACATAAAATAAGCTTAGTTAAACCTTAGATATATATATATATATAAAGAATCGGCAAACTGAATGGCCTTAAAAATATTCATCACACACACACACACACACAATAAGTCAACCCCTAAGGTCTGGAATTCTAGAAAATCTTCAAAATGTGAATTACAAAAGCACATGATGTAGTCCATGAATACACAAAAATATTCTACAGGCTATATATATATATAAATTAAGATAAGAGAATTTACGATCACAGTCACATAAAAGACTTTTGAAGCATTTAAGCATTATTATAGAATTATAGTTCTTAGTTATATTATCATTAACAATAATCAATAATTAAAATAATAATCGTTGCATGTGATGAGGACTGCAATTACATAAGTACTTTCTAAATGCTTAAACTACCATGCATGCAGCACATCGATGATCTTTATCTAATTCCATTCTGTAAATCAGCGATTTCGCGCCGATGTAAATCAAACGTTTATTGCTCATAATGTCTACGTTCACAACTGTTCTAACCTTATTATAAATACATTAAGCTATTGTCTTGTACATACTTATAGTTCTATTCAGTACTTATGTTTCCTCCTTTGTAAACGATGTATACAAAGAAAAATAAGTCGCTTCGATTTATACATCAAATATCCTCAACAACATCCATCGACCCAGATCTCACTGAGAAAATAACAAACACTTAGAAATTAAGATTTAGACTCACCGTTGTCTTCCTCGTTTCAGACACAACCGGGGTGGAGACTGTGATTCAACTCAACGACCGTATGTATGACTGTACCCAGCGTTACTTGGTCACATGATCACCTGAAGTTCTTATCGACGAAATAAACAGTTGTAACAATTTACTCAAATACCGATAGTATTAAAATATCGATTACTTCAGAAATATTGCTGCAGCTTAACATGAGCGGTAATGAAGAACACTACAATTTCGTGAAGTTGTAACTGACTCGTAGCTATTTAAATAATTTAAAGGAAACGTGTAGCAACATAAAAAAAAAACCGCCCTCGTCACGTGACCCTCGAGGCTAGCACATGACTTTTGCTGTCGTCTGTTAGAGCGGGTCAAACTGGAAACGTCCTTTGACTAGCACATTATAAAATCGTTTATGTTGATAAGTTATCTTTATTCACTCTTTGACATTGTATTGTAATCGTCATACGTAAATTCTATTTGGTCGACAAGGCAAAGAGGGATTTTAGATTCTCGGTCAGCTGATATGGACGCGCACAATGAACGCTGATTTTGAAGTGGGCGGTGTCCGAAAGGTCAACCAGAGATGAGAGCTAGGTCAGCTGAAAATGCGGCGACCAACTTTCTCCAGATTTGAGAAAATCAGTTCATGTGCTGGCCGACTGTATGCACCAGCTATAGCTGTACCAGCAGACCAAATGACTCAGAAAGCACAAAACTTCGATCACTGCGCAACTTCCCCCCCTCCCCCCCCGGGCCGCTAGATGTAGTAAGCCCGCGGTTCTCAACCTGGGGGGCGCAAGCTGCTGAAAAGGGGGCCGCAAAGGCGGTCATTTTCTCATATCTCATATAGGTATTAGTGGCTAAGGGGGGCGCGCGGACGTACCTTTATTCGTCTGGGGGGGCGTGACAAGTAAAAGGTTGAGAAACGCTGTAGTAAGCCCTGCGGCTTGTTTGCGGATTTTTTTGATTCCGATTAATTTTTCAATGAGCTCGATGTTAACTGTTTAAATTAAAGCCGCATACAACTGAAGCATTCAGATCAGTTGCTAAAGCACACACCCTCAACATGCTGAAAATGAGACGAAATTCCTACGATGCTACTTTCAAATTGTATACATATTTGCAGCTTATCTGTGGACAAAAAAAATTAAGATTTTTAAAAAAACCTAGTGGGTGCGGCTTATAAACAGATACGCTCAAAAGACTGAAATTTATGGTACTTATCTGCATGTTTGTTTATTCTCCCGTCCTTCGTATATTGTCCATGTCTCTTTGTTGTCAAAAGCACTAAGAGTACACTTTCTGAGCGTGATTATGTGCTGTATAATTCAAAAGTTTATTATTATTACATTCAAGAGGAGTGGCAACAGCAAGACTATCGTTTAAACTTGGAAGCTTCAGAAGCAGACTTGCAAGCTTAATCAAAGGCTGGAGAGGGGGAAATACTGTCATGTGTTTTCATTTTAATCACATATAGTTAAGCAATGTGTTTTTTTTCTATAATATTCATTTTTTAAATCATATTTTTGTTGGTGTTCTAATGTGCTTGGCTATAGAGCATAAGTGACATCCATAAACCGATATTCTAAAATATACAAAAACTGTAAACTTCAAGCAATTAAACTTCCCAGTGTTCCTTTAGCACTCTTTTAGTCAACCAATAATAACCCTGGTCTTAGAACTGCACCTTGTGAAACAATTAATAATTCCTAAGAATATTCAGTTGTGTAATGTGTTGTGTGTGTGTGGGAAGTAGGGTTGGGGGAAAAAGATGCTTCGAGACTGTAAATGTTGGCAATCTGGTGGAACTGCACTGATTAAAAAAAAGGGCAGGGACAAGGAAATAATGTGCAGAAAAACAGGGAAGACAAGATAACAGGACAAGATTGTCTTGCAAAAATATATTATACATATTTTGTTTTCATAATTTTTGAAAACTGTAAGAGATGCTTCTAGTCATTTTTCTCATAAACAAAAATAAATACATGCCAGCAAAATATAAAGAAGACAACATCAATGCCATATTCCAGCATTAATGATTTATGAAAATTTTATGATGGAGAAGAATTTTATTTAAATATGCATACAAAAAATAGCTCACATAAATGATGTAGTTGGCTTTGAAAGGGAAAGTGCTTCCACCTCTCGGTGATTTCGTAGTGGGGGATGGGGTCTTTGGGGAGTGTGGGGAAAGGGTTGCTGTTTTGTGGTTTCACTTTTGTGCGTGCCCTCTATTTTTGTTGGTGCTTAGGTTTTTCAAGTCTGCATGGGTGGTGTATTGTATTTGTGCCCTCTTTATCCATTGTTGATCTGCCAAGTTTGCATGGGTCGTTACAGTGCTGCTGCCCTCTTTCCTCCTGCTGCTGCTGGTGCTGCTGCCGTTTGTTGCCAGTGTTTAGGGGTCCTGCCACGTGTACCGTGGTAGTGTATTGTGTTTCTTTGTTTGGTTCCATGTATTGGTCTTCCTCAATTTTTTTTTCCAGTGTGGATGGCTATGTTATCCTGTTTACCCCTATCCTTATTTTATATTAGACTAGAGTTTGGTTGGCTTGTTGCTATTACTACTACTAGTGACAGTATACTGTTCCATAGTTCTTTAGGTGGGTTGAGGCAGTTTCTGAGGTTTAGTCCCAGCCTATACTTATCTAGGAAATGTTTTAGTTCTTCTCTCTCTGGTTTATTTTCATTGCATTCCAACAGTACATGCGGGGTGCTAAGTCTGTCCCCACATGCACATGAAGGTGGGTCTTTATACATTTTATAATATTCTCCACTAAGCCTCATTCTGGTTATTTTAGTTTGGTCCGACCTGATTGACGTTAGGTACCTCAAGGTGAGACTAGGCTGGTCGTCTATCAGTCTTCTAGTACCTATACCTTCATTTTTGTATTTTTCTTGCTGGTTTTATAGCTATTTTTCTCTCTGCTGGTGAAATAGAGATGTTTAGGGTGGTGACTTTAGGGTTATTTTCTTGTTTTACTGCCAGTTTAGCTAGTTTATCTGCCTCTTCATTTCCTTTTATTCCTATGTGGGAAGGAACCCAAAAGAACTTAAATGTCTCCCTGTTTCTGGTTGATTTTCTTTATGATGGACAGTATCTTGAATACTATATCTATTCTGTTTGAGCATTTGTTTTTTAAAGCCTGAAGTGCTGACAGTGAATCTGAATTTACTACATATTGTTGTTGCGTTGTGTCCTTCATTCCGAGATGAAGTGTATGGAGAGCTGTCAGTATGGCTGTCAACTCAGCTGTAAAAATTGAAGTGTGTTTTGGGAGTCTGCTGGAGATGGTGATGTTACCGGGTTGGTATACTCCTAATCCGGTTGTTTGTCACTGGGTCATGAGATCCGTCAGTATAAATCTGCACGTGTTCTTTGTATGTGGTGTTTAGCTTGAGCTTTGTTTCTGCAGTGATTTGGGCTTGGTGTTGTTCTTTGTTGTATTTGGTGAGGTAAAGGTCTATCTGTGGGTGTGGAAGTGTCCAGGGTGGTGTTTGTATGTTGTCTGGTGGGTAAGGAGCTGTTATGTTAATTTCTGCTCCCTTTGTGTTTTCTAAGTGTTGTATGTGTTGTTGTAGTGTGGGCTGTGGGGTGGGGCGGCCTGTTCTGTGTCTGTGGGGTTGAACATGAATCTGTCGGACTGGATGGTCAGGTGGGAGACATTGAATTTTGTAGTAGTAGCTAGCTGTCCTTTCTTTTATTATTAATTCTATAGGTTTCTGACCTGTTTCTGCCAGTACTGCTAGGTTTGGTGTGTACGATGGTACTCCCAGAACTACTTTTAGTGCCCTGGCCTGTACTGACTGAAGTTTAGCTAGTTGGTTTACTCGAAGGTGGACTAGCAGTGGGGCTGCGTATAATAGTCTAGACATGACATGGGCCTGATAGAGGTTAAGGAGAGATTTAGGATTAGTTCCCCAGTTATTTCCACTAACTACTCTCATTAGGTTTATTCCTTTTTTGGCAGATTTTGTTATTTTGTCTACATATGGGGTCCAGCTTGTTATTTCCGAGATCACTCCTAGAAATTGTATCTGTGGACTGTAGTCAAGGGTTGTTTGGTTTAGTGTTAATTTGGGGTATTCTGTCTTCTGGTTTGGTTTTTGGAATATTATTGCCTGTGTTTTGGTGGCTGAAAGTTTAAAGCCATTATATTTGAGCCACTTTGCTATTTCATGCAGATCCTCCTGTATCTTATCTATTCCTATTTTAGGTCTGTTGGGGTCATTTGTTGGGCGTATTTCTACTTTTCCTAGGAGGGACGTGTCGTCCGCAAACTGTTTAACTTTGACATGTTTTACACTTTTGGGGAGGTCTGCTATCATTATGTTAAAGAGTAAGGGACTGAGGACACTTCCCTGTGGGACTCCATTTTCTAGTGGTACCTCGTTGGAAGTTTGATCCTCAATTCTTACAGCTATTTTTCTGTTTGTTAAGAAGGATTTGATTAGTTGCACTATTTTATTTGGGGTGCCTATGCGGAGGAGTTTCTGTAGCAGGCCCTCGTGCCAAAGCATATCGTAGGCTTTTTTTTATGTCTAGAAAAACTCCGCACAGGTTCACTCTTTTTTCTGTGGGCATTGATAATTTCCTGCTGCAGTGCTGTTATGTGATCCATAGTGCTTCGTTTCTTCCTAAAACCACTTTGCTCTGGGGGCAGGATGTTGTTGGCCTCGCAAAAGTGGTTTAATCTCTTCTTAATAATTGTCTCAAATGTCTTGCCTAGTTGCGAGGTTAGTGCTATTGGTCTGTAGCTAGATGGGGCTGACTTTGCTTTGCCTGGTTTGGGGATGGGGACCACTGTGGACCTTTTCCACATTTTAGGGAAACAACTTTTTTCAAGAATATCATTGAAGAGCTCTAAGATAAGGTGTTTGGTTTTCTGATGGCAGTTTTTTAGCATTTGGTAAGTGATAAGATCTGGGCCTGGAGCTGACCCTAACTTTTTGGTTGATAGGGGTTGCTCTAGTTCTTCTATAGTTATTCTGTTTGTTAGTTTGAAAGGGTCTTCTTGGTTTAGAGGGGGAAGGAAGTTATTTTCTGCCTGTTCTTTGAATAGCTTAAAGTCTGGGTCTAAGTTAGAGTCTGAGCTGACTTCTTGAAATTGTTCAGCCAGTAGGTTTGCTTTTTCTAGGTTTGTCTCATATTTGGTACCTTCTTTTATCAGGGTGGGCATGGTGGATCTTGGCCCTTGATTTAATCTTTTGATCTTTCTCCAGCTATCATTTAGGTTAGCATTTAGGTCTAGAGATTCTGTGAACCTGTGCCATTCCTCTTTTTTGGCTTGGAGGATAGTGCTTTTTGCTACAGCTTTGGCCTTTTTGTATTCTAATCTGTTTTCTATGGTCTTGTGGCTTTTCCATATCTTAAGTTTATGTTTCCTGTTCTTAATTGTTTGTTCATATTCCTTGGTCCACCAGGCTTGCCCAGCATACCTGTACTCCTTACCATTTCCATTTGGTGTTGCTGATTTGATTGCTTTAGTGATGCTATCTGTCAGTTTTTCAGTCTTGGTGTCTATGTCGTCGTCAGGGAGCCATATCTCATTCACTTCTGTTAGTGACTCGTACAGGGTCCAGTGAGTTCTTTTAGTGTTTATTCTAGAGGTTAGGGGACTTGGTTGGCTTATTTTAGTATCTAGCATGGAGATTATAATTGGAAAGTGGTCACTCCCTAACGTGTCCTCTTCGTAAACTTCCCATTCTAAAACATTTGCTAGTTCTGGGGTACAGAGAGATAGGTCTATGGTTGAAGTTGAGTCTGTGGAGCCCTGACAGAACACATGCGTGGGTTGGCCATTGTTTAGCAAACAGACCCTTGCATCTTCCATGGCTTCTTCTATCATTTTGCCTCCTTTGTCTGCTTTTGGGTTTTCCCTATCCCAGAGTGGGTTTTTAGCATTAAAGTCTCCCAGTATTAGGTTCCCTGACTGAAGTAATCTTGTTAAGTCTTCTACATGTAATTCTTATAAATGATGTATCACATATATTTTTAATATATACTATTTTAATGCATAAAAAAAGAGCATCACTTTCCATACTGTTGCACTGCTTATTACCGCAGGTTCAGTCATATCCAATTGCCCATTCAAAAAACCTGCAGGAAGACTTTCTTAATGGACAGCAGAAGAATCGTCTCCCATTGTTGTGCCCCTGCTTCATCACCCTCTTAAGAGCACAAGGCCTACTGTGTTCACTGCATACAGGAAAATCTTCATCTGCCCACTGAAATATAAAAAAAAAATCATTTTAAACCTGCCAAATGACATAACAGCCTGTCATAGAAAAATGTTGTTGCGCAGTTTTTAACTGTTTAAAACAAAAAATAAAAAAAAATTATGATCCCCAAAAAGTACAACAGAAACTACATTCTCTGCAAAGATCCAGTCTTCTAGGCATTTCATTCATCGAACTGCACGGGAACACACCAATGGCTTGACAATTGCTTTAGCTGCCTCTAAAATGCTAGTATTTATATTTTAAAACTAAAACTTTAAAATGTTCTTAAGTTCACCTTAAAATGGAAAGCAATAATGTTACATTACATGTTGTCTTCTCAAAAACATGTACCTTAAAAAATTTGCACTGCTTGCTGGCAGGTGTAACAGGACACACAAAAAACCAACGACCTTTATTTTTATTGTCCTTGAATGTTTGCTTCATGCTGCACTTTTTTCCATGACCAGAACAAGCAGGAATTTTACTTCCACAAATCCCTTTCTCTGTCTTCGGCATGCTAGGATTTGATTCTGGTCTATCTTGGAAAGATGAAATAGACTGAACAAGACAAGGCGTTTGTTCCACAGTCTCAGATGATTCTAAAGTAGTTTCTGTGCCTTCTGTTTGATTCAGCTTCCTCCTTTTAAGCACAGGTTTCTTAACCATTTCTTTATCAGTTCTAGCTGAAGTAAGTCTTTGGTCAGGTGTTCTACCTAAATGACCAGTTCTTGGCTCAAAACATGCGATACAGTTGATCTGCTTTCCAGGATTAAGCAGTGTGCATATGGAACATATCCATTCAGGAGAATCAATGGATGATCCTTTCTGCACCCACCCCAGTAAACTGTTCTTGGCTGGAAGTTTTCTGGAGCAGATAGCATGAACACATACATGAGCGTGTGATGACTACACATATATGCACCTGTATGCACACGCTTGCACACACTTTTCTCTACCTCTAAAGTTGTCTTACTTAAAAGATCACATGCCTGCACATTTAATACACTGTCTGAAGTCACACTTTTAGAACATTTAAACTTGAGATATTTCTAAAACACTACTCACAACTTGTGCAGCTTTCTCATGTCATTTGTCTGGCACTCAGGACAGAAGAAAGTAACTCTCATATTGTCTTCTCCTAAAGTTGTCATAGTAAGCTTTGTGCCACAGTCACAACATTTGTTCTTTTGGTACACTTTCATATGCTCACTAAGATTTGTTCCAGTGCTTCGACACTGAAAACCCAAAATCATACCACTTTTGAATGAAAGCTAGTTTTACAAAAATCTGTATAATTCTTACATTTAAACACATTAGCTAATATAGTTATGGTCCATAAATTAATGGAACATGCTTTTGGATGATGAAAAACAGAAATTATTAACAGAACAGGACTGGATCTAGAGGTTTTTAATGTGCTGGACAGCTCTAAAACACCACCTGTCAACATATCCACAAATGAGAAGTTACATGACCCTGTTATTAAAACAAAGTATTTATTATATTTTCTTACCTTGTAGAATACCAAGGAAAAGTCTCTAGTCATTTTTACTAGATGAAAAAGGTGCTCTTCTGTAAGGTCTTTGACCTGAAAAATCGGCATTAAAAATAAGCATATATGCATGGGAGCATGCAGGTACACCCACTCAGACACCCTTCTCTTCACAATGATACGCACAATGCACTGGCATGCACACATTCTCATGTCTAAGCTGCAACACGTTCTCTTGTCCAACCAATAAACCTGTATCTTTAAATTTCTTCACAAGCAACTTAGGTCTCCCTTTTTCTGTCACTTTCCCACCTTTTTTTGGCTTGTATACATCTGCATATATATTCTTGCTTCACAGACACATGAAAACTAATGAGCAGATGTTTATATTTGAACAGACAAATAACTTTTATGTTTTTTTGCAGCACCCAGATTTCATTACTTATTTGTAATGAAAGATACAATAAAACCAATGACAAACTATAATCAGACAGAAAGATGGAAAAACAAATGATTTCAAAATGCAACTAGTCATGCTGTGATTGTCATTATAAGTGAAATTATTAAAGCCTCAATTCAATAAACACTACCACTACATTACACTGCCATGACTTACTTTAGAATCTGGCTTTAATCCACTGTCAAAAAGAGCCTGAAAAAAATAAAACTGCTTATTGTTATTGAGTAAGGTAAGAGTCATCCTTTAACCTTGTTTAGGTTGTTGGGAAGTGAGGTGTTAGAGATCTCACTTTTTTAGAGCCATCTTTATGTGAGAATGGTGCGCATCTCCTCTGCCCTGCCACCTTACCTTTCCCAGCACTCTATAGTCAGATACCCATTTTGACTGAGGGAAGCCTGCTGCATTACACAGGTGTTAAACTAAAGTGCCTCTTGTTTTGGATGCCAGTACATGTACTCTCACCATTCGTTTATTCCCCTTATTGTTATTGGAATGTCTAAAATAATTAAGGTATTTATATTCTAAGCAGGGCTAAAATAAATCTCTCAGCCTAAAAAACAAACTAATCTGAGATTTTGTGAATTTAAAACAGCATATTATTTGCAATAACTACTTACAATATGCCAGTGACTAATAAAAAGTGGATATCAAATTACGATATTCAAAACTACAAGATTCATCTATTCTACATTCACAAATACTCACGTAGACAAATGTACTTCATAAACTAGTAGCTGTTTTACAACTATAACGTAACTAAATTTATTTCAAAAAGTGTGTTACAATAGTTTACACTAAACATTTATTTAAAAGAATAATATTTACAATCAGCATCATCAAATAGTAGCTGACACATTAGAACCAATATGATCTTGCATGCACCATTTCCTTTTCACTTCACCTCATTTTTAATTATATTCCCAACACCAGGCAGGATGTCCTGGTCCAGCAGCACATCACATAACTGCCTCTCTGGTTCCCTCATTATTTCTGCTACTGCTCTCTTTAAACTGAATGAAGCTGAACAAATATCCAGTTCCTTCAATAGTTCATATTTTTGTTTACAGGCTGATGATGGCCTGCAAAAAAAAATATATACATAGCTTAAAGTTTACAATGTAGAATACACTAGTCTATCTAGACATATATGCTCACCAAAACAAAAAGCTTAATAGGTTTTTGAGAATTAGCAAAGACAAAGGAGGCAAAATGTGCTCAATTAGCCAGGATTACCCATCTTTCTCGCAGAATCACTATATTTCTGTTCCTGTTACTTGATGCCTTTTGTATTCTGTTTTGTCAGTACTGTCGTTTTCTTTCGTCCCCTTTGTTCTGTATCTACTTAGTCCACGTCTCTTCCTCGTTTTAAGCGCTAAGAGCATGCTCTCTATGAGTGTGAATATGTGCTATAAAAATCTTCACTATTATTATTATTATTATTATTATTATTCAACATGACAAGATGCAGAAAAGTTTAATGTCATCTGTACCTGATCTCCACTGCACATTTATAAAAAGAAAGAAGGTCTGTGGAAAACTGTATCTCCAGGCTAGGTTGGGCAGCCAACGTTCCTCCATCTTTATCCAGAACATTGCCATTGACTCTAAACGATCCTGCCATCAAAAAATGTACTCTGCAAAGCAAAGGGGGAAAAACATTAACAAAACAAAACAGAAAATGATTATTTATTCTATTTGCTAGTTTGCAGCCTTTTGGTTTTTATCTACAGTTTTCTACTGTCCTATTGACTGCCTGCCTCCTTAATCTTCTGTCATAAAGGTTTCTTTGTGCTATTTGTTGGTCAGAAGGTCATGCAGTTGCAGTGTTGTCTTTTCTCTCAACTTCCTTATTATGTAGATCCTAGCAATTTATGGATAATTTGACCTATAGAGAAGACTATTTTGTGTACTACTTAACTGCTTCTAAGATTAATAATGACTATGTAGATCTGAACTACAAGCTGTAGTACTGTAGCTTCTAAACATCTTAATATAGAAAAAAATGCTGCTATTGCATTTGACTTTTTGGACTATTGTGGTCAGTCAAATTGATTTGGTACTCTTTGAAAGAAAGAAACAGAAATTTGTCTTCTGAAATATTATTTTCTGCAGAAGATTATATAGCATTAGCAGTATTTGGACAAGTCATAAAGCACGACCAGACCAAAACAATATACGTAAGCTAATGGGTCTGCAATGCATGAAGGATGATGACAAGCTCGGCTTGTGTGAAAAGTATATCTGCTGATTTGCATTGCTCCCCTTCCTATGGTTTGTGAGCTATTATGGTTTTTCACAGAAGCATTCTGCAGAATATCCTATGAGCAAAAGAAAATGATTCAAACCTATATGATCTGTTTTATGACTGAAGCATAGAAAGTACAAGAAAGTGGTGTGAATAGGACCATTTGCAGCCTTTGTTACAGTTTTTTTTAACATTATCATTATTTGTCATCTGCAATGAACTTGCCCATAGGGCTGGGATATGGTGCTTTATAAGCAGACTTTATTATTAATATAAAAATTATTATACGATTAGTAGGCAGAGCAGCTACTCACCACAGAACAGTAAAGTTCTAATATTATTATTATTAATGTGGCACTCCTGCTCTAAAGATAAATGTGGATATATTGCTAAAACAAAAAATAAATAAATAGATAGTGCTATATGCACACATACACCATTAAACAGTAGATATATATTTTAATTTCAAATAATTTGGTAAAAATAAAAAATGAGAATACCTCAAGCAAACATCTCCAAAAAACATAAAAAGTTCTTTTCCCAGTGTAAGCACCTCGTCAAGATTTTGCCCGATCAGGCGATGAAATGATGTTACGTCACACTTGTCGCTGGCTTGCTTCTTGTTAACTTTCTTTTCCTGAACAAATGATATTTCTGTAACCAGTTTGTGTGTTATGAGCTCTGTCAAAAAGTTTGTTTTATCAAGTACAACCATGTTTCAACTCGATCTTATTTTGTAAAACGCCGTACTCCACGAACAACTATACAATAAGCAACCATGAATGCTCACCCGATCAACAGCATTTCCTGCCACTGTGATAGCTTTCTGTTTCAATAGTTTTCCTCTTATCTTTTCTCCTTTTATTTTACAGCCAGGCCCTTCTACCATTGTGGCAGCCACAGATTTCCGAGGTGGTAATGTTTTCAAGTCTTTCCCGCGAAAAATGGGAGTGATATTCTCTTGGCTCCCCCCCCCCCCAAAGGACACAACCTCCAATCCTATCGTCATCCGTTTATTTAGCCTAATGTATATTTAAACCTGCATTCTACTTTTTTGCTAAATAATACGAGGAAAGTAAATTTTATCATCCACGACCATTATCATCATGGAGATGATGTGAGCTGCTTGATAAAAGGTACATGTATTCCTCAGTCAAGGGGAGCTATCCATGGGCGCAGCTCATCTGTGACAGACATAATAATTTCCCATGGTACGATGATCCATGAGAGGGACAATTGATCAAGATTGATCTATGTTGAAGACGGTGCAATGTGATCTAGTTCTTTCAAAGTCTATAGACACTCATCAGATGTTAGTTTTTGCCTGACATTTAAAACTTACTGCCATATGCATGTTTCTATTTGCAATAAATTAACCTTAAATTAATAAACCTTCAAAACTAAATCTAACAAGTACGCTGGCATTGTCTTTCATTCATTCTTCCTTTACTCATACAGCAACTTAATGAAAGAGATAAAAGAAAATGTGAACAAGGAATATCACTTTAATCTCATTAAAAATCATGCTGCTTATCAAACACATGCCAATTTGACACCAGACACTTCACTGAGTTCCCATGGCAGAAATTAAATCCTCAGCCATGTTAAAGAATAAAAGTGGTCTCAGGAAGGTGCTGCAGCTGTCCATTGAATGAAAGGCTAAAAATTCTTTATATAATATACCCAGAAAAACTGTTTCTGATTATTTCACATAACAAGAGTACAAAATATTGAAAAGCACCATACTGTGCATCATGAACTTTTTTGTGATTAGACTTTGTTAATGATTTGCATAAAACATGATATATGTATATGATGAACATGACTTTATTTTCGGCATAGAAAAGCTGCTCATGTATTCTCAATCATAAATGTACCTAAATAAAGACCCATATTGGTTACACATAAAAAGGCATATGAATACATGTAGAGACAGGTATCTGTACATCCTTGCTGCATCCAAATGAACTATCTCCCACCCAACTTTCCCTCTCCCATATCACCAGCACCTTTTTACATGACTTCATGAGGAAGAATTCATAAATCACGTGCTAGGATGGCTTGAAGTTTTGCCTCCCAATTTTGTTGTTGAGCTCTGCCAATATTATTGAAAACTGTAGCATCTTTTCTGGAGGAACGTTTCCAAATAAGTTGTCATCTTCTGGAGGAGGTGTTGGCTTAGGCTCTAAGTATGAAAATTAGATCACATAAAATTTATTTCTCTTCAACGTCCAATGAACTGAAGGCATCAGTAATGAATGAAAGCTAAACATGCCAACAGTTGTTTTTAAAATGGGCTAGCTTTTATTATTAAGCTATTAACACTTTTATTATAGCAAGTCAAAATGGACTGCAAAATTCAACAAAACAAAATTTCTAAACATGCTATCTTCCCTTTTTATCATTATTTTCAATAGCTTTTACATGTTGTATGCAAAGAAAATTCAGAAACATTAAAGAGCTTTAACAATGAGGAACTGTGTAACATGATTTTCTTTCTGCTGAATCTCAAAATGTACTTTTTACAGGTTTCTCAACATGAGGTGAAATCAATTTTCCAGTTCAGTGCAAAGTCACTATATGAAAATTCTAAACAGGAAATTCTTTCTGTACTCTTCTTAAATAAGATTTAAAAAGACCTGTGAAGTTAAGCTATATTTTAAGTATGAAACAATATACCTGGCTCAGGCTTAGGCTTATTTATAGAGCCTTTAGGCCGACCTCTCTTTCTCTTTACTTCTGACGTGCTCTAACCAGAAGAAAATAAAATTAGCAAATATCAAATTTTACCTGAAGAGACTGTGTGTGTGTGTGTGTGTGAGAGAGAGAGAGAAAGAGTAGAGATAGACAGTGCATGCGCATGCATGCATGTCAAGTTTAAGCATGATCCATGTGTTAAAATATGCCTCATAGTCTGAGGTGGATCATTAGTTTTTTTTCATCATGATAAGATCTCTGACCTAAACTTTTAAAACTTGCCCCAACTCCTGACGACAAATAGTTTATGCAAAGTGATTTGCATACATTTCTGTGACGGGAAGCAAGCTCTTTGTATCAAATGCTAGCACTCATGATAAATATTAGTAGGGAGGAGAAAATACATTAATACCTGCATGTACAGTGCACATATCAAAATCCCTTAGGAACAAACACATACATATATGGTTATTTACATATGCATCTGCAAAGTACATACACGTGAACGCCTGCGTGAAGAGTACTCTACATCCAGAGGATTAAAGAAATCCGGACGCATTCGTTTGGTACGAAATCTTCGTCGCTTGGTTTCAATCAGCTCCGGATCCTCAGCTGAAGGCGCATTTACAGATGGAAACAAATAGTGGCAATAAAAAATAACCCAGCAATTTATAAATAAACAAAGTTAGACACAGGAAGAAGTGCCATTTACAGATGCATATAGACTTCACTGATACAAAAAAATCTACAAATGCATATGTGTGCATGTAAGAATGCGGGCATTTGTGCACCTTTACATTTTATACACATTTCTACTCAAAGAAAGATGGGATGTGGTGTGGTGTGGTGTGAAAGAGAGATGGGGAAATAAATGCTGGATAATGTCTAAGGTAAACTCGATAAAGATTGAGCAGGGAATGTAATAAGGGATTAGAAATAAATAACAATGACAAATGTCACTGAATCTTTGTAAAAACTAAGAAATTAAAATATCTACATATGAAGATAATAAAGAATGTCTTTACTGTACCCTTTGTAGCTGCCTCACTCTGAGCTTTGGACTGAACATTGCGAGTGCGAGTAGGGAACTGGTAACCACAAGTACAAGACTTTCGTGCAACTGGACACTGTAAAGGTTATATAACAAGTAAATATTTTTCCTATTATTATAGGAGATAATTAAAACATGAGAAAAATTTAAAAAGTATACTCAAATTAATGTTTCAAAATATGATACAAATGTTAATATAGTTATGCAGCAGATTCATTTTAATTTTACAGCTCATAGAATTAATGTAATCTTGCAGCCTGGTGTTTCCATGTGTCGGAAAAGACTGAAGACTCATTTGTTTACTTAAGACAGACTTAAACAACCTAGCACCATTTCTGTTTTTATTATTTTTTAGTTTCCTGTTGTTTTATTCTTTTTCTTCTCTTCTGTTTTTGCTGCGCAATGAACATTCTTTTGAATGGATAGCTGCGCAACGTAAATCGACATCATCATCATCAATTATTTTTTGTCACTGTGTATCTTATTTATGTGTGTGTGCGCACGTAGGCGGATGCGTTCCACGTCTTATATTTTTTAATTGAATTTTGTCAATTGTTTATTCAACTGTTAAACATTTGTGCATTTACTGTAACTAAAATTTTATGATGCTGCTATATACATACATTTAATATTTCCTTCTGATTACTTTCAACAATAACTGCACACTTGATGCTCGTCAATAATGAATGGGTAGGTTTAATCGAAGTTAATATAATGGTATATATTTCAAAGGCAAAGCCATCCAAATATATAGCGTTTGCCTTGAACTAAATGAAATGATATTAATTTTTTTTATACCTCCTGGCTGCATTTTGGACATTTCTTTGTAACAGTTCTGTCGACTTTTTTCCTTGCCGATGACCGCGAGCTTTGACGCTTCATGATGGCAACACAAGGGAAGCCACTATGCGCTGTTTCCTTTGCAAGGTAACTCTGACAAAATCGAATCGCTAGACGACCAGCTATCTGTCGGGAATGAGGGGGGCCGGTCATTTCGTCACAAGACCCATGAGATAGCCTTAGTTGCTGACTTGGCATAAAACAACAATTAACTAACTCGTCACTTCCATTTCCTCCCACACCAAAAGTTAATTCGTCACACGTCTGTCCATTTCGTCCCACGTATGGTCCATTTCGTCACAAGACAGAAAAGTTAAATCGTCACAAGCCCAATCAGCGAAGTCTCTGCGTTATCATAAGAAGAAAAAAAAAGTCAAAATACAAGTTCACAATACAATAATGCCAAAATCTTTAATGTAAAAGATTGTTTAAATGAGAAAAATCACGCGTATTTGCCATTGTAATATTCGTTCTTGGCGTGCGTATTGCCAAGCGATGCATTTTGTTCAGTAACATGGTGGCTACAATTATTCGATGGCTCTGTTTACAATAAGCAGCTACTTTTTACATTGGTGCTCGATTCGCCTTTTGGGCTTGTGACGATTTGACTTTTCTGTCTTGTGACGAAATGGACCATGTGTGGGACGAAATGGTCTTGTGACGAGTTGACCAGCTATGATCGGAATGAGTATACCTCACGTTCGTTAGAGGGTTGGGAACGGTAAATATGCAACAGGAGACACACACCGCTATCACAAAAAGCTGGCTCCATCCTTTAAAAAAAGAAATGGGTAATTGTGAGGGGGGAGGGTAGAGGGATAGTGTGCGTCCTTCAGCTTTCAGTGTGTAGACCACAGCCACAGATCTAATTACTGTCTATTCTCAGTTGTAAGCAGAAAGTATACAAACGTTTATTATATTATCTCTGAGGGAAGAAAGAAATAATGTATACTATTTATGTCATTAAATTTTGGGGGTAAATTCTGCTTAGCAGGAGTTGTTAGCTATACATCTCTTTGCTGCTAACTTTTCTTCCCCCACTCCACTCCCAACAATCAATGTGTGGTTTTTACGTGACGTCATCAGTTTTGGCGGACTTCTTCAGCGGTCATGTTTGTACTCTGACGGTGGTTGTACAAGCCTGCTAGCAACTGATCAATCATCATGGTCATCTGCTGTATAAAAGGATGCAGAAACAGGCCCGGCGGTAAAGGAAATGTTCCGCTAAATGTATCTTTTCATAGGATCCCCAAAATTATTTTGAACCAAGGTCACGAAACAAGAGTACTTACAGAAGAACGACGTCGTCTGTGGAAGGCAGCCGTTTATTCCTACAGCAGTGCTTACTATATAAAAGCACGAGATGTTAAAACCAACTACGACTGCTGGTAGATCAAGCATCAGATATGCAACATCGACGGTTTCTACACCGGATCTGGTCTACAAGTAACATCGTGTGACAGTCACAAACACATCATCAGTCGTATCTTTATCCAGCACAATGCTGATTGAAACAGCTAAAAAAAAAAAGGAAAAAAAAATTGAGGGTGATAAACATATTATAAGGAGCTTAAACGGAAACACGTGCGATCGAGTATCAGTAAGTAAATAGAAAATTTTGCATGCAGCTAAATGAGGAAGAAATAAGTTTTGACTTCGATAAACATATGTTTCAAACTATCATTATATTTTTAATTGTAAAAAACTCCTTATCAGCAGTCAGTTGTAACTATTGTTGCCCATTAAATTATGATCTGATTGACTTACCAGTCTGTTGAATAAATTCAGTTTGGACCATTTAATTATTTTTTTAACTTTATTCGAAGCTTCTAAATAAAGTTCCAATCTGTAGGGCTGTATTCCAAATTCAGCTGTTTCATTTTTTGGGCGAACAAAATCGTTTCTTGAACACGACAACCTGAGTGATGTTTCTTCATTTCACTCGAAGACATCCACACTCGCTGTTACAAATACTTCGATCACGTGAGAGAACCTTCAGTACAGTAGGAGAGTAATTTTTCCCGCCTTCCCAGTTGCAGGTGAGAATGCCGATGTTTGAAGGCTTATATCTTTACAATTAAGGATCATTATGTACTCATATTTTTGGAATTATTATTTTAAAACGAGCTGAACCCGATCATAAAGAAATAAAGGGGAAAAAATTCTCGATCAAAGTAAATTTTTGAGTTTCTTAGCCTATATTTAAAAAAAAATGGAAATATAAATTTATCATAGATATTGAATGCATTTTCAAACATTATGATCTTTGTTCACTCTTACTTCCACCCTTCTCCACTGACAGTGACACCATCATATATAGTGTTGTGTATGTGCTACACTTCAGTCTAATAAGTGTTTGATAAAGAAGACTGGTAACAGTCAAGGAAGCAACTTCTGGCCACATAACTTTCATCCCATATGGGATTCTAAACACCAGTTTTGGATGTTAGTGTTTCCCCCAAAATAAGACCTAGTAGAGGATTTGCTGTAAAAGACCTCCCTCAAAAATAAGACCTAGAAAAATTTTTGTTTGGAAGCAAGCCCGGCAAACAAAACACCGCATATTGTTGTACATAGAAGTAATGGTAGTAACAACAAATTCTTGATAGGATTCAGTTTCTCGGTTTATGCTGGGTTATGATGACAACAACTGTACAGTATATAATAAATGTTCATTTTTTTTTGTTCAACAATAAATGTGAATTCTTCTTCATGGAAAAATAAGACATCCCCTGAAAATAAGACCTAGTGCATCTTTGGAAGCAAAAATTAATATTAGACACTGTCTTATTTTCGGGGAAACAGGGTATGTTGCTAGCGTCCACTTCTGTACGTTCGTTTTGTAAAGCGCTATGAACTTGTCCATAGGGCGGGGACATGACGCTATGTAAGTTCACTTTATTGTTTTTGTTGTTATTAATACGATAAAACAATTATTTGGCCTTGTAGATCGCCATTCTGTTTTCCGTTCTTATTGAAGCAGTTAAAAACAACGCAGCCTGGCATGTTTACGATTAAAAATACTGAGACTAAAAAACGCCTTAGCCACGAACTTGTATTAGCGAGCGTGGTGCGCAACATGGCGTCCGACCTGCCTGCAGACGAGACCATAGAGTCGATGACGTGAAATGAAAACAGTGGATTATCTTTAACGGGAAATGGGAAGGGGAATGTAGTTGAAGATGGGTGATCACTATTAACACAGGTTCAGATAGTGCTTTGTACGTACACTGGATGTTAATTGACCGTGGCGTTGCGAAGTCTTACATATTTCTTTGCGATCAGCTCTACGGTGGCTTAGGGGACGTTAATGATTCTGAGGGGGCAAGAATATCCTCCCACCCCCACCCGGCCACAACTGCTTGAAATGTGATTCTTCGCAATGTACCAAAAAAGTAGAGGAACCGAGAGAGAAATGCATTCTCCCCATTTACGAGGGTAACAAGCGAAAGCTATGCTCTTTTAACATCTAAAGAAAGGAAAAAGAAAAGGAACACTACTACAAAACAAAGGCATTGATTAAAGAAGACAATTTTGTTTTTTGCTCTTTTTTTGGCACACTGACTTGCAAACCTTTAATGTTATTATTATATGATTATAAAGCTTCTGAATATTACATAATTTCTTGTGATTGCGATAACCCGGTGAGTCATTTTTCAATGAGTTTGCGTTGCTTAGTTTGTCGTTTAACACTGAAAGCAGCATATGTTGTGATGTTACCACCGTGTACGCGGGTGTGTGTGTATGGATGGCTGCACTCGCGCACCTCCTTTGTTTGCTTTTTTTAATTTTGTTTCTTTTTTTTTAAATGTGCGAGTTCGAACGTCGCTCACTGTCAGCATGGAGTTTGCCCCTAACCCTCAAGGCCGAGCATCTTTCTAAGCCACTGCTCTGGGAGCACTGAGCTGAGCAAGCAGCTTGATGTCCCGAGCAACCGAACCCACATGATAAACAAACACAAATAAAGACAAATTTCCATTGTACAATTACTATGGTCCCACACTGCAGTGCAGGGTGCTCTCTGATCTTTACATAGGGTTTTTTTTTTTTTTTTGTCTCACGCGGTGCTAGCTCCCTATAGGAGCGCCAAGCCAGCGCTGGCTGCCTGACTGGGATCTCCGGAGAAGCTAATAGCGCCGCCAGCTTTTCCCCGATGCCGCGCGCGTGCATGGAGTCTCAAACATGTGCCATGACTGTGCATTTGGCGACACGAGGCCTGGTACTATCCACGCCGACTGAAGGCGTGTGTGTGTGTGTGTACGCAAAACACCACGGGCTTCATTCAGCGCTAGCGCCCTTCATGGTGAAAAGGCCTTGCAGCGAGGGCTCTCGGTTGAAGTACGATCAGCCCTTGTCGGAGGAGCAGGCAGGAGGGTACGAAATATCAGTTACAGCCTCGTGTAGCTCACCCGAAAGAACTGGCATAGGTAAGGTTACAATTTTTCTGGCCACTTGTTCTCAATTGTAATTTTATGACGGTAAATGGGACTGTGCTATGCTGGATATGAAAGTTCATATACTTTGAATTATTATAGATACGTCTTTTATTCGTGCATATGTAATTAGGTTCTAGGTAAGAAAAATATAATTAAAACGCTCAACTAAGGTCAACGGCTCTTTATTACTTTAAGACAAGATTTCATATAGCGTTGGATGAAGGTAGTATATTATCGATGGGTTACTAATTCGTGACTAGAATAAATGCCATAGAAAGAAAAGAAGCTCGTTGTAATAACAGCTGTAATGATATCAAAATTCTACATGCTAAATCATTGTCGTCTTTATGTCTACATTCAATTCATTGATGAGGTGCTCTTGTCAAATGGTGAATTATTAGTATTATTATTAGCACCCTACTGCATGTCTCGTAGATAACTTGAGAGGTGAATCCAGATAAAAAAAATTCTTTACCTTCTCGTCTTCCCCTTGTAACACTGATATTTGCGGCAGCTGCTTCGTCACACCCATTGATGTAAGCGCTGTACACAACTTAATTATTAGTATTAACGAAAACCTCGGAAACATTTGCTATTTACTTCCACCATCGGATATAACAAAGAATGTTCGTACTGTAATTATTCCGAGACGATCTCCATGAAGGAGAAAGAAAATGCAGACATTTTTAAAATGCACCGGGATGTTTTCTGTCAGGTCTGCATGTCCAGAACTGAATGGACATAGAGACTGTATTATCTTTGGTCCCATCTTCCACAGGCAAACACACGCACACACCATTTTCACTTGCGAACTCGAAGATTATGACCTCTCACCTCGCTGAGCTGCCAGAACACATGTTAAATGTTATCCGCCTATGACTCATAATTCCATGTTCAATTATGGCAAGCCTTGTATTAAACGCGCAGAATGTCTCTTGCTCGCTCAAAATCTCTCTCTGATCGGGCGAAGGTGGACATCAACAACTCCGTTGACACGTTCTACTCGATTCACGTTTTATTAAAACGTATTACAGGGAACACTCCTGCACGCACGCACGCGTGCGCGCGCACATATATATATATATGCACGCAGACGCACACACTCCACTTATTTCCTTTTAGTAACTCCAAAGTACGCTGTGATATTTTTAGCAACGTGTCTGTAAACTAAAACTTATTCTCTCCCCTTAACCAGAAATAGTGCATGAAACATTGAAATGCCAGAATTGTTTTGTTTTGTTTTTTTGATTTGTTAAAAATTCGTCTTTCGTGTCACGTTGTGCTTTTCAAGTTACATGCTTATGTACGTGTTCATCGATCGGGTTTTTCACTCTTCCCAAAACGATTGTTTGAGATCACACCGGCCCATGAAAGGCGTTTGGTTGCCACACGACAAAAAGAGGTTTACGTCTCTAGTCTTTCAATCTGTCTTACTGGCGTTTTGATGTGAATCTTCTTGTTTGCTACCCCACCCATCTCTTCCTCTCCATTTCTCTTTTTCACACACACACACACACACACACACACTATACTTTACAGAGCTCGCCGACATTTGCTCTACTGATCTTGTGCCGTCTCCATATGCATGTATACCTGTGGCTCTCCATCATTTCTGACACGAACATGATGTTCAGAAAAATGTATTGTTATCCACGAAGCGTATTGTTTTGGCGGAATTTCTCTTCCTTCTTCCTAGCTCCCTCTCTTACCAGCACGTACTTGTGTTGCTCCAATTTGTATTACACTGGATATCCGAGGCCCTCCGGCTCCTATTACCCGATACCCCTAGGTTCAGCCCCTGTTGTCATCGGCGACCGGTGTCTTCTCCATGCACTTGGACCGGCCGTCGATGTGTTTGACGGAGGTGAGTGCCACTCCACACCGTGTTTTCCGTTTTTGTTGTGAGGTTCGATCTCTGTATGTGCATGGTCATGTGACCATGAACCAGCCACAAGCCACTGGCTACAAACCACTCCTCTTCCCCTCCCCTATTTCCTCTCTGTTGCACCCCACACGCCACTCCCTTCAGTCACCTGCCGGCAGTCCGTAGAAGATAAAAGAGGGCTTGGCTATGCTACTCTTTGGCATAGGTAGCGCCTGCTTTCCTCGATTTCCTGTGTGTGCAGATAAATCACATACGCTTGTTTACTTCCCCAGCTGGACGGCTTTGTCGAAATCCTTTGAGTTATTTTTTCTATAATATGAAAGCAAATGCATCTTTGAACCAAAAGGATCGACTAGGCAAGTGTCGCCTAAGTAAATAGCTTATTTACACGAACATTATTATGATTATTATTATGATTATTATTATTATTAGTCGTCTTATTATTAAAATGATACGTTTTTCTCTGTACAACTTGGAAAACATTTGGCAGTAAAACCATACTCAAAGCACTTAAGTGTGCGTACTTGAAAATTATGCTAATAGTGATACATGCTTCAGTGAGCTGATTATGATAACAAATGCACCATTGTTCCGATTATGATAATATATGCTGGATTATATATTCAGGATAATATAAGCTGTTTATCAAACTGACCTATCTCTCCATAATAAAATGCTGATAGGCTTGGTGTAGCTTGATGTGCTGTCCTTTGGTGCTTAAAAACATCACTTTTTTGGCTTCTGAAGACAAGGTAGATATTGATCATGCCTCAGCTGTTGAAAAGATTGTTTTAAAATAAAACTCTGGTATTGACTAGCAGTAATATAATCTGATACGTAAGCCAATATACGTGCCGCCTGTGGCAAGAGTCACGAAATCCATTAATGTGACCTAGGGTGTATAGCCAGGGTTGAACTGAGTGACTCCAAATGTGAGAAATATGTACTGAGCATGTGTGCGTCGTGTGAGGATTGTAAAATAGGTAATTATAGCTGTGCAGAGGAGGATATGGAGGTTTATATTGATAGCACACGTAATGCTGCGACATCTACATGATGTGTCCGAATCCTTCTCACTCCTGCACCTAGACCTACATGAGACGCACGTACACACGCGTTTACGCACACACTCGCAAGCATTCATCACATGTACACACTTATAGGCATTCAACCCCCCCCACACACACACACACATGTATGTATGCACCCGCATGAGAACGCAATCACCTTAACTCTCTCTCTCACAAAGGTGCACGGGCACACACGCATAGAGAGTGAAGGGCTCAAGTGAGAGAGAGAGAGAGGGTAGATTAATTTTAAAAAAATAGAACTGCTTAAGAATGACACGAATGAATACCTCTATGTTTATAAATAACAGATTCATAAAATATTTATTTCATTATTTCCTCTACAGAGATGCAATATTTAGATTGTACAACTGTGTTTGGCTATTATCACGAACTACTTCGTCTACATAATGTTTATTTTAGAGACGATCCACCACCACCACCACCACCCTTTCGCGCGTCTGTAATGGAAATCAGGTAACGGTATAGGCATTTGATAGGAAATCGCTTTCTCACGGCTTCAGGGACAATGGCCTTTACATAAACGTTTGAAATGCCAGAGAAGGGAGCAATGCTTTGCCTAGTGGTTAGGAGGGAAGGGACAGTGTACACCATACGATCCAAATCAAAGGCGGTAGGTGTTTTTTGATGATCTCAGGTATAGAAGTACGCCCAGGAGAGCGAACTTTCTGGTGATCGATCCGAAGTGTCGAGTTGCTATATGTCTCCGTTGCCGTAATGCCAAAATATGAACACCTCGCGAGATCGACGGGATAGGGGAGGTTGGTGGTGGAGGTGGTGTAGAATGGGACGACGCAGAATGGCACACAAAAGTGTCGGTAGGGTCTCTGAAAACTGTGTGAGTAAAACTGCGGACTGCGGAGAGCTGGCGGGTGGCCTTTTATTGTGCTGGTTCAACACTTCACAATAGCTTAACCTTTGTTTAACAAGGGAGAAAAGCGCTCGACCATATATGGTCCCTTAGATGGCAAACAGTTTTGTCTCCAGATCTGTTCACTCACTCACCCACTCGCTCAGATCCGTTTTTGTTAAATCAAACGCAAAATATCATCATGCACGAGTAAATACCAAAATACCACCACCAACAACAGTATCGACCACCACCACAATGGCAACAACACACCAGCGTCGACGTCTGCAGCAGGTTACGACCATGGGTGTGCCAAAAGGAAATTATAATTTTAAACAGACCAGCTTTGTGTCGTCAAAGCTACATCAGGTCAGCCATTAAAAGTGCCAGCGGGATGAACAGAACTTATCCATCACGAAACACTTGTGTCACTGCGGTGGAGAGGACAATAACAATGGTGTGACGATGATTGATTTGTCATCCTCCCGTACTCGGGTGGAGACAGACTCATGAAAATGCTACTCCCTTTGTTGCTGTCAGGTATGCCAAGTGAAAAAAGAAGGGGTAGAGAGGAGTGGGGGGGTATTGTATGAACGTTCTTATCTCTGTCCCAAAAATTCAAAACATCCAATTAGTTTCAAACAGTTGACTATTTTAATGGGAATTTTTACGAACATAGAGGCGATATGACTCTTTAGTGAACTGAGGTGAGGGTGGAGGCGGAGAGGTCGGCTGTTAATAATGACCGTTCCCGAGCTTTTACTGACGGTTACCTCAGTAGAGAGAGTAATGCCACTTCATCAGCCCTCCCCACCCCTGTATTTCTGTCACTTACTTTTAAATTGGCAGCGCAAATTTGAGAATAGAAATTTGCTTTGAAGCAACTGAGCCATGTTAGTTCTAGCTGTTTACACAGCAGAACACAATAGGCTTCGATGATGAATGTTCATATACATTCACAGTTGTGTGCTGCGCTGGCAATAGTTTGGATCACGAACATGCGCTCTTATGATAATAATAATAATAATAATAATAATAATAATAATAATAATAATAATAATAATTTCCATCAAGCACTTTCTTGGACTTCTGATGTCTTTGTTGTTGTTGTTGTCTCCATTTATGAACATAGATACACTTAAAATCCTATTGAGTTCACCGTGAATTTGTATTACACTTGTAATTAAACCATACTACTTAACCTTTAAAAGAGAAGGTTAAAGAAACTGAAATAACCCCGATAATTAAATGCTTTTATCATCTATTTGTGTGGGTACAAGCATGTTAAAGGCAGCTTGAATCTGTGTCGGTGCGGGCAAAAGTGGCCATGCTGTGTTGTCGTTGCGTTCATTATCTGGAGCCAGAATATCTGTCTAAGCTATACCAGCCTTGTCGGTCAAACGACGAGACAAATTTTGGCTTCTCAGACCCAAGTGTTTGGAATATCTTACCCTTATCTCTTCACGCAGTAACCACCTGCTAAGCTTTCGAAGCTGTCCTCGGACACGCCTCTTTCGTGGATACTTCTAGTGTTAGTGGTGTCCCCTTTTCTCCCCGTCTCTTCCCACCCCCATCCTCTTTTGTTTGTTTGTTTGTTTGTTTGCAAACTGTGCTTCTGTATTTTTTCTTGTGTGTGTGTGTGAGAGAGAGAGAGAGAGTCTTTTTTGTTTTTACACTGAGATTTCTGCTAGGCGGGGATATGCGCTATATAAATGCTTTATTATTGTTATTGGCGGGATTGTGGTCATGCTGTACATAGTCTGCAAAGGTCTGGTAAAAGACATTTAGAACTCTGTTCTTGCAGTTTGCAAGCGTTGAGCAAATGATACTCCGCTCCCTCCCCCGACCCCCAGACGCCGCGTGTGGTGTTTGCAATCCAAGGAAGCTCGTGAGTGACGTGGCGACAAGAGGGCTGGGCGAGTGAACACACTTGTCTGTCCTTGCGCGCGTCACACGAGGAACACCTCCAACTTCAGCATGCTTGTCTTGCTCTCTGCTGTGAAGCAGGATCACAGAGTATGTTTGTCCACTGATTAGCCAGACTGTTAATATCACACCGGCCGGGAAAGGCACCTGCTGTCTGTAACCATCAGGAAATTATCGCGCTATACCCTATTGCCTAAGATAAATTTATTACATGCACATATCACATATACTTCTTGCTGGGTGGGGGGGGGTCTCCTCTCTCTCTCTCTCCTTCTTGAAGTGAATGTCGATTGCATTTTACAGCATATTTTTTATATGAACTATCCACACCATTTTTTTGTATTATTTATCCGTGTCTTTCTTTAAGTTTCTTTATTGGTTTAATATTTTGCTTGTTTACCCTTTACGATTAGTTTGTATATTTACTTGTGAATTTGTAAATTAGAATGTAAATGCTTCTGTGTGTTTGCTAGTTTATTAATTAGAATTAAGCGCTTGTTCGGGTCGTTTACTCGAAACGCTTTGTCAACGCAGTTCTAGATTTACAGTCACAACAGCCAAATTATCTGTCACCCAGCTCCCACCAAGCTCCAAGTACCACAGTCGTAAAATGCTAGACAAATAGCGAAAGTGCCCCCTCCCCCTCTCGTATCTACATACATCAGGTGCGAGGTATAAAGCGCAAGGAACCTTATGGCGGTCTGGTCATAAATAAACCGATAAATCAATACCAACAGAGTACATTTAGAAGTGTACAGAATGGTGAGAGGGGGAACTTTGTTGGTGTTGAAGATGTGTTTCTTTATTAACTAGCTCAGATACAAAAAAATTAAGTAAAAGGTACAGATTTTGAACAAGCTGTGTGGATGAATTCAAGAACTATATTCTTCTGAACTGAATGAAACAAGTAGTCTGATGGGATTTAGTGGAAAATAACAGATAAAATTTGCGAGATGAACTAGCTCTGGCATTTTCCAATTTGTTGTCACACCTGATTTATGCGACATGGTTAGTGTGTGCATACATTTTTATTTATTTGTTTATTTGGTCTTTCGCTGAAACGCATATTAAGGAAGGAAAAAGTTAGGCGATGAAATGTTGGGCCGAATATTAAACATTAGGCACGATACTAGCAAGCAGCATTCGAAATGCTCAGGCACTTAACACAGCAATAAACTCAGAGGATACAGAGATGGAAACGTTTGTCCTGATATTTTTATCCTTTAGCTCCTCACGCAAGCGAAAAGCCGCATGTGTTGAAGGATACACACACAGAGAGACACACCTTTGTTTCAGGAGGTAAACACAAAGCCATTTGTTACACCTTAAGCTGACAGACCCTGGGTCGTTGTCTCCTCGTCAGATAACGATTGCACAACGGGGCTGTTCAAAGGGACTGTAACACTGTAACTGTACATAATAATAATAATAACAAAGGGAACTTATATAGCGTCATATCCCGGTCCTATGGGCAGGCTCATGCCGCTTTACATAAAAAAAGACACAGAGACAGACACTGACGAACAACCCAAACATAGAATGCTATATGAGATGAAAGATACATGCAGTCTTATATGAGCCATCTCTTTATTTTCGCATCTCTCCTTTTTAATGTGCTTCCTCCTTTTTTCTTTCATTTTTGTACCGCTTTTGAACACTGATCGTCAAGGTGCTTTTGGCATTTTCCGTGTTTATATTTACATAGCAAGAGGACTGCAAGTCACACTCGGCTTGGCTTCAAAAAAGTGGGGTGGGGATGGGCGATTCCTTTCAAATATTGCCTAGTCGACATTCACTAACGAAGAAGAAGGCTAATGGTGGCAGTTGCATAATGATGATGCAGATGATACGGGTGTAGGACAGTGACTTTATAAAACTCCATGTCGACGATGACTTTACAACCTGAGAGTTACTTTAGTTAATTAGTATATTCCTTGCTACTCAACGATGAGCATAAGGCCGTAACAAAACTTGTCCAGCGGACCCCGTATTGGGCATCCTCCATCAGTTGGGCCCATGTGGTTCCGGCATCCTTTGCCTCGCTCTCTACTGATCTTCTCCAAGTCTGTTTTGGCATTCCAACGCTCCTGTTCCCGTGAGGGTTTCATTAAGCGCCTGCCTGGCAATGGTGTCAGCTGGTTTGCGCAGGGTGTGTCCTATCCAGGGCCACTTGTGCTTCTTTGATGTCTTGGCTAGTGGGATTTAGGTGTGCTTTTCCCCACAGTCTGATGTTGAGATCTTTTCGGGCCATCTTATACCCAGGATATGGTGTAAGCATCGGTTGGGAAAGATCTGGAGCTTGTTGTTGATGGTATTTGCTACTCTTCAGGTTTCAGAACCATACAGTAATACTGTCTTCACATTGGTGTTGGGTCTTGTGCGGAGGGATAGTGCTCGGAAGTTCCAGATGGGGCGTATGCTGTTGAAAATATGCCTGGGTTTATTGATGCGGTTTTTTGGTGTCGTCATCCACTCCACCGTCCTTGTTGACGATGCTCCCCAGACATGTAAAGCGGTCCGTTTCCAGAATGTTCTTTCCTTGAAGTTGGAGTGGGAGTTCTTGCTTGATTCTCATTACTTCAGTCTTCTTTCTTTTGACTTTGAGGCCAGTATTCTCTGCTTCCTCCGATAGTCTACTCGGTTTGGTTTGTGCATGCTGCTGCCGGTGAGATAGAAGACTAATGTCATGTGCAAAGTTCTTGTCTTCTAGCTGTTTGGTGAAGGTCCACTGGATTGTCGGTGATAATATGCAACCCTGTCTGACGCCAATCTGCACTACGAGAGATCTGGTGAGTTTGCCGTTGTGGATAACTGGGCGGGAAGAGTCTTTGTACAACCCCTAAATAATGTTTATGAACTTAGGAGGGATAGCATATATAGTGGTTCCTCAGCCTCCAGATGCCGTTCTTGTCTACATTGTCGAAGGCCTTCTCAAAATCCACAAAAGTTATTTAAAGAGAAGATTGCCATTCGATTGCTAAATGATGATATGGAGTGTGGCGATGTAGTCAGTGCGTGATCTATCCTGGCGAATCCCTGCTTGTTCTGGTCTCAGTATAGTGTATATTGTTTCCTTTCGTCTCTCTAATATTACCATTGTTAGGACTTTCCTGGAAATGATCTCCCGCCAATTGTTGCACTGGGAGAGGTCTCCTTTCTTTAGTAACTTGACCAGGTGACCTAATTTGCAGTCTATTAGAACTAGCCCTTGTTCCCAGAACGTGTAGGATTGGCTGCAGTATTGCTGCTGTTGTTCCTGGGTCTGCCTTGAGTGCCTCTGAAGGTATGCCATCGGGACCTGGTGCTTTGCTGCTTTTCGTGCTTTTGATGACCTTGATGATTTTTGTCCTAGTGGGAGGGCTGGTGTTGACGTGGAGTTGTTCAGTAACTGGTTGATTGCTGTACCACGGGATGAACATGTGCATGTTTCTCCCAAGTTTCACTGTAGATTGCTGGTTGTTTAACAACACAGCTTAGACTAACAGTAAGTCGACAGACATTGCAGTCGATGATCAGCGTGGACCTATTGATTTGTTTTGCCCGAATCTTTCTTCTTTTGTTGGTTTTTATATATATAGCTTCTACCCATAGGGCGTGGGTTCTTGTCTTTCGTCTTGGATTTTTATGATTGGCTTTAACTCAGGTCAGTAAGACAAAGCTGTATTGACTCATTAGTCATGATCCCTCATGTCAGCATTTTCGTGGAGGTCGTCGTCAGGGGCACGTAACTCCTGGATATGTTGTCGATGCTTAGACTCCCAAAGTGGTGGCCCCTTAAGAGGGTGTGTGTGTGTGCGCGCATACGTGAAGGGTACCTCTCACACGTGTGCTTGGGTTTGTAGCGTTCGTTTGAAACTGCGTTTATGTGTAGTTTGCGTGTGTGTGTGTGTGTGTGTGTGTGTGTGTGTTAATGTGTGTATATGAATATATGTGTGAATATGTGTGCATATATGTGTGTGTGCGCGTGTGTATATGTTTGTATGAATATGTGTATGTGTGAATGTTTGTGTGTGTGCATGAAGAAGCCAACGATACGCATGCACTTTTCAATCCCCTTCCTCCCCGACACCCTCCACCCACTGAAGGTCTAATTAAGTGTTTGCTCAGTCGCCGCTGTGGTGTGCATGTCGTCTGCGCGCGCCGTCCTCCATAATGTCATACAGGACTTCAGCACACGAAAGGCTATAGGTCAGGGGACACTACTCCCGCGGCCAGGATCTCTTGTTCCAGTACAAAAGGCTCATTCTAAACCACAGCCACTCACAGGCTTCGCAGACCGTTTGCCAAACGATTTTTTTCTTCATTCGTTATCCTCTTTCCTTCTTCAGCCATTTCTTTCTTTCACCTGTTCTCCTCGCCTCAACCCGCATTCCTTTTCCTCTCTCTCTCTCTCTTGCTCTCTTTGTTCTCTGTGTGTGTGTGTCACCTCTTTTTTGTTACGTCTGTCCCTACTCTGTAACCAGAAACACCAAGAAGGATTACGTCCTGTCCAACAACTGGATCAGCTCAACATCTTTATGCCAGAGGCACCCAGAGGCCAGGTGTTCGTTGACAGACTTCCAAGTCTGCAGGTGTTGTGTTCATGCACGTTACCCTTTCTGACTCCGCCTGTGCTTGCTTCATTTTTCAACAGATATGTGTTCTATCCATTGACTTTACAGGTTAATTTTAGGCCAGCGCTTAAAACTGCGGCAGTATATTTGCAGAACACGATGTTTGTGAGTGTGTGTGAGAAAGAGAGAGAGAGAAAATAGGTAGGTGAATATGTAGTACGTATGCGATGTTTTATGTAAAAGTATGTATATGAATGTACATGACATAAAAATCGTATGTTGTAAGTGACTGCAACATATTGTTGTTCTCTTAAGACAAAGCAAATAGTAAGCTGGATTTAAGTGCCTTTTCAGACAGCATAATAAACGTTTATGATTTATCTTCATATATTATATTGTACCTACATACCGCGACATATACTTTCTGACATCACTCTGCAACTTCATTCCAAGATATGGATTCTTTGACCTTATACTTAAAATTTTCAGACAATGGAAGGCATTCTCAAGACTTGCAGAAGGGGTAACTGCCTGCCACATGCATCACCTTGGGAGAAAAATGCCGATGAGAAAAAAATGCCAACGAACAAGACGACTCTTGACATTAAAAGCCTTCATGTTGAGGTTTAAGAGCAAACAACACCCCGAAGGCATATCGCTCCTTTTTATTTTTATTTTTTTTTCTCTTACAGACAACTCCCTGTCACTTTACCTTTCAGCGAAGGCGACAATGCTAATGAATTAATATAAACAGGACTTGTTTAAAGCAAAAAAAAAGTATCTTAAGAAATGTGTCAAGTCAGTCTAGTGACAAGCGAGGTCAGACGGAGAAGGTCATTTGCTATTCGGTAAACAAATCGTTAAGTTGTGACGTCAACGATGCACGGCAGAACCCTAAGAAAGGTGGCCTCCCCTGCAAGACATGGCTAGCTCGGTCAGGGCAAGAACAGCAGCAGCAGCAGGCTCGCGGCATGACCAAACAGAAGTCTCAGGAATATTTAGAGAACGATGTCAAGTCAGCCGCAGTCGTCGTTACTGCTTTTTGTCGTCTTTTGGCTTCACCCCTCCACACACACACACACACAATTTTCTCTCTCTCACACACACAATTACTTTTCTCTCTCTCCAACACACACACACACACACACTGCCCAGCACCGGATAGATGTGACACAGTGTTGTCCCGACAAACACCCTGGTGTTGGCGGCAGTCGTGGACAATCAGCGGAGCCTGGAAGTCCAGTTTTTTCACACGACTCTGCCACCTTCCTTTCTTGTGCATAGTTGTCGACCCCTTCCAAGAGGAAAGTTTGTGACGTCATGCCTGAGTTGATGATTCTCTCTCTCTCTCTCTTCTTCCTTCTCCTTCAAATGAAGAAAGGAGCATACTCAAGGACTCAAAGTTTTTTCTATGGTATCTTTCTTTTGAAGTACACATTAACTCTTTTTAAGTCTCAGGTCATCATGGTTCACACAATTGTTGGTCCCTCCAAGGGAAGCATCTTTGACGTTATACCTGGCTCAACGACTGTCTCTCTCTCTCTCTCGCTTTCTAAAGAACATTTTGTGTGCAAATTATGTATGAAACAGTAAAATGAAAGGCACTTCTATACTCGAGTTGCTAAGGACCATAAATATGTTAACTTCCTTCTATGTAAAATGGTGGTGGATATCAAAGAAATCTACCTTTTATGTTCTTAAAGATCTCTGGTATCTTTCACATAATAGACTGACCATCATTATACTGATTATGATATAATGCCGGGGATCGGAATTAATTTGCGAAATTTTGCAGAGGCTATCACCCCTTTCAAAAGGCTGGTGACTAAACGAATAAACACTTTGTTTTGTTTACTATGCTGTATCTATTTTATCTGGAATTCGTCTCCTCCTAGCACGGTAGATAATCCATTTACATTCCTTTTTCCCACTGCATATTTTATTCAGAAAACCGATTCACAGAGAAAAGCAATTAAATGAAATACTCTATATAATATGGAGTCCTTGATTGAACGGCACATATGTGTTTGTTTGTGTGAGAGAGAGAGAGAGAGAGAGAGAGCTCGCACGCTTCTGCGTGTGGCTAAACAGAGAACAGGGGAGAAGAAAGAGATCGATGAATCCAGGTAGAGAAGCAGGAAGGAGAAAAAAACGATTACATTATATATTCCCCGCGTCTGTAAATGTGCTCTCTCCTCTACAAAGTGACACCTACGTACGAGAAAAATTTATATCCCACACTATCGTAGCACCTTATTTCAATCAATATTTCCCAGAGTAGTCTCCTCTTGCGACCAACAGGTGGCGCTCGAGGCGAACATTGTTCTCGCTATACACGAGGAGGGGGTGAGAGGACGTCGTAAGGCCTCAGTAGATGTCTTTTATTCTGTCCCTTTGCCGCGCGAGCCATTCGCCGCTACACCGACAGAGGAGGTGAGTGAAACATCTCGGAACAGAGAGACGTGTGTATAGATATACTCCGCTACAGGTCAAATTCGCACCTCGCTTTCATTTCGTCAGGAGAAGTAAGCATGGGGGGAATGTATGTTGCTGATGTTCTTACTACTCTTATTACTTGTACTGCTTCTTCAACTATGATAAAAACAACTACTACTACTATTACTACACCACCACCACAAGACTACAAATAGTACGATGACTGTTATGACTGATACGAGCCTACGACTACAACACTGGCTAAAGCAACAATAAAACTAGCATCGCACACTTCGACTAAAGCGAAGGAAACAGGCAGTGAAGAGTTGGTCTTACTTTACATGGAAAAAAATAATAAGACAAGATCTTCCTTGAGATCGGATATTTTTCCTTACAACTTCCAACCAGCAACAGCATCAGCATCCTCCAACAACAATTGTAAAGAGATGCATTGGAGAAAATCTCAGGACTAGCTTTGGATGAAACCTTCGTTACAAACGCTTGTATTGGCTCTAGATCTCGATTCAGCTTGCTCTGACTGTGTGAGAGGGGCTTTACGATACTCCAGCGAGTAATCTACGCCTCTGGAGTATTCGGCTGAGTTGGACAGTGTGAGAGGTTTTTAACAGTCCTCCTCTTGACCGTTCGTTTCCATATTTGATCATATACTAAGTATTAACAGACACTGCTGTAGGTGTAGAAATAACAGAATTTATTTTCCTTTTTTTTTAAAGCAGAATTTGATTGAAAGTTCAATGGGATTTAAACTACCGTTTTGTTATGTTATTTTTAGGTGTGAGGTGAAATATATCGTTACGTCTGCATATTACCTGTGGATGTGAATGCACGAGGAAGTTGAGACTGAGACCTGACCTTCGATCAGTGACATGGAGCAAGCGAAACATTTAATAGGGCAGATTTATCAGGCTTGTGGCCTCGCAATATGCTAGCCATGAGCAGTTCAGCTGTCGTGGACAACAAAGTGCCCAGCTTCACCAGACTGTCACTGCCTAGAAAATCTCTCTTCCATCACCTTCAAGGATTCTGGTGAGTTTGAAATCTTGTTAGAGAAATCAGCTGTTTTAGTTCATAGTTGCAGTAATGAACATAATATGGCTGGTATGCGGCAGCACTGAGGTTTGTATATTTTTATTTTTCTTAATTAATTGATTTACGTGTTTTTCATCTACTTAGTTTATAAATACAAGTGCATTACACAAAAATGCAATTTCAAGGGTATTTTGAGAGAAAGTGGCTGTTTTGTTTTGTTATTTGATTTTAACATTTCAGCCTGTCAAACGGTCTCACTTTCTGCTGCAAAGTAAACAGACATAGAGCCAAGAAGGTAAAGTAAAAGAAAATGTTATCGGCGATAACCTTGCAGCCGTAAGACTGTCTTAAGTCGCAAGCGTTTTGGCTGATACCAAAGCGAACTTTGTCAAAACCTGTTAGTGCCTCCGTTTGTAAAAGGCTCTTCACTTCCGACGAGAGTGCCAACTAGAGCCACAAATCCCCGCCCTAAATCACAAGAACTTGGCTAATCTGTCTTTACACTCCCGCAATTTGCACTGTCTTCGCGTTCGGCACGTCCTCTTTAAGAAACGTGTGCAGTTTTCCCACACCTCTCTCACTGGACCTTTTACAAATAGCAAACTACAATGTACGCCAACAAACTTTCTCTTCCGCTTCTTATAGTTCTTTTTTTTTTCCTTTTCATCTTTCTTTTTCTCTTTCTTTGTTGCTTCTTTCTTTGCTTCTTTAATTGTTTCTTTCCTTGCTCTTTTCTGCTTTGCTTCCTTCTTCTGCCTCTTTTGCTTTTTTAATCTTTGTTTCTTTCTGTTGTTTTGTTTGTATCTTTGTTTTTTTTTTCTTTCTTTCTTCTGTTTGTCTGTCCATTTCTTTTCTTCGCCATCTTCACCTCATTCTTTTTTCGATAAATCAAAAAGAAAATGTAGTCCTGAAAAGTGTTCGAATGGTGTTACTTGTCTGCTTCGGTACGTTTGGCCAAGTCGCTGTCTACCAACCTCTGCTGGAGACGGATGTCTGCAGACGCAGTAAGCCTGTCATAAACATGAAAAGGAAAAGAAGGATAAACAAGGAACCTCAGCATGCAGAATAAGGGCCACGCCCTGTCTGCGGGACGAGCTAGTCTTTCTCCCTAACCTTTAATTGTATTTTTTTTTTAAATAACTCCCCGTGAAACAAACTTCTGCATATTTGTATCGAGAGCCTTGACCGCCCGGCTCATCATCTTCATGACTCGAGCGGGCGGCAACGCTGACTCAAGGCGCGGACAGTTTTGTCACACGGATGCAGAGAGAGACTGCATCGAGCTTGAGCATGGGCGGCGTTGACCCAAGGATATGCAAGATGCTTGCTGACTGAGGACCTTCGTTCTCAAGTTCGCAAGACACGCTAAGCCACGTGCACCACACCTACATAGTTTGGTTGCGTGTATCATCTGTTAGCATTAGCTGCGGTACGTCATCCAGCCGTTGCTGCAGCTAGTCTATTGTAGTGCTCGTTTGGGAGGGTGCGGCCCCCCCCAAAAAAAAAGATCCCAACATTTTTTGGCATGGCTTTTCTTTTAAAATATTTCTGATAGAAAGTCAAACTCAACGGGACAAAATATAGGAAAAGAAGCATCTGCTCTTTCAAGATCACGAAATAGTAGTCAAACATACCATGTGATCTATAACTTTTATCTAGTGTTATGTTATTGATCTTGAAGGTTCAGCAACACATGTCATAAAACAAAATCAATAGAGATAGTGTTTCTAAATATTGAAATTGACCAGATACATAATAATTCATGCACCTTCGGATTCTGTAAACACTGCCCATAAAACTGTAGAGATGGAAGTAAGAAAAAAGGTTAAGGTCGTCCGCTAATCTTTTCAGGAGGTTGAGTAGTAAGAGACCTCATTTTTCTCGGGGCCAGATTGACGTGAGGGCGGTGCCCATCTCCTTTCCCTCGCTGCCTCACCTTCCCCAACCCTCTATGGAGTCTGGTATCCATTCCCGCCAGCTGGGTAAAATGTGGGAAAACTTGATGTTCCACACGAGTATCGAACCTGCGCGCCTCTGGGCTCAGACGCAAGTGCTTTTAATTGTCTGCTGTCAACTTCCCACAAATGGCCGCAAATTGTATTAATTAATACTTAAATAATTAAGTAGTGAAAATGTATGTCGTGTTCAGTTGCTAAACTTTATTCTTTGTCTGTAATAATGTGAGTGTTACATATCTCTGTTTTTCACGTTCGCATCGTGGAGCTGTATTAGCATTCAAGGACCATCAAGAAGCGGAACATAAATGAGCATTGGAATGATTGATTGGGATGCTCACCATTTGTATGCTTTAATCAAATTTTCCAGAAACTGATAAATTCGATGGGGAAGCCTTCCTTGAAAGGCTTGTGTAAGTAAGTGGTGATCAAAGAAGGACCAGAGGGAGGAAGGAGAAAGAACTATGAAAGATGATTGATTGGCAGTAGAAAAAAACCAAGCAGGATAACCCACTTACGCTCTAAGATCGATTCTGAAGAAGACTGAAGTGCTTTTGGCCGAGCTTGTTGGCGCGTCTGAACTGCGCATCTACTGCTCGTTTCCGGTCGGAAAGTCGAAAGTTGAGTAGGGCCGCCAGCTGCAGAGCGCAGACAAGAGAAGATGAAAAAGATATTGTGAGGCTAAGTATTCTGTTGATTGTGAGGCTAAGTAGTCTGTTGACTTTTTAACGGGCTGACCCATGCCGGTTTAACTCTTCTCGGAACACACTTTTCCTGCGTTAGTCGATTGCAAGTTTATATGCACGAAGACGTTAATTGCAAATTGGATGTCTGTTTATATGACAGTCTGTACTCATCTTCTAATACAGAGGAAGATTCACCTGTGGCTTTAATTTGTCTGTTTGTTTGTAAGTTTGTGTGTATGTGTGTTGGAAATTAGGTAGGTGCTATTGCTATGCATTTTGATCCATCTGTAGCTATCTATCTATATAATGTAATAAGGGAGGTAATGTTTTATACTTTGAATCCCTTTGTCGAACAGTTCGTATTCACTTTCGCACACAAGTTTGTTAGACGAATGGATTGTAAGGATTTTTCAGGTTTTCTGTTTTTGAGTGCTTGCTTTCCCTTATGTTTGATATTTGTCGATTTGTTTTAATACAATTTTTCCATACTATGCTGGAATTGGTGGTCAAGGTTTCATCTGGTCACGCTTGGCTTATATGCGGTCTTGCATGTTTACTGTTTCACTATCGCTTTACCATTAGCGACCTTGAGGAATGAGCCTCACTGTAGCTTGGAAGTGCCGAAGTTGAAGGTTGCTGCTTCACGATGAAGTGCAGCGAGTGATGCTGAGTTTTCGATCTACAAGAGAGCCTTCACATACACAGAGATGAAGAGAACTATACGGGCAAAACACATATTTACCTACCTTTCTCATCCTCTCATCGTTTTGCTACTTTTAATAATAATGTCCTCAAAGTTGGTCTCGCAAACAATGATGACAATGACATTAGAGATGAAAGGAAGAAAAAAGACTTTTTAAAAGGGGTTTAAAGGGACCACGTGACAAAAACAACTAACGAAATATTGTGAAAAAAAGAAAGGAGGGAAATGTCTGAATAAGTTAAACAGTTTGCAAACCAAATAAAATAGAAAAAGTTTTGAAGTGAACGATAAAGCTTTGATTAATTTTGAAAGCAACGATAAGGCTTTGGTGAGTCTTTGTAAGAGGATGGCAAAAGGATTTTCGAGGAAAGGAACAAAGAGAATTGCCTGGGTCTCAAAAAGGACTTTCTCAGTTCAGATCATCGCGCAAAGCTGTGTTCGAGGCTCGCACTCATGTAAGCTTTTCCTTTCGCCTTGTCGTGATGAGACTGTTGATTGTGTGCCTTTGTGTGCATCCGTTTGCCGAGGGATTTTATCGCCCTTTGGGTTCCGTGGAAATGGATGTTGTTGAACAGAACAATTTCGAAAGATCTCAAAAGCTGACGAATCTAGTAAGAAGAGTCTACACGTTTGTCGGAGGACGGGATGGTTAACAGGAGAGGTCAGGATGAAACCAGTGTGTGCAGAGTTGGCAGACGCACAAAGGTATAAAGGGAGAGTTCATGGCGGGTTGTTGGCTCTTGTTACCTCAAGTAAGATTGTTTGAAGAAGACAAGAGGGGAGAATACTCTGGCGACGCTTTCTAATTTAGGAAAAGATCTAGTGTCATCAATGATGATATGTTTTTTTACGATCGTCATATGACATCTTTATCTTCCACCCTCCACCCTCTTCTCCCCATCATCATAGTATCATTATCTCTTTTTTTCATTCTATTCTTCCTCCTTGACTAGGTTTTAATGTTAACAAGCAAGCGTAAGCGGAAGAATTTTACAAGGCAGAGATCATTTCCAACAAAGGGCCGCACACATGCATGTACGGATATACTGAGCAAGACAGAGACGCGACGGGACAAACACAAAACGATCAAGAGAGAGACATGATATGGGACTAATGCACAAATCTCCGTGTATAACTTTCCTCACACCTCTCAAGACATATTCTAGCCCTGCTGACTCATAGGGTGTGATAATGATAAGATGTTCGCCGCAGCTGCTAAAAATAGCCTGACTATGCATCTAGTACTTCAAGCTGACACCCTGTCTCTCCCCTTCGACAATGTTTGTCATAATCTAATGATGGATAGAAAATTACACTAACAAAATCCCACTTTTTTGTTTTGTGTAGAACGACACACATGCCGTAAGTAGTAAGGTGGAGGCGGGGAGGGGGGAAGTATTCTAATGTTATCGTCACGTGTTCGTGTAATACAGTACAGACATACGCTTATCCTCAGGTGCTGTTGCGCATATATAAAGAAACTTCTGCAATGTACGATCAATGGCGTATCATATTTCTTCCATTTGAACTGCTGCTTTGGGCGTTGTTTTAGGAATCTTGACAAGATCGATGCTCATCATCACCACTGTTACCATGCATACAGCTACAATCAAAACCACACTAAAAACCACAGAACCAACAACAAAAACAGCCTTCACATCTGCTGAAAAGTTTCATTCATTGAGGCAGACGACACTGACTCTTGATGTCTCCTCACGTGACCAACCAAACAGAAGGTATGTGCTCAACGGCTGGAGGACTTCATTGCGCCTTTTGCAGGGCTTGGCTGAGTTTGTATGCATTCCGGAACCTGAGGTGTTTCTCAAACAGCCCACTTCACCACAAAATACAAAAAAAAGAAAAAAAAGGAAAAAAAGACGGCAGACAAATGTGCAGAAAGAAAGAATGTGCTCCTGAGGGTGAACTGCAGCTCGAGTGCACGACCATCCATCCTTTCTTTCTTTTTCTCTCTAGCCTGATGGGTAGGGTGGCGCTACCTGAGTTGCGAGTCTGAGAAACTAAAGCCGAGGTGCAATATATTTATTTTTGCGATATTACTACGTTTTTGAATAATGGACGAGATTTTATTGCTGATATCAGATATAAATTATGATGTAATACTTACGCATGCATATTGCCATCTCTCCTTTCTTCTCTGTGCTCTTTCTTTCTCTCTTTCTCTGACTTTTGTTGTCTTTCTCTTTCGATATATATATATATATAGAAATGAGGATATATTTATATAGGTCATTACAGGTATTATTTGCACGCACCTCACAAGCCAATACCTATGAAAATAACAGAAAGAGACACGAGGTAACGGGTTAGGACACCAAATATACTCCATTCTCCCTTTTTTATATTCATCAATTGCTTTTAAATCATTATACTCTCTCATACAAGACATGCAACTGCATTCTTTATTCCCTCTGTCTATGTAAAAGCTCTGTCTATGTAAAAGACCTCCACATCCGTCACTTTCCTGTGGCACGTGAGTAGCAAATGCGCATTGCATTGCTGGCAGGAAAGCAAAAGCCATTCGATCAGCCTCTGATCGAGTATTGTTCGTAAAAGACGTGCCATTTACAGGCATCTCTATCGATCTTCACACAGCCGACTTAGCGCAGAGCCGTAAAACATATTAATCTTACATAATATCTTTTATGTTTGTGTGTTTTGTGTCGGTATTACGTCACTTTTGACCTCTGTGCCACTCTGTTCCGACCCCATCAGACACACACACACACACCACCACCACCACCATCCACTCCATCCAGCCTGCAAACTCATGGTTGGCAGTCGCTGCACGCCGCCTTTCCGCCGAGACCCCGGAAGGCGAAAGGTCAACGGCGACTGGCGAGCGCGAGAGCTGTGGCCGCGGCGAAGTGTCTCGGCCCCTTGTACTGCGCTGCGAGGATGACGCGCGTCACAGTGTAAGACGTGTGCGGCGGCTCTCACAGCAGGAACAGCAACAGCCGGCCACACGGTATGTGAAGTACGGATTCCCCCCACCCCCCCCTAACGCCTCTCCTCCTCTTTCCAGCTCTCTGCCCTGACGACGTTTATCTGCAAAAAATCTTCGGCAGCCGTAGAGGGAAGAGGTGCAAAAAATTCAGATGATGCATCAACACCTCTGTGCCGGAGAAATGGAAAGTATACTGGCATCGGTGCAAGGTACTCCTCCTTGACAATGACAACAAAGAAGAAATAGAAGGTGGGGGGAAAAACCCTGTTCTAAGATTGCTTTTGCAGACGAAGATAAAGAAGTGGCATATCCTCCACTAAAGATGGATTTTGTCAGCTGTGCAGTCGTGTACCAGGTGGGGTAAGAGTTTGATTCGGTATATTTGTGCTCAAATACCCTTTACTCTCAAATGCACACGTTTTCCCCATGTTTCGAGGAGTCTGGTGCTCTACATGGTCTGTGCTGTGGTTTGTGATAGTATGCAGAAGTAAATGCAGACCTCGAATCTAAGTTAATGATCGAGAACGACAAGGTGAACACATAATGATTGAAGAACGTTTGACTTTTTACTGGAGCACCTTACGATGACGTATTGGCCTATAATCATCTAGCAGGGAGACTAGCCATCTATTCTGGGATCTTTATATGAATCAGAAGAACAGGCTGGCACTGTGGGATCTTTACAACGATTCTGGGATCTTTACATGGATCTGGAAGAGGCTGGCAGTTCCTTTCTCGTGTTGGCGGTGGCAGTAACTTCAAATGTACAGGTGAGGCATTTAATCAATTTGGTCCTCTTATTGTATCCGTCGCCATTCTATTTTATTGGAACCCAGGAAGGGAAGTCAGCATGGCACTATCCCTGATCGTCGGCTGTCTGACAAGCTAAGGGGGTGAGCTTCTTACGTCTAAGGAATAATGAGTTGTGTGATGAATACAAATATAATATAAGCAATGCAAGATAATATATACAGTTTACGCGTGTTGCTGGGATAACGGATAAATGCATACCTCAGTGCCAGCTAGCGGATTAAAGAATAGAACACCTCGCATCTTGTCTGTCTTGACCGGACACAAACTGTAACACATTCGCTAAACGTAATTGCACATCTCACAATGTGTCCACCTAAAAATACCATATGGCTAGTAAGTAAGGTGTGTACACTTATTTGCTTGACGTGCACGTCCCAAATGTAGGCAGCTTTGTTGACATACACGTAGTAGGTTTCATCACTCTCAGCTTCTCAAAATATTTGCGCGTTTTCAACTGAGAGGACGAGCAGACGACTCGCGGATGGAGGTCTGTGCGAACGAAGCCTGTGAGGAGTATTGTGGACACTAGCTTCGCATATACGCGTCCATTTGCAGCAGAGACTTTACTGCTGACGCTTGAAACTGCCCCGGAACCAGATGTGTTGGGGTGTCCTTTACGGATCGGAATGTGAAAAGAAAGAAGAAAGAAAGGTAGAGGAAAGACGAGTATTTTGACCAGTAAAGACGTTTAATCGCAAGGAAGGTTTGAAATCGTCTCAGTTTTGTATGGAATTACAGAGTCCAAATCTAGATAAAGTAAAAATTTCAGTTTTTTTAAAAGGTGTGTGCGTTTTTTTCCCCCTCCATGATACATGTTCTTACTTGTAGGTATGTGCATATACCCTCTCGCCCCCCCCCCACACACACACAGAAGGAAGTAAAGATCTGTGGTTCATTACAAGAAAATATAGCAGCGTTCATTTTGTGACATCTAATAGGATGTTAGCAAGCATATCTTAGTGTAGTTTTTTTAATCCAGTCTGATTTTAGAGTGCTTTATTGAAGAAACGCATTTTTTTCTGTCGTAGCTATCCCGTTTGCCTCTGACTGGTGAGAGCAGATAAATCAAAAACATATTTTCAGCGTCACAAGGGTTTACAAAGGTTTCCTTATCAGTTAACATTTAAGTCTAATCCTCTCTTATATCCGCAGTCAACGTTTGCACCATGACATAAAACGTCCGGCGGGCAAATCCTTCATTGACGAGCTCCCCAAATCCGGCTTTCGAGCTTACATTCAGATATCTGCATCTACACAATTACTTATCCTTTCCTGTCTTTAAACCTTACCTCCTTCGTCTCTTCTCCCCACAACCCACCAGCTGTGTGCATACTAGAGGCAGGTATTTGTTTCAGTCTGACTTTGCTGAGTACGATGGCCAAGCAGGCAACTACACAAACATAGCTCGTATTTTATTTCAGGGAGGAAACCGTTGTTGACTCGATGTAAATAAGCTTCGATTTCAGGAGGGCGTCAAGACTGAACTGTCGTTGACAATCTCACCAGTGTAACCGACCGGCCGGCCGCAGTGCGGGAAGTCACTGCAACCTCAAACATTAACTCCCTCCCTAAACTAGGAAGGACAAGTCGCTTTTGGTGTTTGTGGTCCTCGCCGATGTTTCCTTTAACATCCTGCACAGACTTCCCATGATTCGCAGTTGGACCGGAAGTCTGATACACAACGTAGCTTTGTAGAATAACGCTGACGGGGCATAGTTAAAGGCATTCGTCAACATCAGGCGTGTGTTCCGGTAAAATTACCAAATTACCAGTAACTTGTGATCATACTCCGCAAGCGATCACTTGCAGTCAAACAGTGCTTTGGATTACGTGTACATTATTGTTTCACTTGTGGTCATTTGCGCTAAAACAAATTAAAATTTTATGCGTCTCTAACAGACAGGAAAGACAGGAGAAAGCATTTACATATATAAATATCACTCTGAAAGACACATATATATATATATACCACGACATTTTCTGGAGATGCTAAGACTCTTAAAGGTCCTTATAAAGTGGTAACAGAAAACATTATGAATAAATTCCAAGGTAATTATATAGTCTTTCACTTTTCGTGTTGGTCGAGGTCTTCGGATCTAATTCCTAATGGCATCTTCCAGACTACCTACGTAGATGGATAACATGCCGAAATGCCTGTATGCATGGAAACTGATAAGAAAATAATAGAAGGAGAGAGAGAGAGAGAAGGGATATGGAAATGCAACGGCGGCCGATCGGGAATAGACAATAACGCAAACCCTGGGTGACCATCGTAATCCCTGCTGGTCGGTCCACCAATGATCAACACAATTGCTAAAAATACAAAGCCTAAGATCAAAGGACTGTCCTTTCTGGAGTCCTCGTCAAAAATGACTATTTTTCGTGCTGATCTGCATCCTATCTCCGCCCTGCTTGCTCTTCACACGACACTCTCATTCCAGCAACCCTTTCAAGGGGCCATGCCTTCTACAAGACTAGACCACCGCTGTTCATACAAACCGACGCACTTTTCTGGGTGTTGACGTGACGTGCACGGTTGCACGTCCGGGTTAGTAGAGGAATGTTGGTTAAGATGATGAAACAAAGTTTGCAACTGGGACATTTTTATTCAGTGACAACGCTGCAGCCTCGCAACAAGGAAAACATCCCAAACAAGAGACCGGGCCTTATAAAGCAGATGCGAAACACTGTAATTTGCGCTCTTCCAGAACCAGAAGAAGAGATTCATAACAAGATATGGAACACAATAGTTAGTGGCATATAAACTTGTCATCATCATCATCATCATCATCATCATCATCATCATCATCATCATCATCCATACCATCAGCCCTGACTTGCCTGGCGAAATTACTACCACCTATCTTCATCTTTCTTGATTCTTTGCCATTCCCTTGATTAAGATAAATGGCAGTCATTTCTACTCTTCGATTCTGGCTGTCCGTTTGTTCTTCTGTCTGCATCTTTTTCGTTCCTACAATTGAATCCTTCAAATCTGCACTGAAAACGCACCTCTTCCTTGAACATTGCTCCTAACACAGTCCACACAATGCTTGTCCTTCTTACCCTCCCCCCTCCCGCTCTTGCTACTTTTCTACCCATCTTTCTCTGCAGAATCGCTATATTCTCTGTTCCTGTTACTCTGTGCATTTTTGTGTTTTCTATCTTTTCTTTTTGTCGTCAGTACTGTCGTTTATTCTTCCGTCCCTCATGTTCTATCCATTTAGTCCATGTCTCTTCCCCATTTTAAGCGCTAAGAGCATGCTCTCTATGAGTGTGAATATACGCTATAAAAATCTTCATTATTATTATTCTCGTGTACTTTTCCCTGCAGGACTCCTATGCATAGTAAGATTTCGGACACAAATACAATAAGGAGTAAAATGTCATTGTGGAACAAAATAAGCGTCAAAGATTTTTAAAGCGGAACATAAAGTAAGGTGGCACGATCTGTAAAACACGGGTGTTCAGTAGCAGCGACGCTTAACTCACAATGAGGCGGCAGTAAGAGATCACACAACAGAATTTTGTTTGTCTGGTATCAGGACAGCTTAGTCAGGTAGCTTTCACAGGATTGGTCAGTATGAGTCAGTCGGTCAGCGTGACAGGCCAGTCAGTGCGTGCCTTCTGTCATGGGAACTGGGAAGTGACAACGAGAGAAAAAATATTTTCTTGTTCGTGTTTGACTTGTAAACACAACAGAAATGAAACGAAATGTTTGCCTTTCAACACCTGGGCAGATAGGATCATTTAGTCCGTGCCAGGAGGGCAGTATGCAAAACACGCCCGTTTTATTCTTCACAGTCTTCATACAACAAGCAAGAATATCATCCAGAAAAAGTCACAAATACGATATTACAAAACAGCAGGTTTTATCTACGAGGCAAAATTACAGCGTTATACAGCACGAAGCTCAGACTAGCATAACTACTGATAGAAAAAGAACACAACCATATTTTTCTTTCCCCAATTTTTTTTTCTTTTTTGTATTCTCCCTCGAAGCCCAAGCCCTTCCTCCGACGTCTGAGTTCTGGACTGCTCACTCTGAGCAAGACCGTGCACTAATTACGGACTAGGGGTTGTCAGGGGCGGTTCACTCCTGCATTAGGTTTACTTAGAGGAGCTCCTGTCCTTTTTAGGATGCGAAAGAGCAGGTGGTTCTTGCTGTCACACGTCCTCGTCGCTAACGACACGTGCGAAGCATCCCCGCACGTCAGCACGTCTCCTAGTCACGTGACGCGGCTTCTTCAGCAGAAGAGATGTGTATTAATGCTCTTGGGTTTTGGTGGGCGTAGTTCCTCAGATCCCAGAGGCTTTTGTTTGCAGTGGTGGTTTCCTCTGTGTGTGTGTGTGGGAGAGAGAGAGAGAGAGAGAAAATCGTGCGTATTTGCATGTTTTCATCGTCTGCTAAAGCTGCGAGATCGGTATTACTTTTTAGGCAAAGGTAGGGCACACGCCCCCGACTTGCCAAGACGAAACGTGTGTAAGATATTCGACAGTTGAGAAGTTTGCTTCTATCTTATCCATCGGCGATAATTTTCCCGCTAGTTTCTTATTTTTTCTCCACCCTTCTCTCAGTTCATCAGTCACATTTCATGTATATTCTAGACGCAGCTATCGACAAATCCCCTTCCCTTTCCCCATCTTATGGTGGTTGGTGCAATCGACTAAAGAGGAAACTTTTCGAGGCCTGCCTAGCAGAAGTGGGGACTGAGTTATCAGTCACAGACAGCGGAAGGAGAAATTTGAGCTAATTTTTCCACATACGGTTCTCTAGACACAGTGACCCACTTAACGTTCTCTGCCTCTGCATCTACAAGCCATGCAATGGAAGTATTTACCTTTACAAGACACATAGACATCGTGTTTACCTTTATATGACACATGACACCGCCATGGTGTGGTCTAAATCCACTAGTTTAAAAAAGGATAATAATAAACGCTCTCTTTTCTCCTATTTCTCATGAAGAAACTATGCTCAGTACACGTTTCATATCCGCAACATTTACCGGCAGGATTTCCACCCAAACTCACGGTCGCCAGCCAAAGAGTCTGGTCGTTAGGTCTTTCTTCTTCTTCTCGGGGGCTGTGATGTGGTTTCTCTCGGTAAACAGGATGGATTTGTCACTAAGACATTGTTACGTGTGTGGTGTGATTGTCAGCCCATGACCAGCTGTAAAAGGGCAGGCGTTTGTGATGCCGTTAGCCCGCATGTCATTGTGCAGGTGTGCGCTTGAAAAAAACGATGCATTATTCATCAGAGATTATTTCCCACCATCTTCTAGCTGCCTCTTTGTTTCATGATTGCAGTTTGCATTTTCGGCTGAGCGCTTATAGTCAGACGCTGCTTGTGTGCAAATATTAGAGTAAGGCATGAAATAAAATCAGAAGAAGATGCAGAAGAAGACGCAGAAGAAGACGCGCTTATGTGTGTGTGTGTGTGTGTTTTGAAAGAGAGAGAGAGAGAAGGATGGTGAAAGGATGAATTAGGAGACCGAGGAAGAAACTCAAATGACTGACCGTACTATCGACTACAGGAAATACTTTTTTTATTTTGCCATAAAGTGGTCATCAAGCAGATGACATTGGCGAAAGAAAAATAAGGAAGTGGGGGCACTCTCTTTTCCAAACGTTAGCAACAGTACTGCTGACCATGTGTAGAATCTAGCACTGAATCAATTGTGTAAGGACCTATTCCTGTTGTCAAAAAATACTTGTACGACAGAATGGCAGCTGCTGTTTGGTGGGATCTTTTCGTGAATGTCCATTAACTCATTGTTTCTAACAAAAAAATCATATTTTTTCTTATATTTTAATATAAATTGCTATCTCTCCCCTGCCATTTTCTCACTCTCTCTCAAGGGGTGGTCGGCTGGCGCGATGATAAGTGCATGTGACAAATACAGTGAAGACCGGATGCTATGGGTCCTGATCTCGGCTCGGACACACTGTCTATACCACTGTATGTGGCATCTATTTTCAGGGCCGGTTGTTTTGCCGCGATGTAGTCTTAGTTCCTGGCTCAGCGGAAAACAGCATCTTTCATCTCTCTATCTCTCTCTCTCTCTTGTGTGTGTGTTTGTGATTATCCGAGAGTTTGTGCATGCGTGCATGTATGCGAGGAGAGAGCAGACCACTGCACGTGAAAGCGGTTGTCCTAGTGTCTCGGCGACCTGCGCCAGTAAAGCCTTCACCTGACTGCAGCCAACATCCGCTGGGTCAGGGGTGTGTAGGTAGATGGGGGGGGGGATAGAGAGAAAAAGCACATCAAGCGCTCGACAGGCTCGCACCATGTCACCTCTTTGTACGACAGGCTCGCACCATGTCACCTCTTTGTATGAAAGGCTCACATCAAACGTTTCCTGACTCCCTCATTGTCCAGCACAAATTAAAGTTTTAGTGACAGGATGTCAGCTGGAGAGGTAACTGCAAACCAGTGACATTGAAGTTTTAAGTATAACGCAGCCACTAACTGTGAATATGCTCTGTGTGTGTGTGTGTGTGTGTGTGTGTGTGTGTGTGTGTGTGTGTGTGTGTGTGTGTTAGAGACAATTTTAAAGCATTTCTGAGTATCTACTTTTTCCCCCGCCCAGACAAAGCCCAAAGTCATTAGAATGTTGTCGGAAGCCATGCTATGACCTCCCTTTTAGTAATTCCAGCTGTTTGCCTTGCCCTAATCTCAGTTTTACATTTAAATTAAAAATTTTACTTTTAAACAGATTCTGTTGTCCTTTACCAGAACTCGCTTTCTGCGTAAGGCACAGTAAGAGTCACCAGGTGTTGCTATAAAGGTGACTGGCCACTGAGCAAAGGGTTTCTTTTTTAAAACTGCATGTCGAGGAAGGCCTCAACATTCCTAAGTAAGATCTACCTGAGGTTTGACCTTTGACTTTGCAGACATGGGCATCTTGAGGTACAACAGTAGGTCAGGCCAGTAAAAGTTGAGTGCGGCTTTTTTGTAGAAGGGATCAGAAAACGGAAAATCGCTTCTGAGTACTCGTGCACGCAAACACAGAAAAAAAGGAATTTACACGCGTTTGCTTTGTGTGTTTGTGTGTGCACACCTGCATCTGCGCTGCTTAAGAAAAGAGAGAAAAGCATTTTGACATCTATGAATTACGCGTGCAGTGCTCCGAAACTTTAAAGAAAGACATCAAGCCCTCTACCCATTACAGTAGCTTGATAGTTGGGTGATTGCCAGAGCGCCCCCCCCCCCAAAAAAAAAGAAATAAAGGTTTCATAAAGCTAGTGTGAAACAGCTGCCTCCTGCCTTAACAACATACGGATTTTTAAAGAACACAATTACGTTTACTGGAAGACTTTCAGCAAAGTTGCACATGACACATTCCACTCCAGATTTTCTTTAAGCCAAGTCTTCAATGTTGAAACCTTTTTCCTAAACATTAAAGCGTGTGAGAGAGTGAGCAAGCTATCTGCATGCTACCGTTCAGTTCCTGTTGGATGTGCCGCCTTAGATACAAACGTACCAGTCGTAAGTTTGGCATGAACTTTCGTTGATATTCTTGGAATTAGTATACTGGAGTGAGATAATCATTTGTGAAATTTTATAAAAGATATATTTTGCTGTCTTGTCACTGATTTTGTTTTAGCGTCAGCAGCCAGTAACACGACTCTAGATATTTGAAATACACCGCCCTTCTTCTGGGATGTCAGTGACTTCTGTATTTTTATAAGGGTGTTGTTTGAAAAACAGTTATTGTTACTTAATAGCCATTCAGCCTTGCTTCCATGACATCACATGCTGAACAAGCTCCACCGCCAAAGCCCAGACAGTCCAAAATGAACTATATGTAACCAGATGCAAAGCGGAAGCTCAACTGAGCAGGCTATCATATTAGATAATAGCGAAAGCCCCCAAATGCTTCTAGACCTTGTACTTTTTACACTCTCACTATCCCAAACCCTATCTCCACCAACAGATTGGAAAGAAGTAGATCAGATTTTATAAACTGAATTGAAAAGGAGCTCCTTCAAGAATTTTATCGTGTATAGTAGGTTGCATCTATTAGACCATTGGACTGTCGCAGGAGGCCAGGAATAGGACTGGTGTCGAAGGAGAAAACAGCCGTAACCACGATACTTTGAGTAACTACCATGCACTCTGAAAGGCAAGCAGGTTGAATGGAAAGTACGGAAAGGCCCCACCGTCACTAATGCAGTTTCTCAACTGCAATCGTGACCGTTGGGCCCATCCCTTCTTCCCGCAAGTCCTGCACCGTCGCTGAAGTCACCATCCTTGGAGGACGCTTGGTTTGTAGCGTGAAGGGCAAGTTGCACGTGAGGTAGATGCCAAGTTGCAGACTTCAAACACAAGGGTGCGGGCACAGCAGGGCGCCGGCTTTGCTGCGTCGATTGATGTGCTGCTGGAAGCAGTGCAGCAACTGGAGGATGCGCGCGCACCTGAGGTAGGGCTTGCTGTGAACGTGTGGTGCCTGCGTATTAACGGCGTCGTGATCGAGGCACGGATGTAGAAACGGTGCCATGACGTCATTTCTTGTGCACTCAGGGATGCAGCGACCTGGAGGAGCTGGAGGGAATCACGAGGTGCAGGATGTGTTTGATCGGCAAATACCTGTCAACTGTTTTGGTCCAGATGGAGGACAAACCCTTTAGATAAGGAACGTGGTTTGAGAATTCGTGTTTCGGGAGCCTAAGCAGAGGCTATACACCTTCTAAGAAAAAGTGCTTTGATGATGGGATGCACATATGAGAAAAGTGTAAAGGGCATGATAGCTTGGCATGGGAATATAACGGTACAAATCGACCCAGCACTGTCAAGAAAGTCAACTTAGAAAGTAATATAGGCATTCAGCAAGAGAGGTTGTTTCCTACACAACCATTTTATTTATTAAGGCTTGCACAATGGTTGTGGTGATGCCTCTGGGTGCTGATTCTGTGCACCTTTTTTATTTTCAAAGATAAATCAGAGAAAGAAGCGAACCGGATGGCAGAGATGAAGGAGTGGACTTGTTGCCCTATCCAGAACCTGCTCATCACTGTTCAAGATCCTTGTCAGCTGCTGAGTCTAGTCACGTTTCACCCCATCCACACCCCCCAATACTCACTCACACTCGGCAACTAGTACTTGCGGGCCAGCATAACCCGTGATCAGCTAGTACCAATCACAGGATAAATGATGATGAAAGAGAGATATGCGAACAACACTCTTTTGTATCATTTTCTATAAGCAGCCAGGAGCCAGTTGCACAACACGTTTCTAAACCTGAAAACTGTTCTATAGAAGCAAAATCTTTTCTTAGCCATTTTGATTCTTTGCAGAAAAACATGCAAAAAATTGTATTGACAGGACGGATATTCAGACTTAAACAACTTTATCTTACTTAAAGCATTTTTAGTTTTAAAAATTCTAAAATTGTGGTGTGCGCTTTAAATTAATTATCTAAATAGATTTAAGACCTAAAAGTATTTAAAATTAGAAATGTGTTGTGCAACTGACCCCTGAATTTGAATAAATAACATCGTGCACATCGTAGCTGTCAAATCAACAAATATTGATTGAATCACTGATTTAAGAATACTGTGATAGAGCATATGCATTTTCGGCCTAAATTAATTAATCTTTTATTATATGAAACTGTCTATGTACTTTCTTGTATGCTGTTGTTTTAATGGTGGGGTATGTCTTGAAGTGTGATGACTTCTTTATTGCAGTATTTGTTAATTCTTAAAGACAAGTATTATAAACCCGATACCTATATTGATTTATACTTATGTTGAATATTATAACACCAGTGCATATGTATTGTTTATAGAAATGCTGTACTCCACGTGCCCAAAATAAACACACTAAAAATATACAAATGAAAGCATCATAAACTACTGGTCCTGCGTAAAGTCCATGGCCACCGTCACAGTATGCCCCCCCCCCCCCCGAGTCGAAGGTAAATCAGTGTCAGAACCAGGGTTGTAACCCACTTACAGACCAGTCAAGCCGATACCCTCTGTCCTGAGTACAGGAACGCATGTGCCAGTCATGGAGTGGGATCCAACCCATAATCACATCTCCTGCAGTCTTCTTGCTCATCACATACAAACGTTTGTAAAGATTTATAACCAAAAAGAGCAATGTTAAAAGATGAAAATTTAGATGAAAGTTTTCATCTTGAGAGACTTGTGCAGATTCCTTCTTCTTCTCACGCTTGTTATATGTTATCTGACTGGAGAATGTTGTCGTCTGCTGACTGTTTGTCTTATGTTTTTGTCAGGTGGACAGGACGCATTTTCTGGAAGGGGTACCACCACACCCTAGATGAAGCCGACGTGTATGATGTTCTACCCCAGGACTCCACGGTTAAACTCTCTAACAACCTTGGCAGGTATATTTTCACGTTTTTCTCGCAAAACACACTAGACCTGCTTCTAAAAGTCCGGGGCTAACAGTTTCCTTTAATTATGATCATCATTGTATATATTCAGTCGTCATTGCAAAGTTTCCTGGAAATGCACTTGAAAGACCTTACACAAAAGTTTAATTGTGATTTACAGTATTAAAGACATAACTCATGTTTGGTGGTGGTGTTATAATCTGGAATAATATGGAACCGCTTATAAAAGTGTTTCTATTGCATGCCATTAGATTTAGAATTTATATATTTTTGTCTTCTTTATATGAATGCCCCTTGTGATGCATTTTGCAATTCATGCTAAAATTCAGAATGTATAAAAGGTATGTTTTTTTTTTATTTTGCACATCTGGACAGGGAGTGGGAGAAAGAGCTGTACTGTTGGAAAACGGGAGGGTATCCTAGTCTGTTACGAGCTCTATGGAGGTGTTATCGCCCGCAAATTCTTGCCTTCTCAATCTTGGTTTTCCTGGAAGTAAGTGTTCCCCACTCACTTCTTGCAGAAGTAACTTCAGTAAAGCCATTGATAAGAATCTTACGTGTTGTCAACTAAGGGTTTATTATACCTTCTTGTATCCCCACTGGACTTTTAAAGTTTCTTATAACAGGACACATACTGTCGAGTATAGAACTATACACACGACAGTAATATTTAGTATTTTTACATGAGAGTGATATCAAGAATTTGTAAAAAGTTGTCTATAACACTGCTATATATTGCCAAAGACAGCTACGTATTCTGCAATAAGTATATGGTTAAAAAGATCATGCGATCTGAAAAAATATATTCGTTGTTCAGCAGCCATCTTCATCTCAGCTGCTTTAGTCGAACTGCGCGCGGGCTAGCAAACGGGATTTAAAATGGAAGTAGAAAATCTATTTTAAAAGGGAGGGGAAAAACTAAATAATTTAACGTAGGCAAAATTTATGTATTTATGATGAACACATCACAAGTAAGTGGTTCGGTTACCATGCTTACCTACGTTTACTGTTTCCTTGTCCACACCTACCAGGAGTGTCTCCGGGTGGTGCAGGCGGTCCTGGTGGGCTTTTTCATTCGCCAGTTCGAGCGCACTCCTCACGATTCTGACATCGACAGCTCCCTGCATTTGTCTGTACCCGATGTTTATGTCTACGGGGCGTTCATCTCTATCGTCTTCTTGATTAGCATCTTCCTTGATCACAACTTCTTCCATCATGGCTACCGAATGCGGGTGGCAGCCACATCTCTGATCTACAGAAAGGTAATGGGGAGAAGTATATACATCCAAGAATGATTTACCGCTCTACGAGTATGAAATAAATGAACGAGTGAGTGCAAGCTAGAAAGTTTGTTTGAAAAAATTACTTATCTGATTATCGTTAATATAAGCTCATGAGTGATGCCGCCACCTTCACATTCCTGTTTTCAAGTGCGCTGAAAGTTTCGTTTTTATGATTTAAGAGACACGATTTCTCCTGCTAGCAACCACCTAATATCTTTTGCTGGTCAGTGATTCTTGCTGTTTGACTCTCAGCAGGTTTGAGAATTAAGGGCGATTCTTGTCGCAAGTTAATACACTTATTTTACATTCTAACAGAACAAATTTTTGTCTTCAGGTTATGAAGCTAAGCACAGCCAGCTTGTCAGCGAAAGAAATGGAAGAAATAATGAATCTTGTTACAAAAGAAATGGATATTTTCCCAATGGTACTTTCCAAATACATTTTTAATATAATTTCACATTTTAAGATTCTATGAAAACGACTAAGAATAAAATATGCTGTCGTCAGCTTCCTTTTAGTTGTTAACTACTTACAGCGCCTCTTGCTCACTTCAGTTTCCCGAAATGTACTTTTTGGGTCCTTTATGATGATATTTAAAAGATGTGTTCATTATTTGTATTGGTTAAAATGCTTAATTTTAATTTAACTTTGTAATTACGTACAATTATTTTCTGTCATAGGTTGTGCTTCCGGCAACATATATTGTAATTGGTCCGCTGCAGCTTATTGTGGTTTCTTATCTGCTTTGGGACTGGCTGCATCTTGGTCCCGTTGCCATGGCTGGAGTGGCCGTATTGCTCCTTCTCTTTCCAGTGCAAGTGTTCATGGGAAAACTTTCTCATGTTCTCAGGTGAGGGCAGGTGACTACTCTTCCCCAGGCTCCTAAAATGCAGTAAAAATGAATATCCGGTCCCTTGTCAACACCATAGGTTATTTAAAACTTTTAATAACTAGACAAACGTCTTTGAGAATTTGCAAGGTGGGGCGAAAGAAGACACTTTAGGTTGAACATCAAAAACCCTGTACTGAAAACTAATTGCAGGCACAAGACGGAGTTTGTAGCAGGTCAAAAAGTGCGCCGTTTACAACTTCTGTTCAGTGGCATCGAGGAGATCAAGATGATGTGCTGGGAACCCATCTGCGAAAAAATCATCAAAGCTGTACGGGAGTACGTACTTTTTTAGTTTTCTTTATTGTTGTTGTTGTTGTTTTAACTTTTCATGAATTTCATTATAAAGTCTGCAGTGATCCAGGAGAAAGTTTCGTTTAGTTTTGTAATAAATTGGGCATGTATACAAGCTCTACATTGATTATATGAAGATGAGGTATTTTCCTAAAATAATTTTTAAAATAAAAGTGGGCAAAGCAATATTTTTTACTTTTGTTTACACATTTGAAAACGTATGCATTCCCATCACGCCAGATACAACAGATTAAACAACAACAACAACAACAAAAAGACACTGGGACATATTTTAAACAGAACTGAAAATGGCAGTGAATCTTTGATATTCTTTATATTTAAAGAGACTTTACTGTAAAGAACTGCTAAGATTGAATATTTTTACAATAAAATATTCTAACATTGAACTTTAAAACCATCTTCTGACATTGTATAGCTGTAGCTTCAACTTAAGCACGTCCTTTGATTTCATCGTCAAACTATATTACACTTCATCAGCGGACTCAATTTCCGGTCTCTGATATTTCATCCTTTCAGGTTGGAGCTCAACCAGCTGCACCGTCTCACCAGCCTTCAGAGCTTCAACAGTGCTTTGACTCTCACGGCAGGCAAGGTTGTGGTCTTTGTGACCTTCATGCTGGCATTGGCTTCCGGTCACGTGATCACAGCCCAGCACGTGTTCACCGCCATGATGCTCTTCGAGACTCTTCGTGTTAGCTTGTCCATCCTTCTGCCATCAGGGCTATTATACGCAAAGGATATGTTTGGCACAATACGCCGTGTGCAGGTCAGTGCCTCTTATTCGTTGGAAACTGTATTAGGAGAAGCTTGACACCCATTTTCATCCCTATTTCATCATTTATAACTTCACATTTCCTGACGGTCATAGATATTGTAGTTTCAGATTTTAAAATTTATGGCATTGTCTGTTTGTATGTTATTTTTACATGTTACCCCATATTGTTAATTTTATACTGTTCTCCATTATTACGTATTATTGATGTTAAAATTTGCAAGTTTTAGATGTCATCTAAACTGTTCATGCTGAGAAGGCTGTCTAAACGTGCCCTGCGTTTTACTAAGCAAGTCTTAAGACAGGAAGGTTATTCATAACCAGATTGTGGGGATTTGGAAGAAAGAGTACAGTAACAACATTTTCCAATCAGACAGTTTAAGTGCATAACTTATAGGCAAATAATTATACACAGAGTAACACTGATATACACATAAGTATGTGAAATAATATATATATATATATATAAAAGAAATGTCAATAAATGAAAAAGCATAAGACTACTTACCTTTTAAACTGTATAATATCAACTTTTGCGAGTGTACGGAACCTGATTTTTACCGGACTAGTTACTAAAATACAAGGCGAAAATGAAATGGCGGCTTACCTTCTAAACTATGTTATGCGTGAACAAAATGGAGCTTGCGAGTGTACAATACTGCTTGTGGGTTCCAGAGAATTTTATTGCTGGACGAGAAGAGCGCCCTCACGTGTCGGCTCGGCTACCAACAGCTGCAGGAAAACATTGCTGTGCGCTTCGCCAGCTACTATGCAAGCAGGGACAAGGTCAGTGTTGCCAGCCGCATCCCTGCCCCCGCGTGTTCCCCTTCTGATGAATGCAAGCCGCACCTAATGACACTCTGCCATTGGCAGTCTGCTGATGCCAACGAATTAGCTTGCAATTTCCTGTTCTTTATTCTTTTCTCTCTTGTTTCATTTCTTTCTTTTTTTCTTCTTTTTTTCTTTTTTCTTTCTTTCTTTCTTTTGTCGTTGCCTCTGAAGAGGTGAACACAATTAACGTTTTTGCACAATAAAAGTTGTTTTAAAATTCACGTTCTATTGTCAGTAAACACAAATTACCAACATCAGTTTGATATAATGAAAAGTAAATGATACCGAAAAACAACTTACGCTTAAAAGTAAAATTCTTCACATAGTTAAGCCTTTAGTATTAACACGTTTGATATCTTTTTCAACTGGATTGCTTATTTTCAGGGACCTGAAGCTCCAATGGTTCTAGTCAACATTGATTTGGATATCGAAAAGGTATGGGATTTTTATATTGGTGCGTTTTACACATGACCAACAACTCTAGTCTAATATAAGCTACAGCAAAGCAAAACAGTCCACCGTCAATCTAATCTTGGAAAAGATCGCCACAATGCAAAATATTAAAGTAAAAGTTAATTAACTGGTGAACGTTCCTTTAAAGTCCATTTATTACCGTTCTTATTCATCTTCCCATGAAGTTAGTCTCCTACTGTGCCACTAATGAAGCTTAATATAAAAAGACCTGATAAGTACAGATGTTTTTTTATCGTTTGATTACACATTCTAAAAATAAAGCAATCTCGTGCAATGTTATAGCAGGTATAAAGCAGCTAATGTATTGGGACCCGATTATTTTAAGCTTAAAAATATACGGCAAATTGTTTTAAGCATAACCTGTAAAAGATAAAAGTACGTTTATGAATAATTTACTTTTTTCAGAACAAACTTTACGCCATAGTGGGTCCAGCAAGGAGCGGGAAGGTAGGTATCACTGAAATATGTAGACCACACGTTTCAGGACACCAGCCGTATTCATTATTTGCGAATAGTTTCGTGTCGTGCATTTCACGAACAATTTTTTGCAGTTTATAAGTGCTCCTACTGATACGAAAAAGAAGAAGAGGGGAGGATCCCTTTTACAAAAGGGGAAAAAATACAGACGTTATGACGGCTAAAGTTGTGAAAATGTGTTCATTTTAGCCAATATTTTAAGATTACACAAGCAATTTAAAAGGTAAAGAAAAACATAAAGACGTGAAAATGATTTATACAAGTCAGGAAAAAAATATTTATTTCTCTCCTCACTCAAAAACTAAATGAGTGTACTTCGTTAATAGTTTCACGATTAAGACTCGAGCCGCAACTCCAGCCCCGAAGTTAAAGGTTGTCCATGATGTAATTTCATTAATCGGCAGATAAGAGGTTAAGAGGTTAAAATATCAACATCCTTCGTCATCTTCACTTTAACCGACCATCAACGTTATATTACAGAGTTGCCTGCTGATGGCAGTCATCGGCGAGCTAGAGCGACAAAAGGGCCATCTTTTTCATCATGGCCGCCTAGGTTTCGTACCTTCCACGCCCTGGATATGCCCAGGGTCCATCAGGGATAACATTGTCTTTGGCGCTGAGTTTTCTAAGAACCGCTACAACCAGGTGTTGTACGCCTGCAGTCTGACCCAGGTGAGTTGCGAACTAGACAACAGATATCATCAGTCTTGCTCTTAACTCTTAGGAATGGCAAGTCAAATTGCATCTTGAACTTAAATAAATGATATTTACTTCCATAATAGCTTCTGTTAAAAATTTTGGATGCAAAAAAAACTACTTACAATCGCGTATAAAACAACCTTTTCGGCGGTACAAGATCAAAGAGGCTGCCCTGTTTTGTTGACGAGTGGTGTCATTGAACCATTAAAGAGGGTGGTGGTGCAAGTCAGAGTTCTCTTTCAGTCTCCTGCCGTGGTCAAAACGCTGGTGTCGTGAGTCTGGGGACCGTGTCATACAATTTCAAACCCAAGTACAGTCATGAAGAGTCGACTCAAATTCCTTTCTTGTCAAAAATTACCTCCCATGTTACAAATGTGGGTCACTTTGTTTTTCTTCTTTAAAGAGTATGGAAAAAGAGTCTCCATGGATTACAAAACGCTCGATTGTGAGTAAATAGTTTGCTTGAAATCCAAAAGTTTGAGTGGCAAAGCGTCATTTAAGCTGCTATTTCACTTGCCTTTTCCTTTAACAGACATCGGGTTGCAAGAAGTTATCATGACAAAAGATTTTGCAGGCAAGCCTTTTCACTGCTTTCTGATTGGCTAAAGCAGTGTACCTTTAATAACGATGTCTGTGGTCTTAATGTGTTTGTGAGGGCTCGGAACAAGTAGTCTTGTCTTGTTGAAACTTATCTTAATTGCTAATTTGCAGGTGGTGGACGCATATCCACAAGGAGATCTAACAGTCGTTGGGGAGAGAGGGTTAACTCTAGACTCCAGTATACAAGCAAAAATTACTCTAGCAAGGTATTGTAACTTTTACCAATGTTCGTTGAAAGTAAACATCTTTTGGAATACCCAATCAACACTTTTGCATTTGTAATATGGGCTTATATTTATATTCTTTACATTTTGTTCTCGGTGTTTCTTCAAATTATCTAGTAATTTTGAATATACAGTCTAATAATAAAAGATAATAAAATAAAAAACAAGCACAAATAAATATTGTTTCCCTTGGGCAGAATCGAGAAAAGGGTCTTGTTTTTGTAGTTACAATGCGATACCCAGACCCCGTGGTGTTTTTCGTGTTTTTTTTTTTACCCCCGGCCTATCTTTGCCAGTGGTTTGGACACCACTTTACAACTACAGAAACAGGACGTTTATCTTCGGTTTCCTCATTTTTCCCCTGAGCAACGGCTTACCCTTACTTCCTAACTAGGGGCTCAGCACGTAGACGGACGTGAGAAAACTTGACAATAATCTCTATTTTCAGAGCTGTGTATCAAAACTTTGATATCTACCTCATTGACGATATCTTCAGTGGAATGGACGCGAAGTCAGCCATGCATATCTTTAAAAGGTGAGGAAACTTGCTGAAAACTGTATTCTGGACATTAAAGTCAATATGCGAGAACTCCTCGGGTTCTTTTTTTTTCTTTGACAACTGATACCAACGAAAGCCAATGGAAATCAACAAAATAAAAGGAACAAAAAATGTGCGCTGACAAAATGAAAACAATTCTTTGCATATTTTATTTTCAACAACTTATATCTTTATATCAGAAAATCTTAATATCCCGTTTTCTTTACAAAGGAGTTTCTACTGTTCATGTCGGTCATCTTTTATGTTTCTATTGATATGGGGGCAGTTTGCGTTACCGTGGAATCATTTTGATGGGCATTTTGCATGGGGCATTGGTAATGTGTGCAATAGCCATTACTCAGCTGTGTACTTTAGTGTGCAAGATGTAATGTGTGGGTGAACAGATGCATCACGGGATTACTGAGATCCAAGACCCGTCTGGTGGTCACGGACAACGCGCATCATGCCCGCCTGGCTTATGGGGTCGTCCTCATGTCACAGGTACTTTCTCGATCTTTCTACGAAGCAAAGCTAATATTAACTTTATACGTTCGGCCTGCATATGTATTTCTGCAGGAAATATATACAACCCGGATACAGCAAATTCGAGGTTATTTATCGGTTGAATTTACAAGACCTGAACATTTGGGAGTGAATAATAAAGAAAAGCATTATGGAGGGGAAATTGGTGTTTTACGCCGAGCCAACAACTAAGACTATTTCACGGCAAGACAGCCAGCCCTGTAAACAGATGCCACATGTAGAGAAAGAATAGCGTGCCCGAGACGAGAGCGGAACCCAGGACACCCAACCTTCACTAACCGCTGCGCCACGGGACCGCCCAGCAGTATAGAGGGAGCACAACTGCATGTTTTCCAGTAGACACCCATGTACTTGACCACATCTGCATCAACAAAATTGTGAAATTCAGACACACACAAATAAAATGTATAACATGAAAGGACGTTAGCAACGAACTGCTTAGGACGCAAGAAGAGGGTTTGTCGAGAGGGACGGTCGTTGTATTAGCAATAACCTTGAACGTTTTACCTTCAGTGCCGGGTTCATATGTGTGGGACATACCGAGAGCTGCAGGAGAACGGGATGGATGTAACCTCCTTCCTCAACAGCCGTACCTACAAGAACGTTGACATCAGCCGCTTGTTGGACCTGACGTCCCCCCTCATCCAGGATCTGGTAGGAGGAAGCGTTATGCTGACGGGGACCCCTCCCGCCTCTCCTCTAGGAATGAAGGACAGTCCCTCCGGTTCTTACGACATGTTCCATCACGAGGTCAAGGTAATTGCGGTCAGCGCCTAAAACCCTTTGAAGTCTTTTCCAGGTGTCTAGCCACTGTCAGGGTGTTGGGTAGTCTGGGACCAGAGAGGTTGTGACAGACCGGTGTGGGTGGACACTCCGATTTCGAATGTGTGGGATAGTACGCCAGAGTTGTGTACCTTGCTTGTGATTTGGATATGATCTGATATCTCACGAACAGGAAATTGTTATAACAGTTTCCATCTTTTTTCATTCCTGGACATGTATTGGAAGGAGAATTTGTCTTTATTAAATTCAGACAAACATTATGTTATGCATGTTTGCGGAAGTTACAGATATTTAAAACCATTTTTACCTTCAGCAGTTGAGCTGCTCAACAGAGAAGACAAAATGTTGGTTGTGCATGTGCGCACGTATGTGACGTCATAAATGTATCTTAAGAATACTTTTATATGTTAGACGCGTTTTTCTAGCTTATAGTTTGGTACGATGCACCACTTGTGGATTCTTGTAACTAGCACTTGTTGTGTCGTGTTTTGTTGCGTTAATGAGAACACTTTACCAAGTAATAATTGCCTGTAAGGATTAATAGTTGGCTATTTGAACCTTGAAGGCTAAGTACATGCATTAGTGAGTTAATGTGGGTTTGACTGCTGACCATTATGAAACAAGCTGGATTTGGCCGTAATAGATGAGACAATTGTGGTGTTAGAAACCTTTGTTTCCACTTTGCTGGAAATCTTTCCAGAAGAGAGCTAAGTTCGCACTGCCCCCAGCTGGACCTTTCCTATCAGACGAATTAAACTCTCTCGCATTTTTCTTTTGCACTCACGATTTCTTGTCGTTTATATTTAAGCTATTGCTTGGAGATCGAACTCTTAACCTTAAAACACACAACAACATTAATGTCTCCTAAGAAAATTTTGTGTGCGTGTTTTGCTGCCAGACATTTCAAATAAAAACGTAAAAGAAATGAAAAATGCAGTATTCAAAATTGGGAGCATTCATACTTCATTTATTATATAAATTTTAACAGACACAAATAAACCATCAAGGTCGTGATAATCTCTTATAACTGCGCAGGACCCAGCAGATCGACTTATCAGCAGCGACAGCGACACCAGCTTTAACAGCACGACCTCCTCAGGCTCCAGTTTCTACGGGACATACTTCATCCTGGGCGGCGGAATTGTTGGCCTCTTCGTTTTCACCCTTCTTTCCATCCTGCAACAGGTTAGGATTTTCCATGTCCTTGGTAAAGATGGACTAGAACAGAGATTGTATCTAACTTAAGTTTGTACAAGTACATTCACGATAAGGATGACAGACGAACACTGTGATGAATATCTTTTTTATCATCTTTTTTCAGGGAGGATTTGTTCTGTGCGAGTGGTGGCTTGCTCACTGGTGAGGAGATGAACATATTAGTTTTCGTTTCCACAAATACGCGGCTTAACTAACTGCAGTTTCATTCTTCGTAGACATATTTTACTTTTTTTGTTACTGCAAAGGACTATTTTCACTTACCTGAAGAAAAGGTAAAGAGCCTTTTGGCCACGTAGCCGTAGAGGCGGCTAACGTAAGTGGTTCAACATGTCCAGACACGTGAAAAGTAAAAAAAACCTCTCATCATCCACAGCAGTTTCCGTCCTTGAGAACTCTGGGACTTGTCTGTGCTGCATTTATCGGAAATTCTAGAAATACTGCTTTTATCAGCATTGAATGTGAATTGATTATTAAAATGACTAAAATTCACGTTTAAACATATTTGAAATGAACGGGGGAAAAATATTCTAATTTTTATGCTTTGTGTCATTACAGGTCGGAAAATTATCAAAACAAGAACCAGTCCACATTTGTGAACGATACGATATTTGGGTTAGCACGCATGCGCCTGGATGAGAGGGTGTACATATACCTCGCTCTTGTTGTTGTTGCTGTCCTGCTGGGTTTTCTCCAAGCCGCCTTCTTTTTCTACATCGCGAACCGCGCCAGCGCCATCCTCCACAACATCGCCCTCCACGCGCTTCTAAAGACACCGTTGTCGTTTTTTCGCATCAACAGCCCAGGTAGAACAATTGTCCACAAGTTTGGTCATCTCTGCAGATAACGTTAAAAACAAAGTTCGGTCGTATTTTCAATGACAGAAGCTTCTTGTTAGTAGATTTTGCTATTTGTCATTAGGTTTTTCTTAGGTCAGAGATTTTCTAAAATTAGTGAAGAGGCAGGCGGGGGTGAAAGGTCAATGGAGGATAAGGTGGTGTTCCTGACATTGGGAGTAAACTAACTGCTTGCTGTCATAAGTTACGACAGGCGTTTCTAAGTTCTTGTCATTGCTAGAAGAGATTAGTGCGCGCATGTGCGTGCGTGCGTGTGTGTGTGTGTGGCCGCCCGCCAAATACAGCAAAAATACAAAATTCTGTAAATAAGATTATCAAAGAGTAGCTTTCTGTCTGTATATCATGTCTTCATGAGCGCATAGTAAGTGCTGTATGCTTTGTATATGCATATTACGTGTGTGTATATATATATATATATGTGTATGTGTTTCAGGCGCTGTTCTGAGTCGCTTCGTGAGGGACATTGGGATAGTAGACACACTGCCTCCCATCTTTCTCGACTGTTTGCAGGTCCGTACAAGCCTTGTGCATGTATTGTGTATGTATCTGTAGACAGCCCTTGAATAATGACTGAGAAGCAATCGCCTTAAAGAGCAGAAACAAAATAAACAGTTAAAAATACAGTATGTTTACAAGAGCTAAAAATAACCGTCTCCTGCTCCAAATAAGCCGCAGAGGATCATCTATTGTAAAAGGTGTCCTCAGTCTTCGCGTAAGCAGTGTTGTTGCAGAGAATACGGAAAGTTTAATGGACAGCTGTTCCTTGTTTTATTGTTTTCTCTTTTTCAGTCATTTAGTCTGCTTCTGGCCACGGTCATCATCGTCGGGGCTGTCAACTACTGGCTTTTTATCATTATTGTTCCTCTCACCATCGCTTTTGTCGTCGCCAGGCGTCGGTTCCATGAGTCGACGCAAGATGTCGAACACATTGAATTGTCGTGTAAGTGATAGCAGTTGTTATGTAGGAAAGATTGTCATGTGGGTCAGAACAATTGTCATGTAGGTCAGAGGTGTTGTCGTGTTAGAGCAGATAGCTAGACCATTAGTCGGTGAAGAGCAATTGTCATATTGGTCAGAGTAATTGTAGTGTACGTCAGATAAAGAATTTCTACTAAGAGCCCTGTCTTTCATCCTTGGAAAAATAAACCCAAAATTTCTAAAGGGAATCAGATTCAATCTTACAACGTTTTGCTGTATAAAATGTTGGACTGTGTACAGTTCCCTAGAGAACAATTGTAAGTGAACGGGCAGTACATTACAGAACATTACCAATACCAGAACGAATCACCCCAAACTTTTCTTCCTCATGTCTCCAGCAAAAAGTGCGGTCGGCGCGCACGTCCTCAGCAGCCTGGAGGGCGTGACTTCACTGCGGGCTTTCGGGGTGGAGCAAAGGTTTCTGCACGCCTTTGACGTACACCAGGACCGCAGCACTGCAGCCTGCTACCTCCACCTGGCGGCCGACCGCTGGTTCGGAATGCGCGTTGACCTCATCGGCTTCGTTCTCGTCTTGGCCACGACACTCGGCTCGGCACTTATGGTGCACTATCAGGGTGTGTGTTTTTAATCGTCGTCGTCATCATCATCATCATCATCATCATTGCCTTGTTGAGGAGAAGCTGCAGGGGCAAATCTTACGATGATGACTGAATGCGCTGTTCGCACCATTGGTTAGGGCTAGTTCTTGATGGACCATCTGATTTTATACGACTTTGTAGAACGGTGAAATGGGCCTAATTGTTCTGATATTTGGCTGTTGTTCCAATGAAACAGGTGTGTCGTTACCTGCCAGCGTGGTCGGCCTGTCTCTGTACTACGCCGTCAACCTTTTGAATATTCAACAGCCGGCCCTCCGTAAGTCGGCGACTGTTCACTTTAAGGTCAGTAACAGCTTCTAAGTGTAAATACTTGTATATACCCACTACGTCCAGCTGATAAATTATTCTCTCTTCCGTTTCTTTTTTTTATTATTATTTTTTTTATCTTGTCTTTTTCCTTGTCGTCCCTCGGTATCTTCTACACAGTGTAGTTTGTTCGTATCAAAATTTTGTTTCTTGCCTTGACTAGGTTACAGTTTCGGATCTTGCTTACGGTATAGGTATTTTTTCTGGACGTGATAACTGTCTAAAGGGCTGGGTTACCTTGAATGGCGAATCCTTGAGATTAAAAAAAAAAACCAAATATCAGCAGATTTTGCCGGAAGAAAACCCTTTAGAGTAAGTTCCGTGCAAAGCTTTCTTTAAAACATACTTGAAGTGAAAGATCATTCTGGAGGTCACGCGCTAGTGAGATAGAAGATGTTCTTGGTCCTCGACCACGAACCCTGTTATGAATACTGACCAATCAGAACGCGAAAGAGCGCTCACGCCACACGTCACTGCGTTTCAGATGAGCTCCGTGGACCACTTGCTTCAGTGCTATCAGCTGTGTCCAGAGCTGGACATTTCGAGCAGTGATGGCGAAGTTCGACCGTCCAGCACGTGGCCCCAGTACGGAATCGTCACGTTTGAGGGTGTATCGGCGTCCAACACCAGCAAGGGGCCCAGTATCCTTCGTAACATGTGGTGCTGCATTCGGGCACAGGAAAAGGTACCCGCATTAAACTATTTTTTAATCTGATACCATCTATGTGCAAGGGAGGTCAGTTTCAATCACACATTTCGTGGCATATGCTCACATATTGTTGTAAATAAATAGATGGATTTAAAGTCGTCACTGGTATGGCTGGAATCCACTCGGGCGCCGGCTTTGTGGGTGTGTTTTGGTCGGGTTTTCGATGTGCATGGAGTTTTGGGGGTTTCACTTGATCACGACGTTCGTAATTGCCGTTTCAGATGTGCGTGGTGTTGGGTTTCAGATGGGGGTGATGTTCAAGTCTGCGGCGGAGCAGCGCCTGTTCCTCTCCGTGTTGATGCGACTGGTCGATTACAGCGGCTTTATCCGCATTGACGGAATTGAAATTCAAAACATCAGCTTCCAGAAACTTCGCGAGAAGATCTTCATTATCTCTCATGTTAGTACCATGGCAATACTTTACAAGAAAGTTTTGGAGATGAGAGCCGTCAAAGAATGTGTAACTAAATTAACTAGATGTGAACTTAAGGGCCTGAAAGAAGAGACTGGGTCATCACTAGTTGCTTGTTTTTAACGCGAATTTAAGATTCTGATGAGCTAACTACGTTTCATACATATTACAAATATGTTGATCAGTCTTTAGTTAGCGAACACTTCAATGTGCCGCTCGCTTATTCACTCACAGTCAAAGACCTCTCAAAATTTTCTCAGTTACCATTTAGCCTGATAGGTCAGCTTTATAATCTGATTTAAAGATGTTTCTCACTCAATTTTACCTTAATGAGCCCTGATGCACTGAAGACTGCCCTTTCTGTTGCAAGAATCCACGGCCGTTTCTGGGTACAGTACGACAGAACCTGGATCCCGTGTCCCGCTTCACTGACGCCCAGATCTGGAGGGCCCTGGACGAGGTTGGGAAAAAGACTAAACATGTTCAAGACACGACATAGAAAATGTTTTAACTATAATGACTAGCTGGTTTTCAGCCTCGTGTTCATGTTCTTAATTTATCTTGATTTCTCAAGAAGGAAAGAAAAAAAAGGAGGGAGGGGCGAAAGAAGGAGCATTTATATAAGGACGGAAATAAAGAAAACAGAAAAAGCAGGAGATTTTACTGACATTAAAGTGTAATGTATGTAGGTACATTTGACGTCCCTGGTCCAGTCACTGCCAGACAAGGTGTACACGGACCTCAGCACAGTGGCCGAAGGACTGTCCACTGGTCATCGACAGCTGCTGCGTCTGGCGCGAGCTTTGCTCCTTCATCCTAAAGTGCTGGTATACGAGGAGCCCCTGTCTAGCCTCGACCTCATGTGAGTTATTTTTCAGTTGCTTACTGCATTTTCCGCGAAAGAATGGCAACAGTGGCTAAGTGATGCCATGTGAGTGTGTATGTGCGTGCGAGTTTGTGTGTGGGTGTTGTGTGGGATAGATAGATAGAGAGAGTTATAGCGGGGTTGAGGGGTCTGCATCCAGTGTTGTGTCTACCTTTGGAACATGATAGGTAACATCTTGACTCCTAGAGTACGTTATATGTTTTTTGCTTTAATTTTCGATTACCTTTCTTTTAGTTTGACTTGAGGGTGATTTTGCAGCTTACCTCCAGGGGCCGTAATTAAACTGCAAGAGTAAGTCGTTTCTCCAGGGCAAAATGAGAAGCTCAAGGAGAAGCGTCTTCTTTCCGAAGTTATAAAGCGATGTCTAGACCCCGCGGTCACTACTTCATGTTTGTTTACCCAAGGACAGCGTTGCCACTGCTTTATAACTATGGCTTCAGGGAATAAAACATCTGAGGTGTCTAGACACGCATGCGGAGCTTGATGTGTTTGTTCCGCGCTTTTTTGTATGATCACGTGATTTTTTTTTCTTGCAGGAGCAATACTATCCTCCAGGTGATACTCAAGACGCGGTTTGAACAAACCACTGTCATCCACTTTGCTCATCTCCCTGACACCATCATCGACTGCGACAGGGTGATGGTGAGATGCGTCCTTACTCGCTCATATCTTTCCTTCTCTCCTTTCTTTCTTTCTTGCTTGCTTAGTTTTGCAAAGAGCGGTATGTTGGTGTTTCACTCCATTGCGTCTTTTTTGTCTGTTTTTCTATTTGTCTCTCTGAGAATTGAGAACTCAAAGATAATCAAACATCCTCCTTAAATTAAGATAGTGCCACGGGTTCCTACTGTTTATGTATTATGCATCTTGCTCTTTGTTTCTAGGTGATCGCAGACGGCAAGATCCATGAAGTGGAGTCGCCCCACCTGCTTCTACAGAACCCAGCAAGCAGGTTCTACAGACTGGTAGAGGAGCTGGGACTAACCGAAGTGTCACGCCTTCGTCATGTCGCTAAAGAAAAATACGAGAACAAGCCCTACGTGGCGCCCCCTATAAACCCCGAGGACTTCGAGAACAGCATTCCTCCCCGCGGAGACTTGCGGGGACCGTCAGAGATCAACGCCCTACCCACCTTCCATTCTTGTCGATTGGTTGGTGTCTTGAACCAGCTGCCCACCAACAAATTTTCAACGAACCGTTTGTGATGACACGAGTGCCTGCCCACAAGAGACTTGTATCCTCGCTGCCAAGAAAACGCAATGTTTGTGTGAAACCACCCCTCCCTTTCCCGGAGCTCTCATTCCTGATGGCAGCACTTGCCAATCGGAATCGAAGAGATCCCATTGGTCGTTCAGTGTTCATGTGATGATCTTCTCGAAGCGTTTTCACAAGCGTTACTCGAAGCTGGTGTCGACGTTGATCGTACCGCATGGTCAGGACTGCAGCTGCTTAGTGGAAGAAAAGATATTAAGCGACTAGGACATCAAGAGACCAGCACAAGAAAAGACACGAAGAAACTGATATCCAGGCAAATGTCGCTGGTCAACGAAGAATCTTGAGGACTTTCAATGAGCTTAGCCGTCATGGAAAACGTTCTGAAGGCCGTGAAAAAATCGCAGAAGAATAAGGTTGCTGAACCTTGGGAATACATCACTGGCAGTGGTGTATCGAGCGGGCGAAAATGAAATAGTGATTTATTGCACTTTTAACTGATTCTTGTCTAATATACTCACCTGAGCGTTGCTAGAACACCTCAGATGCCAGAGAACGTAAGAGAAAATAAGAGACCTGGGTGTAACAACTTAGGAACAAGTGTTGGGTAGACTACGTCGAAGATAAATACTGCTGAATTGTGAGAACGCAAAATGTACATTTTATTGCAAGAGAGAATTTCTATTCCTCTCGTCGGATGGAGAAAGTGCGTAAGAAGGAGATCCGTCAACCCTATGAACGACAATCCCACAGTGGCACCCGGGTGTAGACCATTCGGCATATCCTTCCCTTACACTGAACTCATTCACTCTGAAATTTATGGATACGTATAAATGGAAAAAAGTTACCAACCCAGAACCGGACAAACAGTGCTGTCACAAATAAGCCATTTTTTCAACAATTATCTCTGATAAAAAAATCTCGACTGGATCTTGGTGTGGATCCGAATGTCACACGGAGTACAGCTTCAACCGAGTGCCCTAACCAGCTGCCGGCTGTACAAGCTGCGCTGTACTGTGTAGTGGACATACATTTCTTGCCTTGTTTCCCGGTGATACATGATGATACGACAGATGTTTGTCTCCCCCGCTTGCAATCGCCGATAAAAGTCCAGGCACCGCACAGTACAAGTGAATGCTATGCGCAAGTCATCTCAAGGCTTCGCATATCCTGTGGTGGCATGTCACTCATCTTGAAACAAAAATATCACGACTGCAGTCATAGCTCTTTTCAGAAATACTCCACAGTGAGACCGTAGGGTTAGAAAAAAAGGAAACAATAATAGCCAAAATTGTAACATTACTTCTTTCACTGCCCTTGTTTTTCTCCAAATGATCAGAAGCATCATGAACATGTACAGAAATCACAGCTTCCTGAAATATGTCAATGTCCTTAGTTTCTCTTCATAACAATATGGCTGGTGTGTAGCTTTTGTGTGCGTCCGTAACTGATTTCAGACTTCGTGGCCACAGAGCTAAGCACATCCAGAGCTGCATGGTACAGAACATGCCAGGCAAAGATAGCTTTGTGTCATCTACGTGCAGCACGTCTCCACTGAATGGCTTACCAACCAAAGAACTCAAGTCCTGGGACCAGACGTAGAATGGCGCTAGCTGCTTGGTAGACATCAAACAAGCTACAAGGAGTTTATCAGATTGCTTCCCTGCAATTTGGCGCCAGAACAATAACGACATCTATCGGCAACCAAGCAGTATGATTATCTTCTAGTCCGTCACGACGAACTTGTTCATTATGCTGTTCCAAATCAAAATGGCAGCTGCATTACCTACAAGCAGCTGCATTACCTACAAGCAGCTGCGCCTTGACAGATTGGGAAACTATTGTTACTGACGGCGATGATGCTGATCTGTGCGTGGGACCAACGAATTTTCTGTAATCGTAACAAACACCAAAGCAGACTATTCCTGCAATGTTTTCGTCTATTCGTGCTCTTGCATGTTGCCGAGTTACCGATCACTGGCAAGCAGGTTATTTGGTTACAGGCAATCATGATACTGATTTCGGACCAGCAGGATACAGGTCGTGGATAAGCAGGTTAAAATACAGGCAGCCAGCAAACAACGAATGAGTAAGAGAAGTCGACTTGTATTCGCCTTTGTGTCGCCTGAATTGATTTTATTCAGAAAAATCGTGTTTTAAAGCTCTTCTTAACCAAGCAAGTATCGTAGAACATTTGGGTAAGAGGCCTTTAATGAACTGACATAACTTGAGTATGATTTTTACAGCAGTGTCTTAAAGAGCTGAGCTCAACCGTTCTTTTTATTTAAATTTCTTGGGCTTAACATGATCGCTATATTCTGCTGTGTAATTAAAACATACCACTGCTTGTGATTAGAAGCGGAAAAAAAGAAGAGTGGACACCGCACAAGTTCTCGAAGGTCCACCTATAGATATATTTGTTTAATATAAGACGTAAGCCGAACCAGATTCCAGCTTTAGTTACTTTAAATGTAGATGTCATTAATTTAAATTCGTCCAGGGTTTTGTACCTTATTTTAAAACAAACTGGACGGAGTATGGGATTCCCAATCAATTCACTCTCTAGTCATTCTAGTCACTTGTCTTGGAAAACAGTCGTCATAATTTTAGCTCTAATATAAACTGGTTAATTAACACTTATTTTTGTACTTCTGAATATTTTGTGAAAAATATTGTTGCTCGTTTCCACGTGAACCAATAAACTGTTAGCGTTGCAGTTCACTTTAGGTTTTCTTCCTTTAGCAAATTGTCATAATGTTCTTTAGCAAAAGAACTCATTAATAAATAACTTAATTTCTTCCATCATGAATGATTGAGGCGGAGACAGAGAAGCGGAAGCTGCGCATATTTACATGTGCGCACACCGGTACAAGCAGAATAAATATGCTAGATAAGTTCAGTTCAAGTGATGCTTAAATATAGTATAAAGCTGACATTTTGTTTAGGTTAACGCTCTGACAACTTTCTCGTTTGCTTTAAAACACCGGCGCCATTTCTGGGCGTTCGTTAATTGCTAATTGAATTCCTAGACCGTATGTCTTGCACTTCTGCGCTAGCAGATCGTGAAAACTCGCATAGGCGAGTTCAAATACTTTCACTGCAGATTCTCTGCTAAGGAACTTTTGGGATTGTGGCAGGCCTGGAATGCAGAGAATGCAGTGATTATTTTTTTTTAATTCTGCGTTCTTCACGCCACATCCTTCGTAACCTAAAGCGCTCCCGTTAGAGACGTTCTGGTTCAGGACCAACATGCTTGACACGCTAATGCTTCTTGTAGCTCCAGTGGCGTAGGAACAGGGGGGGGGGCAAGGGGGGCAGCCGCCCCCCCAAAAAAAGATGCTGGGAAGGCAAGAATGTGAACGTTATTCATTGTCAGCATGGAGCTTGCCCCCCCCCCCAAAGCCGAGCATCTTCCTACGCCACTGAGCTCCAGACAGATGCTTTACAATCACATTCCCCTGTAGAAAACTGAAGATTTGTGATACATACTTTTCCTGCTGGACTGCGACATTTTCACGTTATATTTTTAGTCGTGTTTAAGGTCCTCAGTCTCATGAACGTGTATTCGTGTTCATGGTGTCTTATGTGTTCACTTATGTCTTACTTTACTTGTCCTCTCATGCAGATGTTTTTGTCCATCTGTATTGACTTCGTTTCGTTCAGTTTAATGAGCTTTTGTCTGCTCTTGTTGCTTCATCAAGTATGTCTTGTGACAATCGAATTTTACTAGCACAGGTCGGACTTGTTTGTCTGAAATGAAATGATTCTGTTTTCTCGTCGTCTCCAAAAGGCCAAGTGCGCAAAGTTCTTTCTTCTTTCGGCCTCATTGTATTAGGGATGTTTGGTATAAGACAGTTGTGTACCGAAAAGATTCTCCTCACATTATATCACTATACTAACTCTGTTTTTTGTTATTTATTTCCGTGCTTGCTTGAGTTTAAGCCGTGAAAGTGTCTTACGACCATTTAAAATACATTCGATATTTTCCTGTCCCCCCGAAAAGGTATTTTTACGAATAAAATATTGTCATGATGGATTGCCATGTCTTTTAATGTTCAATTTAAAAAGAGCTGCTACCATCTTGTGTGTGTGTGTGTGTGTGTGTGTGTGTGTGTGTGTGCTAAATATGTGTTTACACTGCGTGCACACACTCAAATCCGCACATGCAAATGCACTCACTGATGGTCAAAGGTAGGCATAATCGCTAAACCTCTCTCAACTTTAAAGTCTAGTGGGGCACATTGTTTTTAAATAATAGGTTTCATTTCGGTACAAAATCGTCTTCCAAAATATGAGAGAATAATACCTCACCGCTGTCGATACACACGTCTACATGCATCATCAGAAAGAGATCATAACTACTGACATCTTGAACGTACATGACGACGGTTTTAACTGAGAAATGCTGGAGGCATTGGTTAACCATGATCAGCGTTAGATCGTCAGCTTAAATCTTCCTGGGGCGTCTTCTTAACTAAGTCAATCATTGTTAATATATTATTAGCATATTTTTACTTAACGTCACATACAACAATTGACAAACACGTCTTTTACACATAGGACGATATATATCCTGATGAGTTACGGTAGCTCTTGAAATATTAACTGCATTAGCTAAAATGGAATGCCCGAGACGAGAGCTGAACCCAGAACAGCCAACCTTCACTGTATTGGTGACAGGCGCTAACCGTTTCGCCACTGGACCGCTCTTTGCTTTATGGGAACAGAACTGCTTAGAACTATTGGAAGCTGGGGATAATCCTGCCTTTGTGTCCTGACTGACGACGAGAACGAGGAGGAAAGCGATGAGGTGACAAGCGTTGACCCTCAGGATGGAGGTCTTACAGGGTGGAGGTCTTACGGCGAGTGACAGGAGTTAGGTATGTGTGGGAGGAATAGTTAAACAGATAAGACAGGAAGCATGTGGGAAAAATTGAAGAGGGTTGCAGTGGAAGAACTGGAGAAATATTTTACACGATGTGTGCATGCGTTCACAAACATATATGCGTGTGTGTGATAAACAAATATCCCTAAAATTATTTAAAAGGTGATCTATCAAAAGCAGTTGAATGAAATATTTTTCAATTTTGTGGTGTTACTGTTTCTTGCTGGTTTTTTAAGCTCTTATTTTTTAAATTTCTTTAAAGAACTAGAAAGATGCAATTTATTAATGGTTGGGCCAAGCTCAATGCAAGATACATTTCCCCAAATCTGTGGTAAATGTTTCCCGTCCGTTCTCGAGACACACACCTAAAAACATTGCCATGCGCAGAAAAAGGTCAAAATCTTCATAGGAAATCTAATTAAATGTTCCAGCTCTTGGCTTAACCCGTCAGAAGTTAACATATCTGCGCACTACGCCTGTGTTGTCAATGATGTGGCGTGCCATAAGAATGAACAGAAAACGAACAAAAAAACACAAAAAAGGGGAAAAAATCACCACAGAATTACAGACTGTTTGTCAGTTCACAAACCATTCAGCTAGGGATTCCACGGCTTTGCAGTTAATTTCATTTCTGCTTGTCTTTGAACACAAACTCACATTACATGCAGTGAAAGCAAATTCAGGTAATTCAGTCAATCAAGACCCATTTAATATCTTTCATCTGTTTACAAAGAACAAGTAAAAGAGAATAAATACGTTTATTTACATTTTTTATTCAGAAAAAAACAATTTTTCCCTTTCAGCTGATGGTGAAATATTTTGGTCCTTCTATGCCCTTGAGGAGGCTGAATAAATTATGAATTTATAGCTAAACAAATGATTGCCACAGACTTTTAAATTGAACAGTAACTAGACTTTTTTGCAATAACAATTTAAGAGATTACTCTGCATATTCATACATGACGTTGCTGGCCATTTTCTTCTCTCATCAGTGTCAGTCTAGCCACCAAAGGCTTTTAAAACTGTAGTGTGACCAGTTTCAAGCACATTTTGTTCATCAGTTTCAGCAACAGATTTATGACAATAAATATTCATGTATAGACGTGTACAACACAATTATAGTATTTAAATGCCAATTCTTGTTTTCCCAACAAAGCAGAAAATGAACATGAATGTATAATGAAGAGACATGATTATGACACTGATCTTCCATGATCAAAGATGGGCATAGCAAACCACTGTGAGGTAATTTCACTCTGCAAGAGGTCTTTCCCATGACACAAAAAAGAAACACCATGTCACGGGTCTATTGCACACAATTAACACTGAACACACGTGTCATTAAAAACAAAATGCATGTTAAGTGCCCTGGAGATATTTACCACTGCTGTTTTATAACTCACATTTAATGATGCATATTTTTTTTACCAATAAATATCTGAAGAGCACAAAATAGTAGCTTCTGCATAAGACCTAATTTGAAACATGTAAGAAGCTGATGGAATAATTTTAAAAAGGTACTATTGTCCAAAATCACAATCACAATGATCATTTATGGCATTAAAAAGGTGGATTATATGAACACGAAAACAAAAAGTTGCAATTATCACGCCAGCTCCAGATTTCCAGCACTAAACCTGAAGGCCATTTCAACAATGTTCTGAGGTGTCGATTCATGGAAGCACACAAAGATTTCCCTTAGTTGAGGGTACCATAGCTTGCGTCTGCAAAAATAGAAAAAGAGAACATAAAAGTAATCAGCTAAATTAAAAATACAGATGGAACAGAGAATGGTTTGTCTAGTACATGTTCATCAGATCTTGGCCTTAACTACAAAGATACTAACTGAACTCTTTGGCACAGAGATTTTCATTAACTTGTCTCTGAATCTGATGGCACAGTCTTTTCCAAAATAAATGGAATTTCAAGACTACATAATTTCAATTAAAATAACAGCACTCCTCCTGTGTAATATAAAAACACAAAAATAAATCATAAAATCATTTTCAGCTGTGTAATGAGAAAGCTTTGAAGCCAAGTGAACAGTGTGCTTTGCTTCAGATCAGCAAGGTGCTTTGACCAGTGACTGGATAACTGCTAGTCCCAAGCAGCAAACTATCAGGTACCTGAATAACACAATACTGCCTCACTAGATTCCACACAGTGATCTGCTGACGTACCAAATATAGCACAGTCTGAGAGAATACACCAAATGCAGCAATATTCACATAAGGTGAGGTGCTAGAAATTTTCACAACATAAAGGGAAGATACTAATGCCATACTATTTATTGAGGTTTAAAAATTCTCTCCCTTAGACCATGTAAAGCGACTGAACGCTTTTCAAATTCACTTGTCCTCTCTCATGTAGATTTACAAGAAAACAAGCAATTCCATGACCTTGTAAACATTCCAAAATCAGAAAAAACTGTTTTTATTAAATTATTTTAAATCATGTTTGCTTTAGTTCACAGTTAAATGCAGGGTTTTGAAAATTGCATTCAACTATAACAAAAGAATGGAACACATGAATTTTCAGGTTGCACAGCAAAGAAAATCAAAAGGTCATAAAAGGCTAACCAGTGATGAGATTAGGCACCAAAAGAAGAGGGCTGAGCCTCTTAAAGTCCACATGACAACAATATTTTTAACCTTTTCTTTACAAATTTTTATTCATTGATCTCCATGTTAGTATCCCGATCTCCTTAAAAACGAAGTGAATCAACAGTCCTACTCACCCAACAACCCAGTAAGCAAGAGACAGAGGCTTTCTGTTATCTGATGTGTCATGCGATGTGATCATAAACATTATTCCTTGCTCCCTGCAGCTGGACAATGTGCAGTCAGCCTCGAAGTCACCCAACAGGCACTCACTTCCGCCTGTCTACTCAGAAACAAAGTTAGAGAAAATAAACATGACCTTTTAACAGAGCAATCACAGATATCTTGAAACAAAACTTTTGCAGCGAGTCTAACTCACTGAAAGATAATAGCCCTGAATATGAGTGGAGTCAGCAGTAAAGAATACATTATGAACGTATGCGATCAACTATCAAATAATCCCCCATATAAATTGTTGTTTTGCTTACAAAAAACTTATGATTCAGAAATAAAATGCGTAATATTTTTGCAGCTGCCTGGACAGACATTACCAGACTAGTGTTTTCGCATACATAAACATCAATATATAACTAGTTAGTTGTAGCAATAGCCATTGTTTACAAAGTGTTTCTTTAAAGAAATACAACAAAATCAAAAGCCTAAAGACTCTGTAGATATACATCACCATAAAACTGCTTTATTTTTTTCACCTTGGAAAAAAATATGTGAATTGCATAATTAAGATGCCCAGAAAGCAACATTAACTTAATATAATAGAAGAATTGCATAGAGAGATGAGACACAAATATTAGAGACATAAAAAGATCATTTAAACCCAGAGAACTTGGTCCTTCCTATACAGAGCCATTTTAACCAAAATAATTCAGAGAATTAAGAACAGTAATCAACCTTTGTATTTATGCTTTTGACAAAGTCTGCATGTATTGTAGAACAACATCGGCAGAAATTATCCAGCAGTTGTCTTTGCAAGGATGAAGTTGCATCGTTACTGAAGCAGCCAGCAGAAGATACCAGACTGGCCTCATGTCTGTTCAGCTGACAGTACATCAGCACAGTGTTGTCTTTTCCTGAGCCCAGTCTAGGATGACAATAATTGTAAAACATTGTTGAATGAAATAGAACATTGGCTAGCATTTCACTGTATGCATACAACATATTTAGTAAGGAATATATACAGGATGTGTTTTTCCCACATGCTCATAGTAATGAAAGTACAAAACTGAATCAAATTTCCACATTTTCCAACCCTTTGTAATTTGTTGGGACCGTTACCAATGACAATCTTTTGCACATGCAAGTGCACACACACTCACTCTGGGTTGGGTAGAATGCTTTAACATGCTAAGCCTGGACCACAGCTATAGTCATCACATGACCTTTGGTCACTCCACATTAATGCAATAATGGTCAATTACACAGTAAATATCACTGGTCCAGTGAGTTAATGATGATAATTATCTTTAACATTTCTCATGACCCTACACAATTTCTGAAATTTTGTGACAATGGGATATTCAAATATTTCAAAATTTATAAATAAAAAGATTGATGTTAACACTTTGAGACCAGGCCTTGACCTTTGATTCTAACACCCAGGTACGCATGAGTTGTAAGTACGTGTTTTTTTCAAAAGGTCACAGAAAGTATAGTAAATATGACAGGAATATAAACCAAAACTATAATTAGTTGGAATCCCAGACACTCAATCCCCAGACACTTCATCCCCAGACACTTAATCCCCAGACACTTAATCCTCAAAATGAAATTTCAACTCAAAAAATTATGAAGTGAATGAAAAATTTAATTCAAATTCAAATAATTATTTTCATGTAAACATCAAAATCAGTTTGACAATTAAAATAATACTTAATTTCAACATTTATAACATTAGTTAAAGTTCATGTGAGCTATTAAAGTCAATGTTTTTCAACATTAAGATATGAAAAGTGTTGTTAATCAATATGACAGGTAAGCTAATGATCGAAGGTACAGAAGACGATCCATTGCCTCATATCGCTGTACAATATTGCTAATTCTCATGGCCAATTCAGCGGACTTCTTCTTTGGACGTTTCTCTGTGCCGCGCATGAGACGATGGGGCGGTCTGCTCCTGGTCAGTATGGCCTTGGAACTGGCTGGTTATGTTAGGGAGTCCACCTAGTATCGCCTAGAGGGTTGATTGCTAATTGTAAAGCCAGCGCAACCCAGTCTTACCAGAGTTACCCAGAGTTACCACGCGACACATTTCTCTTACGGTTATAATATTTCAATTTCACAAAATAGCAGTTTTGAGTGTTGTGTTGCGATTTGGGGATTAAGTGTCTGGGGATTAAGTGTCTAGGGGATGAAGTGTCGGGGATTAAGTGTCTAAGTGTCGGGGATTAAGTGTCCGGTCACCAATTAGTTGAAAGTTAGAAAATATCACTTTCATGAAAAATCCAAAAGAAATTAAGGAAATAAAACCATATTTCCAAAAAGAAAATTTGATGCTGGTTTACATACAGTTGATTACTCTGATGTCTAATGCTGTATTTATTACATTTTTGATGGTTACACACCATGAAGAAATGAATTAACATAATTTATGATGGTGAAGAACAGTTTGCAAGAAATAGGTTCAAAAATGGTGAAAAATTGCTCGTGATCTTTATGTGTGGACTTGTGTTGCCATTGATTTTGAAAAAAAAGGATGTACACCCGGAAAAAATCATAACTTCAAATTAACATCTTTCTGCTCCCATGTTATGGAATGTAGCTCGATTCAAATTTGATTCCCCTACCTTGTATATTGTTACTTTCTGTTTATACATTTTTATATTAAAAATTATTGAATACAACGGACACAGGTATGCCCAGACTTAGTAGCTGCTGAAGGGGGCCGGACATATTTGTCCCGCCAAAACTCAAAGAGTTAAGAATGTTATGAAAACATACTTGAATATGCTGACATCACTGTCCACAACAAATGGTGGGCAGGTGATAGGCACAAGGTTGTACTCTGCAGGGGGATAGTGGAGCCCCAGTATTCCGGATGCTGCCTAGCAGACAGAAGTAATCTCATCACTGAAAGATGAACAAAACTTCTAAATCATTCCCATTATTTTTGCTCTTCATATTTACATATTATTTAGTTTGACATCAGGTCAAAAACCTCCTTTATGTTTAACTAGGCAACAGTCAACCTATTCTGATCTCATATGAAACACAGCCAATCTGATATACATGCAATAGAATGAGACCACAACAGCTTAAAAGAAGTATCCCTGCAGTAAGCAGGGATCATCATGTTTTGAAACATGAGTCTCAATATCGGTGAACATATAGTAAAACAAAAAGCCACTTTTTCTTGTCTCTTTTGCTTCTTCTGGATGTAGCTTACTTTCAGCTCACAATGCAAGGTCATTCACCTTGTGAATATTTTTTCACAATACAGCCTAATTTCTACATATTCTGCAGGTCCTTAATATTCTTCCTCTCCACCAATCAATACCAAGTTCTAAGTATTCAACGAAAAAAATAAAATAAAAACAATTTTAAATGTTTCTGAAAATCTGCATGCAGGAATATTACCTTTAAAAGCTGTTCACCACTGCTGCTGTTTCCAACAGAAACATTAGACTCCAAAGATATTTTCCTCCATTCATGCCCAGCTGGCAAGTTACCCAGGTTGCAGCCTGCTGGCAACATGTTATTGCTGAGTGCTGGAAGACTAGATATGTTGCTGCTCAAGTTCAGGGATATGGAGGCAGGGACTTTGATTAAATGTTCAAACCTACGGATAACAGGAGTGAATGTGCCCTGTGCAGAGGTAAGCTTGTCTATTTTGACTGTAGGTGGAAGTCCTTCACCACACAACCTGAAAAACCAGTAACACAAACTGAGAAAGAATCATAAATCTGGATTTGACATGAAGTTGTTGCTCTTTCTTGTGTATCAAAACTAAATGAACAAGCTTTAAAAGAGAGAGATCTGCAGCATATGTAACCTTCCACCACAAACTGATTCTTAAGTCGAAAATTTGAGATTTTGAGATGTTGCTAATGTGCATTTTTAAAATATACAGGATTTGACCTTTCTTTTGATATGAAAGTTGATCTCCTAGTCCTAAAATTGACCGAGTTATAAAGGCTTAAAGTGTGCAAGTCCAATGGTACAAAGCTGACATTAATCACTTTTCTGGGCCTCTATTTAGAAACTGCTCTGTGCAACTTAAGACTCATTTTGTGGTGGCGGGTCACATATAAAGAATGTACATATTTGCTATTACATCTTTGCTGTTGTGTTGGAAGAAAGATGATATGAATTAAAGAGACTTCTCTGTGTGTGTGCAACTGTGTGTGTGTGAGTGTGTGTGTGCATGCATATGCGCCTGCAATGTTTATAACATCAAAAAACGTAAAAGGCCTACCTCCTTTCACAGGCAGCTATAATGTCTCTTGAGTGTAACTGTAAGGTTGTTGCCCTGGCCTGGTCCACATAAAAAGGATCAGGCAGGCATGGGCCTTCAATTCTGAAGACGAAAATAGTCAATCAATTTGGGAAATTTGATCTGCTGAGTTTGGTGCATTACAGCATTAACTAACTGAAGCCTGTAACATAACAAAGTGTTAATAAAACACTAATAAAAATGGCATATCTCATGTTCACAGCACACATTTTGCATTTTTACAGAAATATCACAACATATATTATGAGCATTGTATACCAACATCCTGAGAGCAAGTACTAATAAATGAGCCATGAGCACTTACTGAGCTGCACAGCCACCTGCTTCCAAAAGAGTTGCCAACAAGAGGTTTTTCTGGAAAAAAAAAATTCCATAAGAAAACTTTTTACAACCTTGCTATCTGCCTTCTTTTAATTAATCAGATTTCCATATTTTAAAACCAATTTTACATCTATTCTTATAAAAAAAAAAGTATCAGCTCACCATGCCGACAACCATAAGAAACCATCGTGCATAAGGTTCAGAATATCCAAACACACTGTTTGTGTCTGTCACATCATGACACAGTCTTGTAGGGAAAACCTCATGCCATACTAGCAACTGATGTAGTCGATGACGAGCAGTCAAATGTAGCAATCCTGCGTGACTGAGATAGTAGAAAATATCAACCGTGTCCTCCTGACCCAGGTGACTACACAGTGCATGGCCCTGCCACAGACAAAAGGAATGAAATGTAACGTCCAGTCTGAAAGAAGCAGTGGAGACACCTAAAGGTTCCTCTAATATATAATGGCTCATCACCATTTCAAAATGTCAGAAAGCTGCACCACGTCATACCCATTCTGGAAGACTACCTGTCCTGAATGATGATAGGTTGCCAACAAGCACGCAGTATAGCACCAAGAATGGATGAACGAAAGCAAAAGACCAAAAAAAAAAGAGCCAGATTTAGGCAAAGAAATGCTAAGAATTTAAAAATGCAAATGATTTAGTTAACTGAAGTAATATTGCAAAAATGTTAAAATATTAATATAACATCTTCTCTCTTTTTTTTCAGAGATAAACCATCATTATACTTGGTAAATTTAACTGAAAATAGTTAAGCCCAAAGACTTGCTGGGAAAAACATCTTTGGTATGGATCTTAACGCAAGACTCTTACCTTATAGAAAACCATGGATCCCAAAATAGTAAACATTCTTCTGCAGCCATAGAATGTCTCAGACTGAAATTAAAAGTCACAACAGTGTCATAAGAGCATGTTGACTCAAATCACAATTAACAATAATTTTTTGTGTTCAAACATATCTGTGCTGGACATCATCAAAATGGCTTTGAAGTTTTATTTCATTATTAATACAGGAACCCAAGAGCATATATTCACTAAACTTGGTTACAGGTTTTCTTACATTGTATGCCAGAAGAAACAAACAAAAATCTGTACAATGTGTAAAGTTCAGATGATAATAAGTGTACATGTTGAATTCTGTTTTAGTTTCATTCTTGTTCCTTCTCTTTCCCTTTCTCTCTCTCACTCACACTATATATTCTTAATAATTATGGTGAGGATGTGCCATTCAGCTATGATGTCCCTCTCTAAGGTGAACAATTATAAATAATGCAGTTCACACAATGTACATTAGGTAAGCTACTAATTTTTTTTTGTAAATCATCGTCATTGCTAAACTAGTGTCAAACTCTATTTATTGCATTAGGCACCTATAAAATACCTTCCTGAGATTCTGAGACTTACCATGTTTGCAAACTCCGCTGACTCAAACTCTGTCAGAGTGTTGCTGATAGCCATCTGCATTACCAGTCAGAATACAATCAACTTTATGCTTGTATTATACATGTGCTTGCTAAATGTAAATAAAGTTGTCTAAAATAACTTATATACCCATACTGTGGAATTGAAAGCCTACAAAGAAACAGACTGGCTATTGGGGTCAGAATTAGCTCAGGAACAAAATACACAGTTAACATGACAGAAATGAAAACTCGCCATCTAATTTACTGGTTATTACTGAATGTCCAGGCTCAAATACATGATAATCTTTAGGCCCAGAATTAGGAGGACTATTAAACTCATATTGAAAATGCATCTTAAATACACAATCTCAACTAACAACAAAACAAGCAAATATCTGATGTAGCAACAGACAAAAGAGGTGGCAGTACATGAAAAGATACACACACTTTAACACTACAGCAGTTACCACCTTTATTTTCTTGACACTTTATACAAATAACTAAATTACCTGTATATCACCTGGTAGTGGAAGATAAGCTATATAACCATACATAGCAGGTCTGGATCTTATATATTTCCCCATCTTGAAAGAGGGACTGAGAAAAGTGATGAGAAATCCTAAGAAATCATCAATTGGGGAGTGATTCTGTGATGACCTGAATGCCAGTTCAACAGATCCAAACAAAAATCGGAGCAAGCGCTGGATGTTTTTGGCCAGTGTCTTCAGCTGGTGTGTTAGCACCCTGTAAATGAGGGAAGCACCTTCAAATTCAATTCAAATTCTCAATTGAAATCTCACATAAACCTAGAATATTCAGATTATGCTGCAGTCAAAATAAAACAGTTATTTTAACGGAAGGGACACAGTCCGCACTTAAAAGGGGCAGACTATCTCCCACAAACAAGCTGCGCAGCCGAGTGATACAAAAAAATAATATATGCCTTATTACAGCTGCCAAATGACACTGGTCTTTACAATTTCATACCATGCACAATAAATGCTACAGATTATGAAGCTAGATATAAGACAGTGTATGCTGACATGGCTACCCTATGAAAAAACAATCACAACTCTACTAACCTGTCAGCTGGTGCTGCCACAATAAGCAGGTCTTTGCCCTCTTTGCAACAACAGATGTTGACAACCTTTCCACCTATAACTAATGCTAGACTACAAGGAAAGAAAATTTCAAACATACCTCATTTACTCTCATTTTGGATCTGCATAGGCTAATTTTTTTAGCCTAAAAAGACAAGCCAATATTTTATTTATTTTTTAACATAAAAACATAATTCAAACAAAACTACAGCCAATTTGACTGAAGCTTACAAAAAATTACACACACGTAAACATGTAACAACATGAAGTAAGACAACAATGTTATGATATTTTAGCTGCGATAAATTATGAAAATGAAAGAAAAAGTAAAACTTTTAAAATTTCACATGACAAAAACTGCAGCACTTAAAGAACTATTAAAAACAAATGAGGCAAACATACAAAGTTTTCTTTAAACAAAGAAAAGGCTTACAGTGTGCAGTTAGCAGCATTATCATCAGTCAAGAGATGTGTGAGAGTGTAGTACAATCCTCGCAACTCAGAAAGAATGGAGTCTTGTTTTGGAAACTTGTATAAGACATCTTCCTGCCAGTCATACCAAAGGGGGGAAAAAGTTGCAGTATTTTCTTATAACTTCATAAATCATCTGTTTATATGATTTTCATCCACTTTAAGCATGTAAAATTTCCTAACCTTGTGATCTGCATGGTCTGATGATACACCATCCATTGACATATACAGTACATGCATGCCATTCAAATGCACATGGCAGTTTCCACTTTGGTGGCCACTGCTGCTGCTGTGAGATAAAAACTTGGTGATACTAGCTGTGTTCAGAAGCAGGGTGTTGCTATCTCTGGGTGAAGATGATTGGTTGTTTGTCCTTTCAACTACTAGCCGCACCTAAACAAAGCAGCAAACACGTCTGAGCAAGAGAAGAGGAGAGAAGGGAAGAAGAAATGAACAGGGTATGTGAGGGATAAAATTGTTGTAAGATGACACGGTTGTTTTAAATTGACTGTACAGTTAACTGTGAAGGAGTGAAAAAAATTGTTTTTAGTTGACATTTTAAATTGTTTCTGCAAAGTTAACTATCTTTTCAATGATAACTTAAAGATCATTTGCTGTTACATGTAGTCTTCTCTCTGAAAAAGCAACACAGATCTACTTCTTTATTTATGGATATAGTTATTCAAAGTCAGCCTCCTCAACTTACTTTGTTTGCATTCTCCATGCAAGTGACCAAGTGAATATGAATAACGTGCTTTTATGTTTTTTAAGTTATTAAAAATGTACCAAAGAACTTTTTCCTGCAAATAATACTTCTGTCTATTAACATTATCTTACAGTCTTTATCCAGTTGAAAGAAATAGCAGCTTGTTCTGTCAGTCAATATTTGTAAAATCTGAAGGTTCTGGTTTTACCTTTCGTGTGCCATTTAGAAGGGCTGCCATACTTTCTAAGTTGTTCCAGGTTATTTTTCTGCCATTGATACTGGAGATGTGATCACCTACAAACAAAACAACAGGCTTTGTTGGATTTTATAAATATGTATGTTTGTCACACCATGAACTGAGGTCCTACAATTACCAACATAAAGGCAAGCAAAACAAATTATAACTGGCACCTTTTAAGCACCTTGATCACTAAAAAAACCCATAATTTAATGGATACAGACTTCAGATGAGATATGAGACCTTTGTCAGTTTGTGTGTTCTTTCTTTTATTCCTTAAAGGACAAAAAATATAAACATGGTGTTACATTAAACACAACATGTAATAATAGCAACAATAATAAAAAATCATTAATACAAGAATGTGTACAGTGCAGCAGTTACAAAGATTTCTGTAAGGTTCCCATTGTTGATCAAAGGTTGCCAATCTATATTGCTAAGACCTGTACAACTTTCCATTTTCATTTGTCTATATAATTCTTGCACAAAAACCTGTATGCATAAAGTTCTTGTACTAAAAATTTTGCCATTATTATCATACGGTCCATTACTTTATTAGTTAGGGTATTCTCATTATATCCAAATAAGATCAGTGTAAATTTGAAATCATTTATGTTTAAATTTATTATTTATTCTCTTTTCTAATACTTTCCAAAGTTTTTTAACATAATTATGTTTCATAAATATATGTTCGATCGTTTCTTTTTCTTGGTTACAAAAGGTACAGGAGTTATTACTTAAAAAATTTTCATCTCTTTTAAAATAATATTTGTAGCTAATACCCTATGCACAAGTCTAACCTGGAACCATTTGTACTTACTTTCATGGATTTTACTTATTTTAAGAAATATCCTTTTAAAGCTCTATTTGCTCTGAAGTTTTTAAAATCCATTTTTGACAACAATTTGGCTCATACTCATATGTAATACGCTGTAATAAATCTTTGAACCTTTTCTTTGTGAAAATATAAGTGTTAAGGAAAACTGCAGTTTGTGTCCTTGACAGACAGCAGTTGAGAAGCCTTCGCCAGGTGGCCAGTGAGCAAGCCCTGCATGGAATGACCAGTGCAGTCTTTTATGTTCTCCAGCCAATTCTTTTTCAATCCACTTCAGGATCAACCACTCTCTAAGATACCCTATATGGCAGTCTTAAAGTGTCATGCCAGATAACATGGTCAAACCAAACTGGGTTATACTGCTTTACTGTTGCCAGAAGAGGTTTCTAATGGCCATCATGTTCCATGCAAATGCATACATTCCATATATGAAATTCAAAGCCGATGTCTTAGGTATGGGACTCAAATACCTGGACTCTTTTTCGTAAGTCAACATCTCACATCCATAAAGCAGGATGGGAAAATGAGGGACTTGTACAGTCAGTACTTGATAGCAAACCTGATGGTGCTGCTGCACCAAATCCCAAAAGCACAGCCATTACTGCAGTTGCTGTTGTAATCCTGATGCAGATTTCTACTGTACAACCCCCATCTTTGGAAATGGTTGCTCCCAAATACTTGAAGCTATTCACATCTTCTAGCTTTACTCTATTCATAAAAACGTCTGATTTGATATTGTGGCTCAATAAAACCTTGGATATGACCTTGTTAAGCCTTACTGTGGCAGCAGGCAGCAGGATGTAGTAGATTTGGTTATGGACCAAAGAGAAAGTGTGCAAAGCTGCCATCTTCAGTTAAGGATAAAAGGTATTGACTAAGGTGAGTCTGTGAAGCTCTACAGGTCTAGGCCCTTTTCATTTATTCCTCCTAGGCCAAATTTGCCTGTCCATTGTTGCAAAGCATCTGGACTGATCTCTGCACTCCAGTCACTAATATATACTTCTAGAATGTCCTTCTTCAGTACTGACTTCATGGCTTTCCAGATGATCACACAGCTTTTGCATTTCATCATCTCTATGCCAAGAGTCAGTGCATACACTTGGACAATGATAACATTATGAGGCCTAAATGAGATTTGGATGGAGATCAGCAAAATGAAAGTACTGCCTATCACAGCTAATTGCTTCTTTCTGGTTTTTGCTTACAATACCAAATCTTGTGGCCTTTTTCTGTTGTCGCTACCCCAGAGCCTACCCATCTGACCTCTGTCAGTCTTTCACTAGTGTAATGTGCAAACGTTAAAGGTTTCAATGAATGTTCCTTCTTTGGGCAGCTTTATTTGTGGTTTGGCTCCAGCAGCACTCTCTTCACTGCTCCCACCCTGGAACTTACCTGCAGAGCATGAGGTCATTATTGATCTGGCCCTCAACCAAGCTGGTGAAATGACAGACAAATTAGACTTTTCTATTCATGGTCTTTTCTCTGGGATTAAACATCTGGTGGTGTGCATCTCCTTTCCAGGTGAGGCCACATCAAACATCCCGTAACTGATGGATCACCTTGATTGTGAACTAAGCCCTGACTGGTGTTGTTATTGTGGAAAGATTTTGTCCAGTGATGCCATGTTAACATCACAATTTTCTGCAGAGGTTTACTTACCATTTCTTCCCAAGATTACCCATAAAGCAGTGGTCAAGTTGGTGTTATTTATGAAAGGTGGGAGCTGCTTGTGGCATAAGCCAGCAGGTGACATGAAACAAGCTTGCATATACGTGCGTGTGTGTGTGTGTGTGTCCATGCACATGTCAGTGTACGGATTTATAAAGTGTCTCCTCTGTTCTTCACTATATGGGGTTTACAGAGCATTTGAGGTTATTTTTCCCCAACCTTTTTGAAATGTCTTTTATGACACCCATTTACACCTACCTAAATCAGTCAATTTAAAAAAAAAGCACCATCACTGCCACTGAATAACTCCAAACACTTCCACTTTCACAAACAAAATCTGAATACCAGTAAACCTTTCAAAAGTGCGTGCTAAAGGCAAACAAAACTCTGTGTGGTGAAAAGAATGATTAAAGCAGTTTGTTGCTGCACCCTAAAAACCTGTGCTGCATTTTATTATGGGCCGCCCTCTCTGACCTTCTTGCTATTGGTGTCAAATTTAGTCCTTTTCAAAGGAAGCTAGGATTTCTCTGGTGACCCATCTCTCATCTGACATCGACCTAAGCCAAGTCTTTCCATCAGTGGGAATGAAAGTGAATTGTCCTTCAGAAGCTCATAAGCTGCTAGCAGTTGAACATTTTCTTTGTAAGCCACTGAAAAAACCTTCTGCAATAATTTGCCTATTGATAATATTGATGTTATTCTGCACCTAATAAACTGCAACTTCAAAAGACTTTCTCTTATTAGGCTGAATCTGTAGTATGCAGACGTAGCCTCTACTAAGGATAAAGTGAAAAAAGGGTGATTAACACTACGAAAGGCCAGATCACCTAAGATAAGGTACAAGTAACCACTGCGAAATTTCAGGTTCAAATAATGTATTTTGTTGACATGGCTATACACAGCATTATACACAGTATCAATGTTATAGAACTGTACAACTGTGAGGCGAAAGTAAGGAATGAGTTAAAAAAAAAATAAAAGGGTAGTCACCTAAACTGTTCAGATTGTTGAGGAATGAAGTGTTAGAGACAATTTTCTTGGGGGCAGCTCCAATACCATTAAACACAAATTAAAAAAAAAAGTTTTGAAGTATTAGTGTAGAAATGTTTAATCGTAACCCAGGTAATCTTCCCCAGGAATATTCCAACAAGCTTTGAAACTTAGCAAATTGTAACAAATACATATGAAAATAAAGTTCACTAAACATGGAACTAAATCACTGCACTACATAATGAACTGATTAAAAAAAACAATTCAGACTTTTCCCCCAAAGCAATGGAAGCTTTTCTGAGTGCATGCAACAAACATTTGAATGAAGTAATATGCATTCCCTCAGCACCACAGCTGCCCTCAGTGCTTTAACTTAAATAGCAAGAACATTATGCTGGTACATGTGACCCCCCAAAAAAAATGCTTTCTGCCCAATAACACTGACAGGTACAAAGCAAACATCAAAAAATGAATGGAAGAAAACGGATGAAACAAGACTTTGCCTTTACATATCTAATGTCTTAGCCCTCATTTAGTCTATTACTTGTCTATGAACTCACTACCACTCACTGGTTTGTTAGGTTAGAGTCCATACTGAGTGCTGTTCATACTGTGAAATTAATTTTTCAATTTTCTCTGAGGCTGAGGGACCTTTGCACGTAAATCTTTGAAACTAACTGTGCCTGTCAGAAATAGTTTAAGCAAGCACTCAAAGGAAACCCCTATCAGTTATGGTACCATTAAGGTACTCAATACTTTAGGCAAAAGCTTTTCAAATGCCTTTTAATGTTCTCATTTATCAGCCACAACAGGTGAGCTGCATTTTCAAAGGCATACGTCTGTCAACATGAGGTCATTCAAAGATCAGCATGTTAAGGCTTCTTGACTTGTGCAATGAACTGCCAAATACATAAACCTCTATCAGCTCAGTCACTCTGTTTACCTCTGGCCAATATATGTGACACAGATCGTTTGAAGAATTTTCTACTACCCTTTATTAAATAGCAGCTGAAGCATTCTGCTTCTTTGAAAAGCAATTAATGTGTCATCTTTTCAGCAAGTAGTCAAATGCATCTATTGGTCTTATTCTTCATCTAAACAGCAACCCTCAAAATAAATTTAAGTACAAAGCTCATGTAAAAAGGTAGCTAAGCTTACAGCTGCTCAACGGTTAAAAGTAAATGAAGCACAAAACATTCTATCATTAGTTATCATGATGAGTCATGTCAACAACAGAAGCTTTATACTTATAGCTCCAGAAAATCTTGAATCAGCGTAAGCTTGAAAGCTCTGCTAGGGAAGAGGTAAATGATGCTGAACTTTCAGTTACACAGAAGTACTGCATAAGGATGGATTGTAGAAGATACAGTTTTATTCTGCATATTCTGAACTTAATTATATTTTAGATTTGCTGTATTTTTTTGTTTATTTTGTACAATTTTTTTAAATGTCTGAATTTTATGCATACCTAGGTGACTTTGTGAATGCCAGGGTCTTGCCATGTCTTGCAACTATAAGTAATACTGAGAAAATCAGTTTGTGGGAAAACAGAGAAAAGACTGCTCAGTGATCTCCATCTCCGTCACCATGTAATTTGAGTCACATGACCTTAATAACTTTTTGCATTTGTTTTGATGCTATTGGCAGATCACGGCTAATCTTTCGATTTGAGAGCCACCTAGTGTATAAAGTAAGCATACAAACTAAATATTAGGATTATAAAAGGTGATTCACATCCCTGTGCTGCCAACCAGTACAGCAACCGAGACTCTGTGACAGTTATATGCTACCAACCAGTATAGCAACCAAGACTGTGACATTATATGTTGCCAACCAGTATAGCAACCAAGACTCTGTGATGGTTATATGGAAGATGATGCCAACCTGAACTCAGATGCCTGTCAGGCATGGTGTTAATCGCTACAGGTCCTGACATTTGGCCTTCCTTATATTATAATTTGTGCCAAGCCTGTTAAGGTGAAAAATGATCATGTCATAATATGTTTGCATGCTGAACACCTTTTTAGCTATATGGGAAAGACAACTGATGTTAAATTATTTTAGTAGTTAGAGAAAAGGAATTTGGAGTAACATAATTAGAAAATCATGGATGCGTATGTAATCACTATAAAAGTGCACACCATTATTATTAATTGATACTACTGATAAAATAATTGGGCAAAGAAAAGTTATAAAACCAAGAAGGTTATGTTTCTCGAAATAAAGCAAGTCTATGAAATAAACCATTAAAATTGGGGTGCAAACAACCAGACAATTTTCTTAGGTAAAGCAATAAATATCTTTGTAACTAAATATTGACACATACAAGAAACATCAACTGATATGAAGATTAAAAAAATTAGCCAAAAAAGAAGAAAAGTAGTTCTATATTTTCATTTCTGAGCAGTAGCTGGAATGTTAGCTGAGACTATTTTGTGCTGAAAAATGTATTTGAAAATTTAAGAAGTTCAACCAATGGCAGTTACAATATCCTAGGTGTTCTGGCTCATTTTAGAAGCTTGATGATAGCTTATGGACACTAAACACTGATACAGAAAAGGAGAAAATGTGAATTAGCCATGTTTTGCATAAGAGGATCCAATGCATTACAGCAACAAGTAAACATGTTTTTTCTTTTTTAGGTTATTTAGCAAAGCAGACTTTGTTTTGGTTCATATAAAGAAGGGATTATTCAACATACCTATTAATAGCTCCTTATTTCTTATAGCTGGACCCTCTGGAGTCAAGCCCTTGATGACTACCTGTTGATTCCTACTTCTCTCTACATTCTCCTTCTTGTCATCTTGACTCTGTGGATGGGCTCTTCCAGGTACTATGCCCAAAACTGCCTGTAGCCAACCTGCTCCAGGCTGTCCATCCCACATGTGACCACCAGTTCGAATGATTACTTCCTTTATCCATTTCTGTGACTTGCACTCCACTTGCTCCATGCAGCCTAAACAGGTCCTGTGTATGCATGATGTAAGCTTGTCACCTGAACTGGGGCATCCTCCCAGACGATGACTACAAGTGCACAAGTTCTCTGAATGTCGTACACACAAATGTGATTTTGTCTTAAATGCAGTATGCCCACAAGAACTACCTGGGCCAGACTTGTTTTTGGATGCACACTTTGTCTCACTTTCGTCATAGTCTGCTACATCCACTGAAACACCATCATCTTCCTCAACATCTGCAAACACAGGCAATGAGGTCACAGAAGGTGCAAACTTGCTGGATGTGGACAAAGGTTTGTTTATGCTGCCAGTAGTCTGTCTTGAATGACTGGACTGATTGTCTGCATCTGAAGAATATCCTGTGTCCTCACTGGTGCAACTTTGTGTGGACCTTGTACTGCAGTAAGAGCATAAGCTGCTTGTGTCTGTCTCCTTGTTTCTACCTTGCAGAAAGACACTTGTTACTCTGGACAGCTCAACAAAGAACACATTGCCATCTTCCCCTACAAACTGTTGCCAGTTAGCTGCCTTGCTGCTGCCTGTTATAGAACTGCAAAAGAAATGACACATTGTTAGTCAAGAAATAACAGACATATGGATCACACTTTTCTATCATCAGTACATCAATGCAGATGTCTTTCACCTGAAGTCAAGCACCCTCTAGGCTGCTGACTACAGTGCACAAGACCATATCACACACTTTGCATTTTCAGGAAAATGCAATTTTGCACAGTCATTAATAATATTTAGTATTATTTTTATTATTTTTTAATAATATTTTTAAAATATTTTAATTATAAAACATGACATTTAATAATATTTTAAATAATACAGGTTTGGTAGCCCAGTTAATCCTCCTGAATCTGGTTGATTCCCAGCAAAACAAAAGTAATTCACAATGTTGTTATTCATCACATTATTTTTAAACATGACAACCCGTTGGAAATAAAACAAAGGAAAAGACTGAACAATTTCAGTGAATGAGGGAATGAGGATGGATTGACTAAAAACATCCAAACTGTAACACTTTGATCCTTATAAGTTTAGGTTTATTTATAACCCACTGGTGGCAGTTAACAAAGTTACTTAGCACAAAACAGGAGATAAGAACAATAAGAGGAAAAAATGTTTACCACAATGACACAACAATAATGAGCAAAGAAAACGTAAGTCTTACTGTAACGATAACTAAAAACAATTATAATGGTTTGTACTGCTGCCAATAATGAGCAAAAATGTAACAGTACTAAACCTGAAAGATCGAAAAGCTGTAAAAATAGCAATGGTACTAGAATTGAAAGGAAAATCTGAAGATGGAATGAAATGTGCTAATCAATAGGATAATTGCAACCCTACAGTAAATCTGATGACAAAACTACCAAAATATGGTTAAAAATGCATGGAACATATACAAATCCTGTAATCTGAACTGATCAATTGTGCTCGGGCTACTGGGTCAGTACAATGTGCATGCTAAAAACTATATCACGAAGTAGCAAATCCTCAACTACAACTTGAACGTACTTTGCCAAAAAAGTTTTCGTAGTTTTCGATTACAGGTCGCACTCGCACGCACACCAAAAATAGTTTGTATTACGTAGGCCTATATAGGCTATAATTACTCATAAGGAATGGACCTGGTAGGTATCGCGAAAACTTACCCATCACACAGATCTGATTGTAAGTGAAAATTACAAATAAAACATACGTTTCCTTTGATAAGTCCAAGCTTCAAATGTATCCTTTACTCTCTGGTCAAACGATGTTAGAAGTGTTGTCTGCTTTCTAAAGACTCTTGCTCTGATTTATTTTATCTCCGCTGAGAAGAGTTCGCCTTCGTGCGATGCGATGCGACGGACCATCGCGATTCCTACAGAATTTCTATGTGCCAGAAGGCATTTAGTGTCTATGTTTAGGAGGCATCCAATTAACTAGTTCTTTATATTATAGACGGGTGTGATTACGGAGATCATAACTGGGCGAAACCAACCATCTTTCCATTAATTCATTATTTTAACTAACTGCATGATATGGTTCCACTTTATCACTTTATCTTATATATATAGCAGCATAATTATGTTCGACATCCACCAACGATTCAATTTTCGTTTGACAGCCGCCTGTTAATATTTAGCTTCAACATTCTTATATTTTCAGAAAAAATATGGTATACACTATATATTTATACAGTGCTCCGTAAAGAGAAACATGCATGTGCAGCCATCGAAGTGTGTGGTGATAAATATTTAATACTGATATACAAAGTTTTGCGTTCTTTAGGTGTGATAATTCAGTGGCGTAGGAACCAGAGAGGCAAGGGGCCGGAGGGGGGCAGCTGCCCCCTCAAGAAAGATACTGAAGCACTGCATGTCAACATATGGAGTTTAATGTTCCCTCCCCCCTCCCCTTCCCAAAGCCAAGCATCGTTCGATCATACATCACTGGTTTCCCCAGTTCATTCCTATAGTTTTCTGAATTATATCGTTAGTACGTGCTTATGTTTTATATTTTTTAAATGAATGTGCATGGTACGTTTTATGTTATCCGTGTTTCGTGAGACACTGTCTTTCACACACACACACACACAGAGAACTTCGATCACATACTTATAAAAGGGAAGGCATGCATTTTAAAAGTCATATATATTTTTGCCCTGACTATTAATATTGCGCGTCGGCGTTCTAGCGTGAACATGCCTATCAAAGGGCTAAAAAAAAAGCTCACAAATTAATCTTTTTATCCTCATTCGAAAATCTCTTTGCTACTTCCAGCATTGTTGAGCCAGCGTTGGCTTTCACTGAAACGCTTTCATTGCAAAACATTACGACAGGAGCCGGCACCGTTTTTACTTTGATCATTCGAGCAAATCAGAACGACTTGTCATGTGCGCTGCGGTGCGTTCTTCGATCGCGCGCCTTCTTGTCAATCTTTCAGCTTCCCATCACTATCCCTACCCCCGGCGTCGCGCCTGCTAGATCGACTCTGGGGAAGTTCTGTCTTGTGCAGAAAAAGTAGGGTACGATGTCACAGCACTTCTTGATCGGCCCCCACACGTGGCAAGACCCAAGTACAGCTTTGGCGGAGACACTAAGCCCTTCGATCGGAGACGCGACGGCAGGTGCGAAAGCTCTTTAAGGTGAAAAGTGTACAGTTCCTGGCAGAAAGCGAGATTGCTCCAGATCAGAACAATCTTCTTTGGAAGACTCGCTCGGTTGAGAAGCAGCGCTGAATTGCCGGCGTGTGGGGGAAGGGGAGGTTCGGGTGTTCAGGCCTTCCTACATTCCGCCGAGGAAAAGACTCTCTCTGCAGACAAGCGAAGTTTTCGCAACGACCACAACTATGTGTGACCACTTGCAAAAGGCCGCCAAAGATTGCGATGCTGCCGAGGGCGACCGTCAACAGAACGCACTACGACACGCAGTAGTAGCGGGTGGTTTGGATGGGGGTGGGGGGAGGCGGAGACGTTCGTTCCTGTCGACCTCGACACCCTCGATCTATTCCATGCAGCTCCAACCCCACCCTCCCGATTCCTGATCGTTTTCTTTTGTGAACTGTCATTCTGCGTTATGCGTTCCTCATATTACAAAAACGTGCCGAGAGGAAAATGTTGCGCGACATTACAATCCGTGCATAAACGACTCCACTTTGGTTATAGTGTATATAATCTTCCGCCATGACATCACATTTAGCTCTGCCCAGCCGTCGTCAAGAGTATGGTCACTGCACCACTCACTGTAATTACAAGATGTTTTCTCTTTGTTTATATCAGTAAAAGGTTTTCAGAAGTCACGTATTGATCTCAATTACTGTTATATGTCACATTTACGCTTTAACATCAATCATGTCAAGGTCCTTTTGTCAATTTTAGTTTTGCTTTTGTTGTCACATATTCAACTTCTCGCTTTTCTCTGACGAAATATTTGGAACTAATGCTTCCTTTGATTTATGACTCCTGGACAGAAAGGCAACTCCTGAACAGGATTGGGTGATAGGGGTTGGGGGGGGTATTGTGTAGGTTTCTATACACTAGATAGCAGAACTGAAAGGAAAGGTTTATTGTAGCACCCGTTATTATACTTTACAATACTTGCATTTGGGTTTCTTTTTAAAATTGAGAGGCCTTTTGCCACGAAAAAATGTGCTTTTCAATATTAGGTAATCGAGGGGACATTTTCCAGTAGTAATTATTATGTTGGATGAAAAAGACCACTGCTGCATTGAAAGCATGGGAATGGAAAGCCCAAGGGTAATAAGTTTTTAAACAGATGTTTCAAACTTGTAAATGCAGTGTCGAATAGAAGGACTTGAGGCTGACATAATCGCCTTGCTGTTAATTCGGGTTAAAGGGCAATGTCGCACTCTTTTGGACTTCTGGCCTGGTCTTTACGGTACTTCGGCTTGTTATACATGAAATCGCTCCGAATATTATACATGAAATAAACAGCTATTGCCTTTTCCATTGCTGCGCCATTGCTGGGTAGCAATGTGGGTACTTAGGGGCCCACTCACGCAGTAGCGTCGAATTTGTATGCCTACCTTGTGGTGTTTTGTTGGCGCATACTTTTAGGCAATCGGCTTATAGAAACTGCCAGACCGTTATGCTTCAAGAACTAGCCTATCAGTCAATGCATGCAGCAGTCACCCTCCCATTCCAAACTATAGCCCTCTCCCATTTATTTTTTGTGTCGTCTGCAACAGCACGCAGCCACAGTATGCAGCATTTCAAGTCACCCTTTCGAATGCGTTGATCAGACCGCAGGGTATATCGACACTCCAACAGACGGGTTTTTATTTTTGTAATTACCAAATACTATCACTTAATGCTCTCTTCTCTAACTGAAGCACAAGGCGAAAACAAATCTCTTCCAGCTGACTTTGTCGTTTCGGATCTTGGCTGTCGTTTGCATCGCCTCCTAGACAGTTCGATCGTTGCCATGTTCCAAGTGGGTTGCTTTCTTACCAGAGATCACGTTTTGTTTTTGTTTTTTGTATTTTTTTTAACCGACACTGCTGGTGTTTTTATATAGTTTGAACAGATTTCCGATTGTAGCTCGAGCATCAACACAAATGATTTTATGTTTTAACCCGAAGACAAGAATGTGGTCGGCATCTCAATTATTAAAATTATTAGTTTGATGGCATTTCTTTTGTCATTAGGTTAGGTTTAAATCTTGTTTTAAAAATTGTTTAGTAAAAATTTGTTGCAAAATGTCATCAAGGGAAGGTATTTATGCAGCTGCACACCTGTGCATCGTACTTCTACTTAGTGGCTACATTCACGATCAGGATGTCAGCTTTGATACAGAAACAGAGACAAACTTTTTTTAGTTACTTATTCTTCACTCACTTCAAGAGAGTCTACTAAGTAGGAAAAAACCAATGAATTCTTAGCGTTGCTCGATAACGTTACTGATGTAAACGGGAATATTTTCTGTCCCTGAAGGGTGGAGCATCTTCTCGTTAATAAGAGCACAGTTCACTGGAAACAAAGACACAAATCCTGTCAAAGTTTCACGAAAGCAGATCGGTTACCGTCTCCGGTCCTGCTTTCGCGTCTTTCATCTCTCTATGCTGACAGATTTACGATTCTGACTCCCCGTTACTACCAACCCCGGAGCCCACCCCGACCCCAATCTTCCATTCGAAAGCATACCCAAGCAACACATTAGTCCATCTCCGGTGGCTGTCATAGGCGGAGGCATGGGACGTTTGCAACGTCTATTGCGCTCAAAGGTTTTATGTCACCTCAGTCTGGCGATAAAACGTCAACATCTGCCTCCCCATGTCAGCCTCTAGCTCCAGGAGATATATTATGATGAATGGAGCCACGCTGACAGTCTTGCCAGCGGCGCTTTACCCCGCCTCGAATATCGCAACCACACGAGTGTTATAGGGCTTGCCAGCACCTTGCCATACGTTATGTGCTGCCTCCAACCCCACCCCACCCAACCACTCTTCTGCCAGAGTAACCAAGGTCACTGTTTTCCGCAACCTTTATTTACAGCCGATTCCACTGCTATTCATTCCCCTTCCCTCCAAGCATTCCAGGGAAGCGATTCAAGCTAAAACCGGAGCCTCACCCCGCTTTAAAATCTAGTAAATCTTGTGCTTCGTGACTGCACAGCCTAAAAACCCACCCGCTTCACCAGACTAGAAGTATTATGATGCCTTTGCCAACCCTGACATCGTGCATACTGTCGTTTAAGTATTATGATCCAAACACAACTGTGCTACACGACAAAACCGCAGGGAGATTTATGCGATTCTGATTGCGTTATGACTTTAACTTCAGGTTGTCTGGTCTCGATTCTGAAAATTAATGGGCTGAGCGCGTTTTGTGTGTGTGTGTGGTGGGGGGGGGGAGGAACAAGGAAATCTTCGTATTATGCATTTGTGTTCTCTAGGAAACGATTTAAAACTGGAGCACCGTTCTTGCTGGTCTTTGGATCACCTGTAATCACAGTGGGCTGAATTGATGTTTTGTTTGTGTTTGGTTTCTTCCTCCTTTCGTTCCTTTCGCTGGATCGAGCACTGATTGCCCTGTTGTTTAAAAGACTTGTTATCGAAAAGAAATTTTTTATGTATATTTGTGTATGTTAGATGAAAGAAAAGGAGCAATTAAAACCTACCCATATGTCTGTGTGTCTATCTGTCCGTCTCTCTCTATTGCATTCCAAACATAGCAAACTTTTAATGGTCTTTAAATGTACAATACAACACTCTTGGGCGTAACAAAATAGTTCAGAAATTACCCACAGCACTAGCCGACTTATGAACATGCAGCAGTCTGGCCCTTTATTTACTTCTGAATTGGTGATGTCATTTGCCGCTGACATTTTAAAAACTTTTTTGCTTCAGCTCTTCGGCTGGTTGTTCAATACCGTTTTGCAGATCAAGAGAGCGTGAAATTGATCCGCACTGGTGCCTGGTCTGCCATATATTTTCCACTTGGCTAGTTTTAGCGGAAATATACGATTCTACGATACAAAACCCATTGTCAGAGCTCTGTAAGCTGCAAAATGGAGTGCACTGGTTACCCTAAAGACTTTCCTGAAACTGACTTGCGCCCTTAAAAATACTTTCATTAATTGCACCTTATGGCATATTAATATAGACGATTACTTCAGTTCCTTCAATACACGGCGTGCTTTATCAACCTTCCCTCCTTCACCCAGTATCGCCCACCCCATCCTTCCTTTTTAACCCTCCGGAAACTTGGACACTCGACAGTGCGTAATAAGATTTGCGCCCTACAAACGGCCGTGCTTTTGTGTGAAAAGAACCATTTAGTCGAGGTAGAAGAGGAAGCGATTATTGAAGTGAAAGTATGTGATCAGATTGTGAGCGGCCTATTTCTTTGATGTCTTTTATGTTATAGAGCAGTTCCGCGACAGCTGACCGTCCGTATTTTTGGCTCATAAAATCTTATCAAAGGCGAGTCTCAGAGCGTTGGAGAGGTCCTATTCGCGTGTAAGTTTCGCTCGGTTAAACGTGGATAAAAGTTCATTCAACCTGTTTGGTATCCCTAACTGTCCTGAGACCATAAAAACAATTTTTGTTATTATGATGCTGAATAAAGACTTTTATACGATTTCTTTTACCAGATGCAAAGTAGTTTAATAAGCATTATCTAAACAGCCACTTCTCTCTTTTTCTCTCTCTTCTTGGGTAAATCCTCAATCGAGAAAGAAGCAACAGAGTTTGTTGTTTAACATTGACTTCCTTTACTTTACATTCATGTTTAGGTAAACGATATAGTTTTCCATGCTTAGACAGACAGACAGACAGACGGACGGACGGACAAACAGACAGACAGAGATGTCTCGATGCACATAATATCATCCAATGAAAAGCTGTATTTCAAAGGTTCGTCTTCAGTCATGCATCAGCTTTCCAAAGCAACTAGTAAATTCATTGGGTTAATATATCTGCAACCTTTTACAAGCGTACACGAATTGTTAGTCATGGTTTGTCAAACAATAACATTTATGATTCATTACTTTTGAAACAGCTGTGGAGCCTTTGACTTCATCTTATTTGGTAATTTTTAAGACATGGTGGCAAATCAGTCCAGCTGGCAAAGTTCTTCTACATAGTAAAAAAATGAACGACATCTGTTGTTCTGGGAGTGAGAGATCAGTTAGAAAAGTATGAAGACTGTTACAGTCCCTACAGTAAAACTTTAGCGGTCGCTTGCTCTCTCTCCTTGCTCTCAGCTCTCTCTCTTCTCTCTATCCCTTCTTTCGTTCAATTGTTGCTTGTGCATACATGCATTATGCGCACCAAATTCACTGATCAAATGAATAGCAAGCGGTGTGCTGGTGTCAGGGAGTTTGGGTTAGGAAACTAAGCACAACAGACGTATCTTTAACGGTATCTCTCAGTCCCAGTGGTATTCACATCCATTAATTCCCGAACAGTCGTAGGCGACATTAATAAGAGCAAAAGAACATTTCCTTGTCTCACACGGTTTACATTATCGTGGAGACTTTCTTGACGCAAGTAAATAACCGTTGTTACTGAAGCTTTCTCGTTGTAGGAGACTATAACATTGAAACACGCCACACACCTCTGTGCACAGAGACTGGGTATGTCTCTGTCGATGGCCTCTCGTGAGCCACAGCAAAATTGTTGTTGGGCAGGCGGAGATCTTCCAAAAGCCGTTTCTTTCGAACAACGACAGACACGCCTCTGCGTAAGCCAAGTCTGATCCTTTAATTAGGTGACAGACATTTCTCACGTAGGTTAAAAACTCTCGAAGCACACGACAATGTTATCGCTGCTGGACCTCGGCGGCCGTACAAAGGTACGTGCTCACGGCTGAAGTACTCCCAAGGGAATAAGAGCTACCTGTGAACACCTGAAGATATTTACTATGAAGAGCCTCTGCCTTGCCGGCCTTGCGAATAAAAGCTGTTGCTTTTGAAAGTACCCTTGCAACAGACCAGGTAGGCAGGATTATTATCAGTACTGTACTCTTCGTTTGCTTCCAGAGGGTCGTAAATGCTGTCTCAGAATGGAAGCCCATAGCTTTTATATTTGTCTCAGAGTGTGTCTTTAAACTGATTAACTGTGTGCAGCTCAAGCTAACCTTCATTTATAATGTTCCTGTTCAATTAGTGTATGCCACAACACACGTTGTGGAAAAGACGACGAGCATGCGACATAAAGAAAGTAGTTCCCCATATTTCCCAGTAATGAATAATTCTACCCGAATCGGTCTTAGCGTAAAATATGTAGGTAGGTAGGCTAACATAAGGCATTGAGTGGATTGGGGTTAGAGAGTATTTCGTGTTGATCTTTCACGGACCAACACAATCCCGGAAGGAAAGAATGAAAGAACGAAAAAGAAAGACCGAACAAACATCACCGAGACTGCAGAACCAACTCCACAAGTAAGCAAAGAAGAAAGTGGGGATGTCGAAAGAAGGAAAAGAAAAGCGAAGAACGAAAGCACGAATGAGAGCACACAGCCCCACCAAATACCACCGAGGTTGGAGAACCAACTCCACAAGTAGGCAAGGAACGAAGAGAGGGCGTCGAAGGAAGGAAGGAAGGAAGAAAGGAAGGAGAGGAAAAAGAAAGAACGAAAGAGAGCAAGCAGCCCCAACAAATACCACCGAGGTTGCAGAACCAACTCCACAAGTAGGCAACTTATTTTCATTACAAACTGAGGCTCGGCGAGCGTTCCGCCCGCTACACACATCTTATGGCCACAGCACACAGTCACCCAATTACCGCGAAGTCGCGGAACCACCGCAGTGCTGCGAGATGGCACGTCCTGGCAACAGAAGCCGACTGCATCGCCAGGTGCTGTGGTTTGACACCTGAGAGCGGTCCGATATATCGGAAAACCAACGAGCGAAAGCATCTTCGTCAGGTGTATTTGATGTTCTCATGGCCAGTTTCTGTCGCAAAGCCTTCCGTTGCGTAGTGCGAAGGTGTTAAGAGTGAAGGTAATTAAGAAAGCTCTGTGTCATCGGGACCGACCAGTTCTCGGGAGCTTTTCGGCATCTTTTCCAGTGAGAGGCAATGAGGGTATTTCGTCATGCACAGTACTCGCTGGTCGGATGCGGGGGGTCAGCCTTTCATTGCTTTTACCGAGACAAACGAGCTTGGAGAGAAAGGGCGTTATAAATTGCCGCAACAGTAAATTAAAAAGGGCTGGAGAAAAGTTAGTATTATCTGCTTTCCAGATGGTTAATGTCTAAGAAAGCTCGAAAGACAGAAATTGTGGTTATGTTGTAAGCGATACGAAGAGAGAACTTCGTCCTGACAGCAAACTCATCAGTATGCGGTTACATTTCGTAATAGGATTTTTTCACATAAATGATGTGTGTTTAATCAGCTAGATTCCTATTATTAAATCGTGGGTATAAAAGTAGAAGCACACAAGCATCACCGTGACAAGTACAACAATTGCTTACAGTGTCAGCTCGAACGTCTCTGCCAGGCTTGGAGAAAAGAGATGTAAAATATGGGTGCTACAGCATCAGGCATTGATTCTGAAAGAGTGGTGAGCGCAGGGAGCAAGATATACATTAATAAATGTATTGATAATAAATATCCATAAAGCTGTCACAATTAACATTGTTTTGTTACAGGAACGAATCGTTGGGAAAACAGCAATGTGCAGAGTGATTTTTCGCCTATTGCCTTTAAATTTCACCGTGATCTGCTTACCAGATCCCCTATATGAAAATAGAGAAAGAGAGAGCAATAAATAAGGAATACTTTTCGTTACAGTTTTGACAAAAGCCCCTCCTACACGTACCTAAACGCGCGCGCGCGCACACACACACACACACACGATCGTACGATCGACAAGGTGAACGACACGTTAAACCAAAACATGTAACTTGTTTAGACGCTATTAATATTTGTCACGAAAACAGTTCGTAAAATTATATGAAATATGAATATGAGCTTTAATAAATGAGCTCAAAGTTTAAAAAAGGTCAGTTTAAATCAACTAATAAACTTATTTGTTGCAAAGGTCTTGGTGCTTGATATGCTTATGTTTTACCGTATTTTTCCGTCTCATAAAACTGTTTAACCCTTTTATTGATAGTGGTTTCGGTTGAAAAGAACCTTTTGAAGTTGGTTTCATGGCTGGTTTCCTGGTGGTTTCGATGCGGTATCACTTGCAAAAGTTAATGTATGCAAAAATCTTGTTACTAAAAAGGTCTGTAATTTTATTCCTTAAATACAGAAATGTAATATCATAATAAAAACTGTAGTATAAATAATGATATCTCGTATTCCAAGGGTTAACGAGCTTAACTAGCTTCCAAGACGGCGGCCAAAACAACTAATGCTCGTCGCACCAGGGTGCTGTTACGAGTTATTCAAATCATCAAAACCAGTTGCAGCAAGAGAGAAAACGTAAACCACGGGAGAATGTTCCACTGGGCGACAAACGATAACGTTGAAATCGACAAATCTCTCTTTATTATGTGTGTATATGTATGAATCGACACACCATTTACGTCTATTTCAATTGTCGACTAATCATAAGGATGCTGTCTTACCCAAGGCCAAAGTTACCAACTTGTGATGCCATGAGATAGCCTTAGTTGCTGACTTGGCATAAAACAAAATTAACTAACCGACATGTGACTAAAGGTGCCGGCGATGTCGTGCTATAGCTAGCTAGACTTCTACATCGTCAACCGTTTCATTGCTACATACGTGGGCTCGCAAAGGCACACTGTAATTAACGATATTGTGACAGACTGAAAGACCACACGGTAAATATAAATGTCGAACAAGTAAAGCTAAAGGTACAAAGTTGTGAGTTATTCTAGGACATTCATTCCAGGTCTGAAGACAGCTCATTGAAAACTAGTGGTGGCAAGATGTCTTTGTGACACTAACACATAGCTTGAATGCCTTAAATAAAGACAAACACAGAAACAATCTCATTACAACGATACTACCATCTGTGGTTGTTATTCAGACAGACAGGGATTTAGAAAAAAAATCTTTTTATTGACTTGGAAAAAAAATTCTTGTCGAATAGTTTGCCGCGGAAAAGGACCATAGAGCAACTTAAAAAAAAACAACTATTGTGTCTAGGCCGACCTGAATGGCACGTAATGGCATTTGTATCAACACTTTTTTTCCCCCACTACCATTCACTTAAGATCAGGCACTTTTATCTTTTCACAGTTCATTTCTACCTGCACCAGTTTTATTGTGCGAGATAAAATTCCCTTTGTTACACCTTTGACGTTGGCGCCATGTAAATTTGTAGATAAAAACAGGCAAGAGGTCGCCTGGGCATCTTTACAATTATTTTTAGTTTGGGCGTAAAGGACTTCATAGAGCGACCGGGCAGTTCGCGAACGTTCTGACGAGATTACATGCAAACATCGCTCTTATTGACGCCCCTAATCTCAGCGGCCTGAGAAACCGTGTCCCACCAGACGCCTGTAGTTGATATAAAGTCTGCTCTGGATCAAGGGATTGAAACCTGTCTTTTTGCAATACAATGGCAATTGCGGGTCCTTTTTTCCCCCTGGGATTGCACTGTGTGAAGTGTTTATAGTGAACCGGTGTTGTCATGTGCGTTCTGCTGAGAATAATGATCTGCAGCGCTTGTGAAGAAACCAATAAAACAGTTGTAAAGCAGTTTTAAGGCGCCGTTTAAAAGTTGTTTGTGTGTGAACAGACGTACGCGCACAGAGTACGTACAGACATACAAGCACGCCCACATGTCTACAGGGACAGGCGCGCGCACGCACACACACACACACACACTCTCTCTCTCTCTTACAGAAAGACGGTGAGCCCCTAGCTATTTAGATCATTCCCTTTAAAGACATTTCATATTCAAATAGCAAAAGAAGAGTTTTTTTTAAAAGCTGTGTACATTAACGAGCAGAGCAGCAAAGGTGAATGATTTTTTTTAAAGAATAAATCAGGGGTTGAATTGATCAAGTTCAGGGCTGGTCAAACTGATGTCATTACTAATATGGACATTGGCATCATCTATTCCCCGCAAAATGTATGTCCGGGCTTTAAATGGTTCTGCTGCTCGCTGGGTCTTGTGTGTTGAACATGATGACAAACAGACTGAGATCGTCCAGTAAATCATCTTGCATATATGATGTATATTTTTTGAATAAATAGTTTTTACCATTTAAGCATTAAGATTATTTTGACTTACCCTATATATATATATATAGTTGTGTGCTAAAGCTAGTCTTATCTTACTTAGGCTTGTACGTAGATATTCTGCTCGCATTGGAACTTCTTATGATTGTATATCTTTAATACAATTAAGCACGAGCGTGAGTGCGTTTCTCTCATTGCGTGTAAATGTATATATAGATAACTGAGTGTGTGTGTGTGTGTGTGTGTGTGTGTGTGTGTGTGTGTGTGTGTGTGTGTGTGTGTGTGTGTGCGTGTGTGTGTGTGTGTGTGTGTGTGTGAGAGAGAGACAGAGAGAGGGCACGCCTTGATTTAGCGCAAATAGTCGTTAAGTGCTTTTTCATTAACAGTATCTCCAGAACAACTATATATGGTGTCTCTGATATAGCCAGTCGTGTCTGATCATTGCTTTCATTTTGCATAGACATGGAATGTTCCTTAGTCAACTTTACTGACCTAGTTTTGAAAAAGGGCGTTGAGTCAGGAGGATACCTACTCTCTGTCAATCTGCTATAATCCCAGGTACATTGCAGTACACAGAGCTAAAAGCCTCTTTCTCTCTTTCTCTTTTTCCCTTCCCCTCTTCACTTGGTTCTGGTTCTGTTATTGCATGCACACGGGCAAACGCGCGCTGCAATGGAAAGAAGGAGGAGGAACTTTTGCGAGACCTGACTGTGTGAGCTGTGACTTAACAAAACAGAATGCAGTTTCCCTCACCTGTGTGTCAAGATGGTGCTGATGTCGTCGAAGTCACTAACAGGTCGAGCACAAGATATGGGTTTGTCCAGACGGAACATGATGCAAATGGAAATGTCGTTTCAACTTCAAATCCTCTCTTCTTCTGTGCCTTTTATGTACTCGCAGATACCAGATCATTGGTCACCGCAGCTGAAGACAGGTCGGGCTCACCTTTGCCAGGTGTTGTCCGCAAGAAGGCCTCGCCTACTGGCCGCCATGACCTGGCGCACTCAAGCTCGGTCAACGGTGCCTCTGCCTGTTAATAACACTGAACACGCAGAAACACACACACACACACACACACACACACACACACACACACACACACACACACACAGAACTTTGTAAGTAAAAGCATCGTTGAAAAGCTTTTTTGTGGAAGTTAACGGACATTTCAAGAAAACAAACCAGCATAAAATAAGTAGAATAAGTACTGTAGTCTAATACATACACACACATGAAGCGCACACACGCACGCACAAACAAACTGTAAATTAGAGACCTTCGAGAAAACAAGACAATATACATATAAAACATGTTTCCCACAGCAAGAGAATACGCGACCCTAATCAGTACAAATGTAGCGTCTCATGTAGACTGAACTTCACCAAACATCTACATTCAGATTTTGCTCTGTTCTTACAAGATAAAGATTTACACTACCTCGTCGCGTTAACAAGGGACCCAAGGTAAAACTAATATTGAACTAAAACAATGCAAGCAGTCTGCGAAAGGTAGTGCATGCAGCGTTGTGCGGCTAACTACACTCAAAATGTCACGTTAGTATTTCAAAGCTACCCGTCAGTTCCCGCCTCCCAGGGTGAACAGCAGCGGCAGGACTGTGTCAACGTTGTGAAGGGCAAGCATGGTGCCCACGTGTCTCCCAACTTACAGGTGAGCCCACACGCCTGCAGGTGCAGAAAATCTGAAGAAAGTTCCACACTTCGCACTTACTGCGTATACACTCGACTGCTCTGACGAGCCGAGCCCTTTCCATATAGTCTCTAGCTGCGAACGTCACTAGAGTACGAAATGTTCCACGTCTCCATGTACGTGATAGGCTCAATATTTATATGCTTCCACCCTCAAGCTCTAACCGAACCAAAATGTTTCTACGCCCCTACCTCTACCAACCTCTTCTCGATACGTGTATTCTGCAATTCTGTGAGTGCGTGGGTGGGAGAGTGGGGTTTTTTTCTGTGCGTCCGTGTATAAGGTGAGAAAGGAAAGCTTTTGGACGTCTTGACCGTAAGGAATACCTTATGAAATTTATGATACACTTCCGTGGATGGAGATTGCTTAATATGCAGCACGTTTTCAACATTCTGTGATTTATGTCGAGAATGGTGACAAGGAATAATAATACGTCATTTAGATCGCTCGTGCACTCGTTATGACCCAGAACGACGGGGGAAGGAGAAGCCAGGAGGGGCACACGAAAGCAAAAGGAAGCGAGGGTGCCGCGCTTACAGCCGCGCACCACGGCGTGTGTATTCAAACAACACCTTCACTTTGACACGACAAAGGTCGGCGTTTCTTGCCGTCGTCAACTGTCTCCCAACCTCGACGCTCCCCCCAATGAGCCTGAAATTAGGTAGAAGTGAAAGTCAGCAACGACGTTTAGGCATGGGCAGGTTCTCTCTCTCTCTCCTTCTTCGGAGCTTTTCTAAACATCGCGTGAAAACCACAGGTGTCCTTTTGCGTTCGACGTGAGTTCGGCACTGTATATGTAAACCAGGAACGGTGGGCGTCAGGTGTGCTTTACCTTTTAGAAAACTGTTAAAAGCACGCGTAACTTCTCTTGCGTGTTTGTATATGTATTTATACACATATATATTAATAAATGTGTGTGTGTGTGAGAGAGAGAAAGCAAGAAAGACTAAAACTCTATCTCTTCGTTGAAAAGGCTAACAACGTGTTTCAACGGAGAGTGTCACTGATTTTTGCCCTCCACCTCCCACCCTCAATAAAAAGTTACGTTCAGATACGCACTACCATGTTAAAACATGGCAGAGAGAAAGAGAGTAGATTTGTCTGTAAATGAGTAATAAAACAGTGTCTTCATCTTGTCAGTTTTACATTATTCTTTAGGAAAGTATTAGTCCAATCGCGCTCAAACAAACGCACTCGCTCGCATGCGCTCGCGCGCACACACACACACAGAATCCATATAACATCGTCTCACGCAATTATCCCGCAAATTAAAGCTCGGGTAAACCTGAAAGCAAGCATGACATGGTCGTGCCGCGATTTCAAGAGCGGGGAAAATTGCATCTCGGTAAACTCCGCGTCCGTCGTATGTATGCACGGCCTGTACTGGGGGCAGGGGGATGTCATGGGTGTGGAGCGATGAATCAGTCGCTATGCACGAAACAGAGGCTAGCTGATGAAGCACAGGGCGCCACACGTCAACAATGTCCACACACCTGAAGCCATTAAGATACTTGCTTTTCGACGAAGAGTGGAGGCAAACTGTGATTTGTCAAAGAGGCGAACATTGGACTATTTTGCATATTTTTGCTAGTGTGTGCTTCCATGCATACGAGTTTGCGTAAGTGAGTGAGTGAGTGAAGATGGAGGAAGTCGAACGGGGTAGGGGAAGGGACAATAAGAGATTGTCTAGAGTTGAAAGAGCGCAAAGGGATGTCGCCTATTGCAGTTCCATAGGCCGTAATGCCTGACTGATGTCAGGTTTTCACGATGAATAGAAAGCTATTTCACCCTTGGCATGAGCTTTCATTTTTTCACAGCTTCAAAAAAACCCAAAAAACCCAACCTAACAATAGTGTTTAAAGTGACTGTTCTTTGAACTCGCATGCGTGAGGAATTAAAAACGTATGAAAAAGCAAGTTCTTTCCCCTTTGAAATTATAATGGGCTAAACTCATTAAAGCTAACGAATTATACTAAGTATAGTGACATTGCTAATTGTAGTGAACTACCTGTTAAAATCATTAAATACTCTTAATCGAACGTTGTTTTTTCACACCCGCTTAAAGTGCTCAGGCCAATGTGAGTTCCGGACAGAATATTCCCGACCCAGCCAGTCCTACTAGCATTTATTACTTTTACCAAGAGGCAATAACCTTCTGCGGTAGGTCTTAAACTTATATCATCAGTAGTAAGGAAACGTATGCTTCTGGGACATATTGCAGCAAGCGATAGAAAACGAAAGCATGTCCAACACAAATTGGCCGATTAAACTTGAGTGACCCTGTCCACGACCATTAAAATCACAGCAAGTAGTAAAAAGTCGAGAATACACCAAGACGTTTGACGACAGTAAACCTCCTCCACTCCTGAGGTAAAATAATGACAGCTCCGGTAGGGGGGAAAATGGCACCCCTGCGGTTTTTACCATAATTTTGTTCATAATTTCAACCCCAACTATACCTCCTTCCTCTCATGCCACGGGCAACTCTTTATGTCAGGACGACATCTGTAACTGCCGCTCTACATACGTTTTTGACATTGGAGTTTTGATATGTCAAGGATTAATACACCCGCTGAGGAGATCTCATTTAAGAAACTCAGGAGAAGTCGCTGTGTTCGACTACATTTATAAATGTCTCGCCACAATATTTTTCTTTTCTTTAAAAATTACCCAAACGTTATCCCCCAGCACAAGATTTTTGTAAGCCACGGTAAGCTCTTAATGTTAGGTGCTTAAAACGCCCCTTGGCTTCTGACACTAGCCTTTTCAACCACGTATTAAGCTCCTACAATAACTAAACGTTAAGCAACCAGCGCCAAAACAAAATTCAAGGATCAGGGCTTGGAGGAGATCAAGTAGGCATTCGTTAAGTATTTGTCGTACAAATGTCAACCAGCGCCAAGTAAATAATAAAAAAAAGCATTCAGACATATTCTGTCTTGTCCATTGTCCATTGAGTCCTTGTAAAAACTGAGGCTCGAGCTTAGCCTAGATGAGTAACTAGAGTTAAATGCCAACCGAGTCAATCCAGTAATTAAGCTCAAATTTATAGACATACGTGGCACTGTCATTAGTTTCCACAAAATGTATTATGTTTTTCAACGAGTGTTTTAGGAAATTGCACGTGTGGATTGACGTAAATTCTAATTCACTCGATGGCGTAGCCAGTCTGAGAACTCGTCGCATACGTTACTAAGGTGTTGGCATAACAGAAGGCTAATGTTGCTGACGTAGCAGCAAGTCTTAACCTCTGTCCAGGTGAGACGCTGCTTTTGAAGGGCTGCATATGGTGAAAATAACAGTGTTAGTCACTTAGATCTGGGAGAATAAACAAGGAATTATTTGCATAAGTAACCATATAGTAAAGTTATGTTCGAAGTCATCCTAAACCGCTTCAAGACATTTGCCAGTCACAGAGAAATCACATACAGCACTAGCGGCATCTGTTTCTTAACTTCATCAACTTTAAGTCTTAACTTCATCAACTTTAAGATGAACAGGAGTGCAAAATATTTTTTCAAATAATTAGGTAAAGTTTATTACAAGATACTTCCCCCTCCCCCCTAAAAAAAATTGGTGAATACCTTTCTTCCGTTCTCTAGAAAAACGCTTACGAACATCATCAAGCACAGAAACAATGACACAGACGCCTTGACGATGTGAAGGTCTCTGGGGCCATATACTAAATAGGCGAGTCTGTGTACAAACGTGACGTCGCAAATTTGGCCTCTTTTGAGCGTAGTTATTTATATTTGTAGGCGGTTGACAGCTTAGCAGGTTCGGCGAAAAAAGAAAAACCATCAAACAAGGCCGCATTCCAATTATCGACGAACTGTACATGAGCAGCGCAACTACAGTCCGCATCAGGATTGTAACAGCGATAGCAACAACGGTCAGGATGAACATGAGTAGGCTCAACTATTGCGTTCTGACTACACAAGTCCCTCGTAATTTCCCTTCTGCTCTTTGCTTGTTCATGCAGAAAATGCTTGAGAAAATTACTCCTTCAGTTTCCTTCATAGAATATAATATCAGATAAAGTGTTAATGTAATTGTTGTTTTATATATTTACTGGTGGTTATACCTTAAAATGGGCTGACGATCAATAACGTTCGTTTGTTTGTTCATTCATTTGTTTGTTGTTTGTTCGTTTGATTGTTTGTTGTTCGTTCGTTCGACTGTTTATTTCTTCGTTCGTTTGTTCGTCCTCTCTCTCACACATGCGAGTGTAGGTGCTACGTAATATTATATCAAATGTCGTATGCCTGTCCTTGGTAGACCATTTTAGTTGCATGACTTCCAACGTTGTGATGACTTAGATCAGACCTAATGTGTGTATGTATGTGTGTGTGTGTGTGGGGGGGGGGGAACTATAAACTGAGTGATACGATGATAATGATACGAATGTAAATACTCATCTGATGTCTTATGGCTGTTTATGTTTTTATTGATGTTGTAACAATATTTCACCGTACTTTGAACGAGTCGTTGACCCATTAAATAAACAGTTTAGTTCAGTTCTTTCACACACGCATGCTCTCTCTCAGACCGCCTTTTACAATCTTGGAATGCCTCTATTTGCAGACAAGCAGACTTTTCCCGTCATGGGCATACACAGTTGCTCACCGTGCAGGAGACACAATCAGATCGACGTGCGAGCTCGACATGGGTAGCGGAAACTCCCACTTCACCCCGAGATTTTTCTCTGTTGGCCAGACTTCATTCTCTGGAAGCCCTTAGGTGAGGAGTGGCTGCCTCTTGTGCACACAAAAAAGTGCTTTTCTCTACTGCCTACATCTTGTTCAAGTACGCATTGAGTCCAAACTGGTCAGTTTGCAGACGGCAAATGTCAGAGCCTTTTCTTTATCCCAGAGAGGGTCCTATTTCAGGTCCATATCCCCCAGGGACTTATGTCCCCGTCGACCCTTGTTTTGTTGCTCAGAAAAGTGCGAGCCGTGGGTGGTCTTCACTGCCGTGTGTTTGGCTTATTCAATTCGGGGGATTGTGCATTGTATGGGAGATCGATAATTAAAGGTTTTTCTTAATCCGACGATCATTCCCAGTCTTGAGGTTTTAAATCCACTTTTATTTCTTAACTAGGTAGAAAGGACGAGCCAAACTCTACGGTTCGATGAGGATCGTGAGCTAGGCTTAAGGTAAGGGAAAAAACTGACAAGGTTTGATGTAAAACATTTGCTTTTCGGTCCTTGCACCTGATTGGCTGAGCTCCCATGTCCAAAGAGACTAAGAATGGTGCCCTTGCTGAAATGGCGAACGAGACAGCACTCAGTAACAAACAACTCGAGAGCGTTTTTTCGCGGAGGCAGTGGCATTGATGTCTATGGTGCCCTTCCCATATTGACTTTAACAGTAGGAACACTCGCAAAACGCACTTTGGTGTTTGATCCGTCAGATATATGTTTTGGCCAGTCACGATCTGAAATATCGATCACCGACAAACATAAAATCAGTTCTTTGCTTATCGGCATTTCATTCAGAATGAACCTTTGACTGCGGGAACCAGGTATAGACCGGTGATGATCATCAGAGACACGACAAACCTGATGATTTGCCCAGCAGCACCAACTCCATCCATGACGATGGCAAAATGGACAACCCAAATGTAAACGCGCCGTTTGTGTGCTTGACGGCTGTTTTAAACATCTAAACATAATTATTCAGGAGATTTTATGAGTGTGAGCCTGTCACGGTAGGTTTTAATTTGCCAAGGAGGTGATGAAGATCTAGCTGTTTTGTCTGATGGATCGTTCACTGGATTATTTGGTGTCTCAAAGACAAAAATTGTTGTAATAATAGTTATAACTGGTGGTAGAAGTATTGGATGAAACCATACGTAACATGCACTACAGAGGTTCCCATCAGATTACCCCTGGGGAAGCGAATAGCCGAGTGGTTAGAGCAGCCTGTTCGATACCCGTATGGCTCTGAGTACTTTCCCTTTAGTTGACCCAGCCGGTCAATATAATTGGCAACTGATTCTGTATAGGGTTAGAGAAAGTAAGGCATTGAGGAAAAGAGGATGAGCACCACCTTCACAAAAAGCTGATCTTGAAAAAAGGGGGTCCTTTATTTCTCTTACAAACGACAGAAATGTTAGGGGACTACCTTTTCATTACTCCTTGTCAAGAATAAACTAAAGTAAGATTTGTTTTTTTGGTCTTTTGCCAGACTACTGAACTGTTTGTTTTAACTTTACTTAATGATCTCTGAATTCATCCTTTCAGCTCCAGTTTTCATAGGTTTGATGAAAGAATGACGGTGAGTTACACATCAAGAAAAATATGAAACAGACCGACGTAATGATAGGCCCACAATTCAACGTTTCCTGTACTTATCTTTCTTTCTCTCATGAATTGGTTTTTTTTTTTTTTTTGCTTTCGTCTTTTTTGCCTCTTGCAAAGCACTACCAATACAACGATCATAACAGCTAAAGATTTGACGATGACTTTGGTGCCATCAACGAGCGTATAGGCATGCGCACAGAGGGATTTCATCATACCGTATTTTGAAGGAGTAGTGATGCAACAATTGACGCCGTTTTGTTAGTCTGTTTGTCCAGCATGTGTGATGAGCATCGTCACTGACTGTTCTGTAATGAGAAATCCTTGTTGCCTGAAAGTCATGGTAAGAAGTATCAAGGCAGCAATGGAATCATTATAGCATTGTTGTTGAATTATTTTAGAATTATTATAGTCTAGTTATCTGCTCAACAACTCCCGTTATTTATCAAAATGGCTCTCGTATTGTCTCTTTCTGTCTCCATATCTATGAACGCGAACATCTCGCGATCATCAAGATTCACAAAAATCCTCATGCAGGAAACAGTACAGAAAGGTCGAAAAAGAGATTTAGAAAAAATAAGGTAAAGGTCATCCCATTACCTTTTCAGGTCGTTGGGGAGTGAGGTGTTAGAGACCTCACTTTTCTCGGGGCCAGCTTTCACATGAGGGAGGTGCCAATCTCCTCTCCCTCGCTGCCTTACCTTCCCCAACTTCTTAGGAGTCAGGAACCCATTCCCGTCAGCTGGGTCGACTGGGGGGAAGTATGCTGCGCTTACCGGGAATCGATCCAGCGCGCTCTCGGTTCGGACGCCAGCGCTCTAACCACTCGGCCATCCGCTTTCACATGAAAAAGAGATATGGGTTACCCGAGCAAAGTAGCAAAGTATAGAGAGAGAGAGAGATGAGTGAAGAGGTCGCGGTAAAAACAAAGTACTACGTGTATTAAAACAATCATATTAAAAAAAGGTTTATGCACACATCTCGGGTTCCCATATGTGTGTCCATTAATTGTAGATTACAAGCGCATTTTGTGTTTTCCTGCCCATGTGCCCCAAACCCTAATATTTTTACAATGCAAGGGTCGAAAACATATATGTGGACGACTTCAGGAACGTTTTTGCAGGTGTTGTTCGCTTTCCTGTGAGCAGCTGTTCTGAGGGGGGTGGGGGGAAGAGGGGGTAAAGGTTATTTTCAATGAAGCAAAGCCTAATTCGCCCAAAATATGTGAAACTGAACTTTCATAGTTTTAGTCGATATGGATAATTGTATTTCTGGAAACACGCTGTTCTTTGTTTAAAAAAAATTGACACTGAGAATAATTCCCCTTCTCCCTCCCTCCCACCGCCACCGCACGTAATATAATTTATAAAGTAATTTTGGAGTACAAATGTTTTCATATTGCGGACACGTCGTTTTCTATACAATGCACGAAAGCGTCATGCTGCTTGAAGAAGCGGCCGGAAGTGGACCGATACTAGAGAGTTTTGTCCTGCCCAAGAATGGGAAATAGGTCAACCGAGAAAACCTTTCTTTCATCCCGTCCAAGAACCCATTGAGTGGACGCTCTGCCACTGGTGAAAAGTCTCCACCTGCTCAATTTATGAGTATGAATGACAGTGCTCTTCTTCAGAAAATGACCTGAGACGCTGAAAGATTTACATGTGCTACCGAACACCCAACGTTGAAGATAATATCGTTGGTAGCAAACGTACGTTAAGCGCAGACTGTGGAGGTCAAGAGAATGATCGCCATCTTGCTGATAGAACTCACTAATCGGTTAGTATGAACTTAAACAGTGATACTGTAATCAAGATTTGGTGAACTGTGGATGGCACCCCGTATAAACATATTTTTAGTTATACATATGGTAAATTCACATGTCAATGCTGAATCTTTTTTGAACCGTTCCACATGTTTGGAAGATGCAGATAATACAAAATGGAACAAGAAAGACGTGACGGCAGAGAATCAAACCAGTCCTGCTGCTATACATTCACGCAATAATACACAGAACAAATACGCATTTAAAATTTCTGTATGGTCAGCATATCAGCTAATCTACATTAATTAAGTAATGCCAACACTGTATCCCTCCACAATGACTAGCTATACGCTTTGCAAACGTTTAGTTACGAATGTACTTTTTTTTTAAAGTGCACAAAGGTATACCTGAATACCGACAGGCTAGTGACAACTTTGAGGATGATAAGATACATACAAAGGCTACTTGCGCAGATAAGAGTGGGTTCATTCACAACGCGCCCTGGGGGAGAAAACGAAAGAGGGTGAAAAACTGCGAGAGAAAGAGAGCGAGAGTATGGAATGAGATGTCATGTCAAAACTGAGCCCTGAAAGACGCCTGATAAGATGTAAGTGATGACTGACGGAGTATTTTTATAGGAATAAAAAAGGAAGTGTTTTCTTTTACTATACATGTATTTGGGACTAATGCTGAAGTGGCACTTTACTGATCCCTGCTCAGGGCTTTGAACGTCGAACAGTTAAGCACACAGTTTCTAAGTGGACGAAAAATGAAGTTTCACGATAAAGAGTACTTCACTTGAAACTCACTTGAACTCGCGATATCTATGCCATTTTAGCTGTATATAAAATGCGCACAATGGATAAAAAAGTAGATAATTCACCGCTAGTGTTAGCACTGCATGTAAAACAATGTGCACAGATGAACAAGTGCTCCTGAGAAGGTTGGCAGATAATATAACGAAGAACTATATGAAGGTACCGTCGGGCCAGAGGAGTGAGAGTCCGAAGGTGCATAGGTCCATCAGTGCGCCTTTCCTAACAGCTGAAAATGGTGCGAGTTTAATTTTTTTCAATTCTGGTCTAGTAGCTCTCTAGGATCATGAAAAAAGGTCGTATGCCCACGGGAAATTAAAAAAATGAAATCTACTTACTCCTAACTTGAGCATATCCAAGATGCCAGGCTGGACGCACAGGAGTTGTCACATAGTGCCTGACGTATTTTATTTTTTATTTTTTATTTCCTGAAGTCTGGTAAATTCATACAGAAAACACGGGCGTCGAATTTCTTCTCAAAACACAAGGAAAAGCAATTTCCGGAAAAAGTCACAAATCACCACCGAAGTCTTTGCGATCAAGGGCCTTTCAAATAAGCTTCTTCTTGAATATTTTAGGCTCCCCTACCTGATAGTAGGTATTGGAGTTATTAGCATTTACCACTCGGGTGCCGTTCTTCTTCAGTGCGTTTTACGGCCTGGGGTTTTTTGTGGAAAAACCTGTTCTGAGGTTTTACTGTCGACGTGAATGCATGCCCAGAGAGGGCCGCACGAAGCATCCCTCAATAAAACTGCCGCGGTCGCTGCGCCATCTACCGTCGTAGCCACTGGTGGCCTGTGTGAGGTTTATCCTCGTCGTCGCAATGCACAGAACTCGCGAGAACCCACGGCAGGCCCAGGAAAAGTGAAACACATGGTCAGGGGGTCGGGCCACTCTACGCCACAAGCACGCGGCGACAACCCTGGGCGACTTGGTGGGACTGATATAAATATTGCTTGTCTACGGGCCGACAGGTGGGCGCGCTCTGGGCACAAGCTGTGCGAGGGCGTACCTCGGCGTTGTAGCCACGGACTGTTACGGGGGCCGCGATGTGACCGAGCGTTTCTCACCTTGACACCTGGCTGGCAGAACTCGTGCGCCTGTTAGACCTGCGAGAACACTTTTTTTTTATTTCTCCCTGTCGTGTATTCACGCGGACAAACCAAAGGTCTCACGTGTGGTACGGTAGCAGTTTAAAGGTTGATTAAGAAAGATATTTTGAACTGAAAGGCCCAGCACAAGTTTGGCGATATATTTCCTTCATTGGAGGGGGTTTACCGGTGTAGCTTTTAACGCGTCCCCCACCTACTCCTCTCTGCTTCAACGGCATGCAGCATGCACATGATTGTTTTGAAACACTTTTCGTCATTTTCGTAAATATGATGGGTTAGAGTATGAGAGGGACATTTAAATATGGCTATATATGATAAATATCTAAATATATCACATCTATATAAGAATAGGCTGCACATGATCGCAGTGGAGTTTGTGGCAGTAGCTGAAAAAGTTGAGGATGAAGATGATGATGTTTCTTACTCCAGTGACTTTCTGAGATCTTTTCGAACTGCTGCAACTACCACCTACTACCATTCGATTGGTTCTCTTCGCTGCATACAGATGTACACTTCTGTCCCATGAAACAAGCTTGAGAAACTGTGTGTGTCGCTTTAAAAAAAATAGGATTTCACAATTGGGAACATCTTGCCCCCACCCTTTTCATACTCTGTCTTCGTCTTCAGAGTTCTTAAGCCAGCCTTGAAAAAATAATTTTTCCGCCGGTTTTTCTTAGTTCCTCGTGGTATGTTGGTGAATGTTCCTTCTAGTTTTTTGTGGTATGTTGTGAACGCTCCTCTTAGTTCCTCGTGGAATGTTAGTGAGAGCTTCTCTTAGTTCCTCGTGGAATGTTAGTGAGAGCTCCTCTTAGTTCCTCGTGGAATGTTGGTGGATGCTTTTCCTCTCTTCTTCTCTGTACCCCCTCTCCTGCTGGTTCCCTTTTCTTCTTCATTCTTTTTTTGTATTACCTGTTCAGGTCTTCCATACTTCATTGTTCTTTGCCATCGCACAATATTTAAAGACCAACCTGAATGGTTTGCATTTTTTTGCAGATATTGATAGATATAGGCGATATAAACCTAACCTGTAAAGTGTAACCTCCAAAACCCATCCGTTAATTAATTATCAGCTAGCAAAGTACGCGGTTCGCACCTGCGATCAACGAGTGCCGTTAACCGTGTACTACGTCACAGTAGTGCACCATTCACAACATTGGCAGCAGTCAACACCAAACAGAGAGAGAGAGAGAATGAGCGACAGTTCCTGTTATTCGGACGTTAAAGTCTGATTTTCTCGTTCTAAAATAGCAGTTTTTCAGAACCACGAGAAACGCAGACTTTCAGCGTCCGAATAACCCAAGCTGTTGCTCACTCTCTCTGTGTTTGGTGTTGACTGCTGCCAGTGTTGTGAATGTTGCACTAGTGTAACGTAGTACACTGTTAACGGCGCTCGTTGATCGTAAGTACGTATCGTAGCGGATAATTAATTAATGGATGGGTTTTGGAGGCTAAAATTTACAGGTTAGGTTTATATCCCCTGTATCTACCGATATATGAAAACTTCGAAAATCATTCAGGTTGGTCTTTAAAGCTTTCAATGAGTTATCATTAATCCACGGGCTACACTAGTGTGAATGTATTTCTTTTTGCTGGTGAACACTCACGCTCCCTTGCATGGAGATAAGCCGAGACGTCATGTATTAACAAGTGCACCGACAAGGGGACAGAGGAGTTTGTGGGTTGGGGGTAAGGGGCATTTGGCAGTCATTAAGGGTCAAGAGCAGTGCGCACTAGCTTTCCAAGCGCTTGGAATGCACTCACGCCGACAAGGTGTTACAGTAATTAACGAGTCACCTGCACTGGAAGAACGGCGAGGAGGAACTGAGTGTAGGTACGACATGGAAATGATATATGTGTCTGCACGACCAGCGTTTTGCATGGCATGTAACAGGTTGCCGACCTGAGTGCGCGTGACATTTTGCGTCTGGGCGGCTCTTCAGCTAAAGAATACAGCAAAAGTATATCTAAAATTTAAGGCGCGGGTTACGACAGGTCACCAGATGCATGCAATGCCTTCTTATCGAGGAATTCTTGGCTTCTACCCTCCTCCCCGTACACATGAACAACATAAAGGAATGTTAGTTTATTACACAAAACGTTTGCCTACCGAGGCAATACAATAGCCATGTAGGTAGTGGATGCCAAATTGAGCTATAAACTATATTTTTACATAGATATATTACTTTATTTATAGACGTATCTCTTTATAATGACTTTATCCTGTAGGGATCTGACACACTTAAAAGAATAACGGTAAATACATTCCATCAGCATGTTCGCCGCCGTGTTTTGCAGAGCTAGAAAACCAGAATGGCTTCTGATGACATAAGGATCGTGTCATGGCGAAATCTCGTGAAGCTACACGCAGGTCTCCTTTGTCTACGGAATGTAACGGATGCAAAGAGATTTTTGTTTATTTGTTTGGTAAGTTGGGTTTTTTTTTTTGGGGGGGGGTGTAGAGTATATATTGAAATAATTTTGTATCAACAGGCTGTAGTAAATGTCTAACATTTTACGAGAAAGCGCCGAAGACACGTTTGTCAGCCAGTTCGTAAGCCAGTTCTTCCTCTGGCCACTACAGGCCTTTTAGCAACTGAGGAAGATAAAAAAAAAGGAATGCTGCAATCATGAGCATCAGATTTTGTGTTTCACAAAACAAGTATACAGTTAAGAGCTACACAGACGGGCATCAAAGCAATGAGCCTTTGGATTTCATTATACCAATGACAAAGTAACGTTTCTTCAGTGCTTTCTTGTACAATGTTAGACATTTGCTACAGCTTGCTGATACAAAACTATTGCAATATATACCCCCCCCAAAAAAAAAAAGAAAAAACACCTCAAAACTTTCTTTGGATTGTAAAACAAATGTTTCGACTATTTTCTTTCTTTAAAGTTGCTTTTGGAACAAACCTCCTGTTCGTTTTACTTTTTGCAAAATTTTAATTTTAAACAAGCAGTGATCGGGCTGTATGCCTAGTAAACAAGGACCGGGAGAGGAATTTGTCAGTGCCAATATAATGTCGTGTGATATTAGAGCTGGAAAATATGGCTTGACTATGTACGCTGCTTTGTCGCAGTAACAACCAAGTGCTGCAGGCAAGTCCGACAGATATGGTGTGTACAAGCCCCCGGGGAGCGTGAAAGTGGTAGGAGCAGCGTGAAGGGGCATGGAGACGGCCCAGAGTTCTCTGTGGTTTGATCCCACGACGAGTGAAATGCGATCGAACGGATCTCCATCGACTGTTTCCCGTCCTCTCAAAAGCGCTCCCGCAACCGGGCAGCGGGCAAGATGGCGCGTGTTCGGGACGCGTAGCAGAGGATTGCGGGCCCTTGCCGCGAGTTTACAGTTAAGACCTGCCGCCACTTGTTTTGTGACAGCGGATAAAAGTTTGAACTCACTTACACTTCGCGTTGTTCCTGGGGCTCAAGGTGAGGAGGGGGAAAAAAACACCCCGTGCCAAGCTTTGTTTGGATAGAAAGTGCCATGAACTGTTGGTAAACGATGGCTCATTGAGACTGCATGCTTGAGGGCCTTCCAAACAGGTCAAATGTTGTAAAATATGTGACCTTGTCTGGAAATGTTTGCTCATCAATTATATTTTTTAAAAATTGCCAGTCGCACATTCTACGGTGTCCTGTTAATACATTTTTAAAACCAGTCATCAGCATACTTCAAAACGCTAAACAAAATTCTGAAAGTAAATTCCCCCCCTGCAACTATCCAGTTACTATTACATACTAACTTTTGGACGAAGCGATATCTTGTCAACTGCTTGGTGATAACGGACTCTCAAAGCAATTCTACATCCCGATAACCCGACTGGGAAATTAAACTGAAATGGAGTTACTTTATGTCGCTAATTATTCCCAAACCTCATGTTTACGAAATACACAACAATTACAAACAGACCCGTTTGTAAAAATCGTGACGACATGTTTGTACACAGATACACTTAATTAGCATATGATCCCAGCACTCCCATTGGCTGACACCTTCATAAAAAGATCCACATACAGTCCTACTGTCTTTATTGTTGACGTCACGTGACAGCAAAGCTGCTTGTGGTGATCAGCTGTCCTGATCCTGCAAGCGAGTACTGCTCCCACCACCCGTACTCCCTGAAGAGCGTCTTTTCACATATTAATAAACAGAAACTGCTTAATGATCAAGCAGAAGATGCTTACAATCAGTCAGAAAGCGCTCTACATTTTCCAAAGTAATGCAACAGCGACACTGGCTAAAGATATATTTTCAACTGCCTTGTGGAACGAGGTCAAGACCACCTATTCTACAAAAGTAGGCTCGCTGTCATGGCAAAATCTCGGACAACTCTCGCATTGGCTGCGACCTTTAAAGACGCCAGGTTTAGTGAGGTGAGGTCAATCCACTGTACACCCCCAACTAGTTATTCAAAAGAAGGAGGGTGTGTGTGAGGGTATCGCTATTCGTTTTTGAAGCAGCATTATACTTATTGTTAGCCAGGCACTTCGAGTTTTTTTTTAAGATTTTGTGAAAGTAGTGAATAAAGGATGCTGAGCATGATAATTACATTTATTTACGACGTTAATAGGGTAAGTAAATCGGTACACCTTTTATTATTATTGATATTACTTTTTACATCTAGCTTTTGCGATATAAAGAGGAAAGATATATATATATATATCATGTGTTTTAGAATCATAAAGGTACCACTTTAAAAAATGTAAGGAATTCTTTATGTTTCACAAAAGTGACCCTTTCTCTATCAGCATGCCAGCGTAGCTATCTATAGGATACTGTTCCTAAAAAATGGTCCAAGTAACCGTGCAGTACGTGCTACTATTGTCAGGGAAAATGTTGTAAATCCACTTTAAGGATTGCCGTCGTGTTTACCAGAGGGACAAAATCTTTTTATCTCTCCGACACAACAAAGAGACCAGTTGTCGGAAAAAAATCAGATCAAAGAACTCGATAATCGACTGATTTAGGTTTCTAAGGGATCCCTTGACTAAACAGTGAACTACAGCAGGTCTCCAGGTACTGTAGCCACTGAAAGTTTGCAAGTGAATAACTACTCACATTTTTTTAGAGACATTTGATCTGGCTCAATCAGTTCTCATTCTTGCACAAAAGTGTCGTTTTTATAATGTCCTTTTAAGTTTTTATCCCGGGGAGCAATACAGGGTCATGCATGACTGCTAAAGTGTTGATATTTTCATAATCGACAACAGCTGGTAAAGGTTTTCTACCGCCGATTGTAGACTTTTCTCTGTGTGCGTAAACACAAAGCACAACCCAACATAAATCTTTTAACCTTTCAAGACACAAAGGAGATATTAATATACCAGGAGGGAAGATGGTAAGAAAAGTGTAGAATACCTTGATTTCGAAAATTTAATCATGGTCATCATTTAGAGACAAACCTTTTCTCTTGTTAATGCTCTAAGCTATACCCACAGCTGCCCGAACTGACCCGGTTGTGTTGACATCAAATGCATTAATCTGGGACAAGCAGTAGTATACCATCATAAGCAAGGAAACAAGAGATGAGGTAGCCATCTTGAACTATAAACTGTCGCCCTCGGTTTCCTTCTGACTTCAGGGGGTTCGCGTAAAGAAAACTGATCTTAACAATGAACTTTATGAACTAGAGTGATCTTACCATGTCCGGAATTGGAGATATATATTAGGTGTTAATGATTGTAGATATTCTGGGACTGATTATAACTCAAGATCAGGTGTCCGGGTTCATGAAAAGGTCAAACGTCCCTCATCTGAATTCTCGCATGAGACTAAGATGTCATATAAAAGGCTAGGTATTTTTATTTTATTTAACCTTCTGTTTTATCATCAAAGACTTCGGTGAGCACAACGCAACTTTTATTTGTACTTATTGCAATGTCCTAACTAAATTCGCTTGAATATGTAGCATAGTAGTAGGGGAGAAATTATTAACAATTGTGAGCATAAAATAGACATAAATGTAGGAGCAAATGCACTAAAAGTGATATGATCGGAAACAAGATATTTTATGATCAGACCAAATGTTTGCTTGTCCTCAGTGAACATTCCCGCAAGAATAGTCATAGGCGAAGCTCATAGTTCAAGACGTTAAGTCGACAACATGGGGAGGTCAGTTGTCAAAGGAAAACACCTGTATAGGTGACAAGTAACAGGATCAAGTTTACATCGGGCCGTCACCAAGGTATAAAAAAATTAGTCGCCAACCTCAGAAAGCGAGACATACAGTTCATTTAAGCCTCTCTCCCTCTCTCGCTTATGTTTATGTTATGTTACCTGTTTATTTATGCGTTTATTTATTTTCCCTATTTTATGGAAATTAACATGTACCACTTATGTTATTAATCTGATTTGTGATGTATATGTGAGACTTTTTGTTCATTTTGCTTCGTTTTCATAATATGTACGTATGTGCCTATGTACATACGTACATTTGTATTACTAATATTTATATAAATGTGTGTGTATATGTCCTTTTCATTTATAGGATGGCGATTTAAAGAACGACGACGACGACGACGACGAAATAAAACGTGGAAAAATGCGATGACACAGGTTAAGCTGTGTCCTTAGCGATCCTAGAGCAAACAAATCTACAGATTTACGTGTGTATTTAGATATATATTATATGTTTCATTATACATGTCTGTGTGTGATATTTTTGACTATTTATTATGGTGTCTATTAAACTTGCGTGAACTACCTATTGTCAGTAATACACAAAACCTTTTACTAAAAAATTAACGGCAAGTCAAACGTCTTGATTAAGAAAGCAAACAAACAAACAAACAAACAAACAAACAAACAAGCTAAACTAAAACTAAGAAACCAACATGAATCTGCTGAACTTGCGATGTCAAGAAGGTCGTTTTAAATCCGTCTGACGGCTGTGTCAGGAACTAGAGGCGCCAAGCAGTCAAAGGAAACTTTCGACCTGTAAGTACAGTGTTTCCGATGTCAATCTTCTAAGGTTACGCAAGGGAAGTGTGGCCAGAGGTGCCAAAGGAACTTTCTGCCACCCGTTTGTTTGTCCACTGTTGTTTAGCGAACCCTGACGTTCAAAGAGTGGGGCCTAATGACTGTTCGTGTTGCGGATTAGCCGACTTTTGATGTAATCTGTTCGGTTGTATGCTTCATCGGAGAGGTAATCCCCGCTGCCGAGTGTAATCCGCACTTGATTAGCTGGTAAACAAAGTAAGCAAAGTGGTCTAAATGGGGGTTGGCAGCGCAGGTCAAGCCACTAAGCTAGACACGCTGAACCGACTTGCAAGAGTTAAACACGCACCAAGAACACTTTTCCTTCCACGCTCCTTGAAGTGCGCGCGTCCTCATGAGGGACACACACGCACACACACACACACACACACACACACACACACGCACACACGTACACGCACACATACACATCTCTATACCCATCTCACGCACAAAAAAGCACATGCGTTTTGAAATACACCCACCCACCCACCACCAACAAACGCACGTACATATACCCGGTCAGGCATATTTATATGCATTTTTGTCACATACGTATGTATCTGGATATCAACAGTTGTACGAGCTTAGTGCAGAATTGGAGAAGTAATAGCTACTTCCATAAAAAGATCACATATTAAAAAATATTGGCAGTCATGAGAAATGTCTCTTTTAAAATATGTAATCAACAAAGAAGTCTGTGAAGAAAAATCTACACACGCTCTCGACACCATGGGTAATCACGTGGCATAGGACTTGTTCTGAGGGGCGTATCCACAAAAGTCTGATTCACAGGAAAAAAAATCGGGAAAAATTCTACTTTAAAAATTTCAAGAAACAAATCAAACTAACACTGACTGTATTTCTGATTTCGTAAAACGGTCATCAGACACACAGTTTACCCAGCCGAAAAAGTTATGATTTGTAAGAAGGGTTTTCATTCTCCTGCCTCACTCTTTCACTTCCTGTCCTTTCTTATTCTTCTCTGTTCTTTTCTCGTTCTCGCGAATCTTTCCTTTTGTGAAGAAATACCACATAGTGTTCATTATAGAATACTAGTAAATTTCTTCTTTTGGAGGGATTAATTCCACTTGGGATTGTTGCCCATATGAGATGCAAATGACACGGACTCTCAGATTCTTGATAAAAATAAAAAAAGAACATTCTAACATAAAACGCTGGGCAAGATATAGAAAACCGAGCTCCTAAAGTATTTTGGCGAGACGGTACTTGTGAAAAACAAGATGAAGCCATGAAAGAAAAAAGCTCGTTTATGAACATGCCGATAAATCCCTCACCTAAGACAGTTCTTGTCAGACATGTCGCCTGGTGTCGCATGACAGCATGAATTATTCACAACGTAATGCTAGTGCTGAATAGAAGACCCCTTTTTATAATATTTTAATTCCTTTTAGAAGCTGCGTAGCATCAAAAAGGAAAAAAAAACAGTAGGATGAAAGAAGGAACAAACAAATGCTTGCTCATATTCTCACACAAGAAGCGATGAGCTCTCGAGCTCAGGTGTCAGCGCTTTCTCTGGTACCAATACAGGTAGCACGAAAAGATCAGTAACAGGTTCAGAAGAAGGATTTAAGGCATGAGAAAACACTGGCTTCGTCTTCCATAGGTATTTCGTGACGACACATTCGATTAAAAGCAAGGATAACAGCAAGTAGGCAGAGACTTGTGGAAGGAGACAAATAGGCAGACATCTGAGACAAGGAGAGGTCAACGGACAGGCAGCAAAAAGGGAGAGACTAGATGACCTAAGGTTAGATTTAGCGAGACACGTCGTGGCCCATGACAGATGTTGATATTTGGGAGAAGGATATCCGCACGTAACCTCGCGGTGAGCTATCTGAGAGTGACATCAGTTCTGGTGTTTGTTTCGACTATGACCGACACAATAACAAAAATAATAAGCGTAATTACTGGAGGTACCTGGCGTTGTCCGAGCAATGCCCTTTTGCTGTCACCAGTAATTAAGTACGCTTGTGGACCTGATCGATTATTAGTTGATGAGTGTTTAACTTGAACCGCAACGATGAAACTTAATCGATGTTGCCTATTTTCACATTTTGACCTAAGCACCAAATGGTATAAATGAGGATCCCATTATACTTTGACACTCCCCTGCTTCCTGCTCACTACCGTAATTCTAGCCTTGACACTGTAAGGTCTGTCATTTTTTTAAGTGACCTGAATTTTCCTTTCATTCCATACTGCTTGCTTAAAGCATTTTAATCTTTTTTTTTGCAGCACTTCATTAGAACATTTTTGAATGTGTTTTGATGTTTACTCTGTTGGGTTCTTCCAGCGCTTTGTGTCCTGCTTCACGATGGTGAGATCACACTCAATACACCTTGAAAGAACTGCCTCGAGGTGCGCACAGACGTCACATCCTTTACTCGCTCACAAAGCCTGGCGCTTGTTGCCATCAAGGGAGAGAAGCGTGTAATTAAGAACTGACACGTGAATGGATTTAAAAGTTTCCAGTCGTCGCAAAACATTTTGTTGGTCTTTAATTCCACATTTGTTACTTCTATCCTTTCTACGTAGAATGTCTCGTAACACTTCATTAAATGCAGAATATATTAATTAACCGCTTTTTTGGTGCCTATAGTTTGCCTTTCTGATGCAGTCTGTACGTCACAGCGTGAAAGACCTCGCCCTAACCTTGATGGCTAGACCAATTCAGACTGGAAACACAAGCAAAGACCTTGCTGTGAAATAAGCTACACTCTTCGACATGAATGACTTGCTACATTGCCATGCAGGTAAGTGGGGAGCTGCACTTGTGTCTATCGAAATGAAACAAAACTCGTGCCCGTCCGCGTAACTCTAGAGCAGACTTCGAAATATGTCAGTGAATGTAGCTCACGTACACACAAGACATCGAAGAAATACGAGACTACTGAATATGACACTCTCCAATCATCACCCATGAGGACGACGACGACGAGGATGACGGATTTAAAAAGCAGATAGAGTGGCTCACTCCTTTATATAGAAAGTTTAATGCGCTTGACACACAAACTAGAAAAAGCCACGCAAGCAGAGAATTTTTATGCAAATAAAATCATAAATGATAAGGCTACACACTTAGGACTTCACCAGCGAGTTCCCGCTTGCTTTTTGTTATAGACTGTCACGTGTGTGACCCTTCTTATGGACGTGGGGGATAGACGGTTCTCTTTATCTAGTAATCAATGTATTGCAATACAGGGGTTCATGTGTTCGCTTCCCTCAGCAGATTTCACTGCTCCCACCAAAGAGGATCAAAATTTGCCTGGCTTAAGGTGACTGTGAGCAAGTTACCATGCACCGTAGAATCTGCATGTTGACAATATGAGCCCTATCAAGCAGTTAATAATCTGATTGCCTCTAGACATCACTGGATTTTAAAGGCAGGCAACCGAATTTTTAAATTCTTGATATAAAAAAACTCTACGCAGACATGAAATCTAATAATGTGCTCATATTTTGTTACAAGTCATGTAATACGAACGTTCATTAGACTCAAATGCTAATGAGTTCGAACTACAGCGGACTTTTGTGTATTTCTTCCTCATTTATCTGATGGTTACTTAAGATTATTCTGAACCAGTAAGGTCCCAGGCCACCAATTAAGTATTTTGCTCTGTTTACAGTGGCTGGAAAAAAGAGAAGGGGTGGTCAGCTTACTGATTTTGCGTGGCCAGTGAACTGTCTGCGCTCTCAAATATCTTGTCTGTTGACCTCAACCTCACCCCCGAGGCAAAGTTGACTAGGACACCTTGCTGACGATATGATGTCTCATGTGATGTCTCAGATTCTGCCTGTCTTTTTCTCTTTCTGCCTGGGTACGTTGTTTCGTTAACATCATAGAGATGAAAGAGGTACAGACATAATTTAGTGAATATAGATAACAGCCATGACAATCAGAACGATCTTTCATTGAAAGAACATTGACCTATCAGAGACGAACACATAAAAAAGGATAAAAATAGAAGACCTAGTCCACCAAGAAAGAAGAACTAAAATATGTTGAGCAAACAGTGATAGATCACAGTCGACAGAAGACAAGGAAGTCCTTTACTTATCTGACTACAATGAGAATGGCTTTACCTGAAAAGTCTTTAACCGCCCTAAAATTTTAAATAAAATATTTTGAAAAACGGACTTTTACAAAAAAAATGGCAAGTAATTACAACCCGAAGTATGGAAAGCATCAGTAAAAGCACAAAGTCAAAAAGATGAGTGGAGAATGGTACAGGGCTAGCTTGGACAGACATCAGAACAGCGTCAGCATTCCAAGGGCCATAACTACGGTCCGACGAGGGCTTATGTTTAGACCTGGAAATTCTTAAGCTGACAGTGTGTTCACATTGCACTAAGTGATCACCTCCCCTGCCGTCCTTTTTTCTGTTTGAACAAGATTAAAAGCAACAGGAGAGCCAGCCGGCAGAGATTTGGGGCACTCAAGGGGACTTCTGTACAGCATTTACTGATAGGGGCGATAACCACAGTGATTATGTCTTCTTTCCTGTTAATACGCTGATACAGAAAACTCGAACTTCCTTGAAAGGGCATAAATAAGACACGTTTCGCGTTTGGAGTCCGTTCCATTTTCAGACACTTGCATTCATTAAAACCCCAAAGTAATAACTTCACAGGGGACATTTCTGTGAAGAAAACAATTAAAGTCGTAAGCATAACGTACCAGTGACAATAATAGCACATGAAATGTGATTTAAACGATCGAATATCAATGTTTTGCCTCCCGAGCTCACACTTATTCTCATTATCTCACGAATCGTTCCCCCCCTCGCTCCCTGTCCCCCCACACGACCACTTTATAATTCCCTTCATTATACAAATATATAAATCGTTCTGCTCCATATATGTCTGTAATTTTTAAGTCATGCAATATGAGCATTTCACACCTACGACAAAAGAGAAGCAGTGCTATAGCAGCGAAATGGCTTTAAAGTTAAGCAGGCTTGAGGTAAAGCAAGAACCAAGTGTTGGTACTTATGTTTGGCTACAGATTAAAAAGAGACTTAGGGCGGGAAACTCTGTAGGTGGGGCTGCGAGAGGACACGGAGCGCGCTTCTGCTTGCTTTTTCTGTGCTTAATCCTACAGGTGAACTTTCGTAGCTAGGTGCTTGTTTTCGGTAATCACTTGTATTTCACATAGTACAACTTAGAGAAGCAGTGTTTGTGGTTTGGAGTATTTGTGTGTGGAGAATATATGCAGTTATTTTTTTTTTTGTTATTAATGAATCGTCAGTTCCCCAGTGACTGGAATTCAAGAACATTATCCAGTGTGAACATCAAAAAGTGATTTTGTGCCGGAGTATAAACTTTACTAGTATTCTTTGTTAACAATCAAATTGAGACAACAAACTTTCTTTTAGAATATTTGCTAATTAGAGTGATTAATTTTATTAGTAATTTTTGGGATTATTAGTTTTGTTATGGTAACAATCTTATGATGTTTTAAGTCTTTTAATAGATTTTTGCTGATATAAATAAATGTATACAGGCTTGAAAAAGAGGCAGAGTTGTTTTTGTACGAGAAAAAAAAGAAGATGCAAATGTCCAGGCGTTAGGTGAACGCAAGTGGCTGTGACAATCTACAATTGTGTATTCGACTGTATGCATGCCTACATAATTCATGTACATGTATTATGATAGTACGTATGTATGCTCGGATGCATGTGTATATGTAATAATTAATGTACATCCTCTTCTCCGCTTCTATATGTACATATGCACGACTATGTGTACACGCATGCCCACAATAAGGATGTATGCGTGACTATGGTATGCATGTCTATGTGTTTATAAGTTTAATGTATGTTAACGTGTATGCATGCATTTATAATGTGGTAAGGATGTTTGATTGCGTGCAGACTCTTTGACCGCCCAGTCCCAGTTGTTGCCTCACACCACGACTTGTATTTACTCTCGGGCTGTTTAAACCACTCGGCGGAGCGTCTAATGAACACGACCTGCTCAGCAAATTCATCTGCTTCCACACTTCTCCGTCGCACGCCTGTCAATTTACTTTGATTCATTCCAGCAAAGGGCAGCGGGATGGCTCCGTCACCTCTTATTTGTCGCTCTTTCCTACAAATGGTCGCTCTCTTTCGCTCTGTCTGATGGATGGTACAGTACAGTGTGGGTGAGGACGAGGGAGCGGAAGTGCGGGGATTTTGCACTAGCGCGTGCACTTCTCCACATGAACGTCGTTTGGTATCCTCCCTATCCGTTTCATAAAAGTATACATTCACTGTTTCAGATATTAAGGGCATTATACAAGTCTCAAAGTATTATTAATATTATGGTTGGAGCGTAGGAATGCGCTTGTTATTTGATATTTAACGTCGAAAGATCTTTGCTTACGTACAACAATTTAAGTGTGCCAACGCTGGGCACCAGGAGTAAACACAAAAATCTCGTTCAGGCAACGCAAACTTTCTTTGTGCACGGTACACTCATGCGTACCCACGATAAACTCGCGTTTACGCAAGACAAACTCATAGGTACCCACGATAAACTTGCGTTTACGCAAGACAAACTCATAGGTACCCACGATAAACTTGCGTTTACTCAGGACAACCTGTGTAAATTTGCGAGTATATATGTTATGACCAAAACCCGATGTTCGACAAGTTACCGAACTGGCCGGCCACTTCGCACTTTGGCCGAGAGGTGTGGTCAAGGCCCGAAATCCCTAGCCAAAATTTGATATGCTCATATATCCTTATACCAGATGTTGATAGAGGGCGCGGTGATCCAAGAAGCGTTAATGCAGTTGTCATGGACGTCAAAGGCGTTTTCTACAAGCTAGGAACAGAATATGGTGTTCTCAAACAACTGTACTGCACAAGAAACTGCTCACACTGGAATCCGTAGACACGGAAGAAAAATATCTAAAAACCGTCGCGTCTTCTCAATCACTGACCGGCAGACAAGGCTACACTCGATGCAATTCCGCTGTTAAGAGCGCAACAAATCGCTGCAGATGTAGAATTAAACTGTTGTTTAATTCAAAATGACATAAAAGTTCATCTTGTTGTAACAAGTGATGATAAAGAGTGGTAATTTATTATTATTTACATGCTTAAGTATCAAAATTTAGCTTGATAATTTATAATCAATACAAAGTATGAAATTATACAGTCCCACCAAAATCTGTCCATGACTTTTTATTCTGACTTTGGCCGATCGCTCCATGCCATTTCGCAAACTGGCCTGCCAAATCCCCAAATCAAGAAAAGATAGGATATTGGGTGGTCAATTTACAGCAACATTGGACATTTCCCGTTTTGCCTTGACACTTTCTACTTTGGCAGATTTCGGGCTTTGGCCGTAACATATATAAAGCGAGTTCATTCTTTTTCGTTAATTGCACGCGTTCTTTTTAAATAATAAAAAAAATCTGTTACAGGGTTACGTTTTAATTTCTTCCCTAAAACCGCTGTGCGTGTATTTCTAGTTTATGGAACCATTGCCTCCACTCGATCTTTCCAGCCTTACTATTTTTTATAAATATTTTATTTCTTTCTGTATTGTGTCTGTCACAGCGGCCTTTAAATCAAAGAAACTTGAAACCTGTACGAACAACTGAGATCAGGCAAATGCTTTACCGCAGGCATGTCTCTTAAGGCATTTGTATTGGGTTTCACTCATAAACCAAGTCGCGGTTTGCTAGTTTACCTGAAGGCTGTAGGTAATTTGCCGCCTCTTAATTTCTAGAGGAAGATGCGATAAATTAGGTGAGTCATCATTCTTCTTGGAGTTGTGAATATATACCCCAGCAGGCACTGAGGTGTTCGCCATTAACTACAATTCGTCTTGGTACGTTTCAGTTCGATGCTTGCATTATTTATTGTTAATTGCGAAATCTGTTTTTCTCGTCGCTGATATCTGTCTCTATTTCTCTACCCCAACATACCAACACCCCAGCTTTATAGTGGTCATTGTTACATCCACTATATACCACTGTCAACGATGCTACCCATACAATTCATCCATGAACTGTGCTGACGTAAAAAAAAAAAAAAAAGGTCGTCCCATAGCCTTTTCGGGTCGTTGGGGAGTGAGGTGTTAGAGACCCCACTTTTCTCGGGGCCAGCGTTTACATGAGGGTGGTGCCAATCTCCTCTCCCTCACTGCCTTATCTTTCCCAGCCCTCTATGGAGTCAGGTACCCATTCCCGTCAGCTGGGTCGACTGGGGTAAGTTTGCTGCGCTTATCGGGAACTGAACCGCGCGCTCTCGGTTCGGATGCCAGCGCTCTAGCCACTCGGCCATCCGCTTCCCCTTTTTACCTTTACCTGTGCTGACGGCCAGTTCGGGGTCGCCTAGACTATCACGTGATCACGCGGTGGTGATGGTGGTGGTGGTAGTGCTGCTGCTTTGATTGTCTGGCCCAGGATACTGTCTACGATGTCAAAGCTAAGTTGGTCGCTGGGGTGTGCTCTTGCGGACCTCCTGCATATGCCTCATATCAGACAAGAGACACGCATGGAAGCCGTTCTGTTCTTTTCCTCTGGCACCAGTGTCTGAGGAATGACCCCTCCCCAGTAGCTTATTAAAGAGTGGCCACTTTCAAAACTTTTAAGGCTGGCCTTACCTATTCTTTTCGTAAATAACTATATGATCCAGTAACTAGTGGTCTCATCCGCTTACCACCATCTCTTCCTCCATCTCCTTATCCCCCGCCACCCACATATTAAAAGTGTGCTAATGTAACTTTTTCTTGACCTGCTCTTTCGCAAGGTTTGTGAGCTCACTGCCAAGCAGGAAAATTTACTATACAACTGATCATCATCATCACCCCTGCTACTGGTAATCATTTCTTATTCATATGATTCAATGTTTATAAATGTGTACATGTCTTTGCGTGCATATTTTCCTTCGGGGCATTTGATTTTAGTCATCAAGGAAACCTTGAGCTCCCGGCATTCGAGCACAAGGGTCAGGTGTGTATTAAAGACTTATTTTCAGTGAATTAATTTTGCAACCTTTGATTTGCAGCGACGCCCGCCAGGTCCAGCTTTTTCTTGTTAATAGCTCACGGCAGGCAGACTGATATGCTCAGCAGAAATTGTAATCACGTTTTCCATCTCCAGGCGGCGGAAAGATGAGACAGCCATGCCCATGTGGTTGTCGTCCTCCCAGCATGAAAGAGGCATCCACCTGTTGCGAGATTTCTACCTGTTGCAAGAATGTGTTATTGCTTTTTTCTTTTATTGTTTTTTTTTAATCCATGGGCCACACGTATGGAGGCGCTGTAGATAAAGCACATTAAGAGGACGAGAGTTGATATGTTTTCAGTGGTTTGAAGGTACTTACACACGCGGGCGCACTGCGTGCAAGCGCGTGCGTACACAAACGCAGTAACTCGATTGCACACAGACAACATGCATAGGCGTAGCGTAGACTACCACATTGAACTAATTATAATTATTCTCAGACACTCGACAGGTAAAAGGAAATATAACAATTTTAATATAATCTGACATAATGTCGATGATGACCGATAATAATATAATGATTGAATTTATAACAAACATTTCTAGTGTGGATGCAAGCTCTGTACGCTTCACACAAAAGACGAGAAACGAACCGACAATATCAGCCATCCAAGAAACATATTACGCGTGAGGAAACAGATGACTCCATGACAAAACAGAAATTAAGTGCATGGATGAAAACGAAGAAGCGTCCAGAATGGCACACTTGATTATTTCTTAAAGAAATGAGTTTTGATGCCAGATTTGAGTGCTTTGAACAAAGACACATTACAAAGAAAAAGGGGCAGAGATTTCCAAACAGTGGAGTTCAAGAGAAGGAACGTCTGTCCAATTTCTTCCGTCTGATGCGTAGCACGAAGAGTTCGGCAACACGAAGAGACCGATTGGAGTGATAAGGCGCAAGGAGCCGACTGCACTGCTCGGGTTTAACATCTAAGTCAGGACATAAAATAATACTAATTTTAAGACACTGTATTGCTACTGACTAAGAAAAATTTCGTCCGAAACACGGACGTAATAGGGGGTAAGTGTATACAACCGATCTCGCAAGTGACTATATAATTTACAAGCAACTCAGTTTTCAAACTCCACATGCAGTTAATTTGGCTAACAGATATGCTGTGTAGTTTTAAGAACTGATGTGATAAGGTACTAGAGCGTTCCGTATTGGAAGCACACTTAGAATGTACACTTACTTCCACCCGGCCGTGAATAGTGAGAGGTGTCTTTCACCTCCGTGCTCAATGCCAAATAAAATAGAATTATCAACCCCAGCCATGTTAAAATAGTGTTGGTCCACTCTCCTGCTTGAGTTTGTGGTCTTTCTCTTGCACCTAGATGATTTTGACTATGTGCATCTTTCTTTGCTTGAGAGACGGGGTCTTTCCATTTCTTCTTTACCGGAGGATAATATAATTGCAATCAGTGATGGTCAGTATCTGCAACAACCAGTGGCGTAGGAAGATGCTCGGCTTTGGGGGGGGGGGGGGCAAGCACCATGTTGACAATGAATAACGTTCACATTCTTGCCTTCCCAGCATCTTTTTTTTTGGGGGGGGAGGGCGGCTGCCCCCCTTGCCCCCCTGTTCCTACGCCACTGGCAACAACAATAGTTTGTTTTCAAAATTGATTCTATGTTACCAAATAGCTATTTTTATACACCACCAATGTGTTTATATATAAGATATATTTATTTGCTAAATTCCATGAATAGTGCGCGCTGCACGTTTGAGTCATTATAATTTATATATAGTCGCCAATAGCTGTTTACAGGTTTAGAAACCCCCAGTTAATTCACATTCATACAAATTAAAATCTTTGCTGGTACTTAATCTGAGTTTTTTCCAGTGTAGTTGTTTTTATTTATATATTAGTCAAACATTAATTGTAACTTTGCAATGTTCACGATTATTTTATTTATAGAAACAAGAAATTATAGCACTCTCGATCCGTTTCTTGAAAGTATACATCATAAAGGGTTACAATTGATCCAGCAAATGAAACTAAAAATGAATGGGCCAACTTTGACCAAACATTTAGAGCCAAAAGATCAATTAAGGTGCGCTGGTCTTCTTGTCGATCCAAATAAAGAGTACTTGTCGATCCAAGTAAAGAAATCCCAAATTAAGTCACAGGAACAAACGCATATGAGCAGTAATCGTTAAGCTGAAGAATATCAATGGGACACTGCATGGCAGAACTAATTTTTTAAAAAAGAAAATGTAGTGTGTCGTAGGTCCTTCATATTAAACAGAGGGTAAAGACTATAATTATAAAAAATGTTATACATGTATAGGATCTTAAATTAGGTTCGGCTATGATCGAGTCATTAATTGTTCAAATAGAGGAAGTCCGGATTTAGATGAGGAGTTGTGTGCCGTTAATGAGCTGAGTTAATAACCGGGTGATAGGAGTTAATAAATGGGTGATAGGAGTTAATGACCGGGTGATAGGATTATTTTAGTTTTTTGCATCGGTTAAAATGAGCGTCCGACTGAAGCAAAGCAGACGACAGAAAAGGAGTGACGTCACATTATCTTCATAGCTCAACTCCGCCTGCTGGGACGCCATTTGAGTAATGCCAATGGCCATTATATAACGACTGTTACTTTATAAGAAACCTATGCTTACTGCACTAAGAACTACGTATTTTGGTGTTGCTTTGCACTGTTTTTTCACCATGGCTTCACAGACGGATGTGACCTTTTAACAACACCACGCACAGCATGACCTTGACCTATTGGAAATCGCATGCGCGAGCGGAAACCCGCTGGTTATGAAAACAAACAGCCAGAGGTAGTTGTTGAGCGTCGCTAGGAGCCTTTCCTCGCGATGCCGTATTATCAAGTGGCCACTTAATCTGTGCAATAATGGACACCGTGTCCTGTGATTCCCCTTTAAGCAATACAGTTGTTCATACTTCTGAAGCTGTAGCAACTTCGGTTCCCGTAACACCGTTTGTTCGGTCTTCTATGCTTAGCTCGAGCTATGTTCTTACACCTTCCACTTTCTCAACGGCTCCAATTGTGTGTACTGCACCTGAATCTTCCACGAGATTTTCAAAATATTCTTCAAGTCACGATTTTGCTGAACAGATACGCCAGCTGGAAATCGAGGGAAATAAACTGCGGTCAACTACCCTGGCTGCGCTGTCACATCTTGGTAAGGTGCATGCAAGATTGGACATGTTTTTGATTTTGCGCCAAACAATTCTTTATAAGCATATGAATTATGAGATTGTATCTTAATTATATTTGACTCCCAGTGCGAAATAGGCTCTTCAATGATCAACTAAATACATTTTTGGCTCGCCTTTTCTTGAAGTACAGACAAAGATTTGAGTAAAGTTCCTTGATCAGTACAATACTGGACTTTAATTTATAGAATTATCCAATAAATGCATATTGTTCTCAGTTATTCTTATCTTCTCATGAGATGGTATGTAATGTCATTATTCATTCTTTCTCCACAAACATTCACTGCACCGTCAACTTTGAGAAAGTCTTGAAAGGACACTTTTAATTCCTTATTGGTGCCAGTAGCTGTCAGAACCGTGGACCATTCTTTGGGACTTGGAAGTGGGTCGTCTGTTTTCATTGGCATTCCCTCCAAGTGCTTCTCTGTATCATCAGCAGTTTGACGTCCAAAACCTGCTTTTTTGAAGGAGTTCTTGTTTCCTCAGTACTTCATTACTTCATTCCAAGCTCTTCAGGCCATTCGCATCGTTTCTAGCAAGTCATTTCTAAGTGGGCGTTTCTCCTCAATATCCCATATCAATTTTATCACAACAAGTTCCCAGTATGGCATCTTGAAATTGTTAATGGTGCCCTGGTCAAGAGGTTGAAGATTAGGTGTCATTATCGACGGCAAAAATGTGATTGTCACAGGTTTCATGGAGGAATGTGGTTATGTGCTGTGCAATTGTCGATGAAAAGATTGATTCTTCTTGTCTTCCGGACCATAGCTGCATCCACTTTTTTTCTACCCACTCCTTTTTTTGTGTCCAGATCATTTTTGGTCTCAAAATAGACAAAACAGACATCCTTTCCACAGAGTCGCTTAATCCCTTGTGGAATGCATTAAGATAAGAATTTGTGTCCATATTCTTGGTTTTGTGGAACACATGTTCTAAAATGTAGCCCCAGAATAACCCAAAGGCCTTAGAAAATTCAACTAATGGAGGCTGGGAGCCGAAAATTCTTTGAATTTAGGAGATCTAAAGTACATTGGTCTTACAGGAATTCAGCTGGGGACTAATGAGTAATTCGACATAGGGAAGGTTGACTTAGCAATGTCCCACTATATTATAATTACTATATGCAAACTTATGGAGGAATAGAATTGTACATGTCAAAAACTGTCTTATAATAGATTCTTTTTCATTGCAGGAACATCTGCACTGACTAGCCCAGATGGTAGCAGTTTAGAGGTACAATGTATTAAAAAGTCTTCTTGATCAACTGCTTGTCTGTCAGCTGTTGCTAGTAAAATATTTAGTAAAAATTAACCACAGTAATGGGCAGACTACACCCTTTGAAGTATATGTCTTGCTTGTCACAATATATTTTTCAGTCAAAGAGATTCATTTTGTTTCTGGGCATCTAGAAAGAATCAGTAGGCATATAGGCACACAAAATCTTTTCTTTTAACTTGACACTATTACATATCTAGCCATTTTACTTAGGCAAAAAAAAAGCATTCAACAAGTTTGATTGCTTAATGTTTTATTATGCATTTGTGGTTAATATAGCATCTACATGAATGTAAAGACAGGAAAAAGCCTATTGCAGTATGAATAGACTTTGTTTTTAATCAAAATGTATCAGTTTACAATATGCAGTTTTATTAGGTGTAAATGAAGTTCTTGTATTGTGGACTGTTTTATTTACCGTGCAAACTTATCACTTGAAACAAGGGTTGGGAATCTTTTTACTCCAAGGGCCATTTTCACATATATATATATATATATAACATTATTCATGGGCCATACAAATACAATCATAATTTTGTTGATTTTATTTCTCACACGTGTCAAAATGGATGTTTTATTATCTTGCTTTTTGGATGCATAAATTCAAAAACAAGTTCATGTAGGATAGTTTTTATGAATCAGATCAGATCATGAATTTGTATGAATAGTATTTATTTGTATCCACCATACTATCCATATCACATGTAGCTTTGTCTGGGTTTTCGTCAGATCAAACAGGCAATGTCTCCTTCCATAGCATCTTTTAGCAGTTCCCTTGCTGACTTATCATCAGATCAGAAAATCATTACAGATCTAAGGTAATTTATATTTTGACATGTTTCTTGCTTTTACATTGTTTGAATCATACATTTGATAATCTGTATGTGGGCATATTTAACAATATTGTTTACCTTTGCTCACCCATGTGTCTCACACTAGTGCATGCACATGCGCATACATGTACATGCATATGCATGAAAATACATGAAGGTGGACAGGAATATGTAAAAATGCAGATGCATCAGAAGACTGATGTGCTAAATGTGCATTCGTGCCTCCATGAATGGGTGACTTTTTAAATCACAAACCACAGTAGCTTTTCCTCATGAAAATGTTTTGCTTCAGGTTCATCATTTAAGTATTGAATAGGTTGCAGCTTGAAAACCAAAGGCGTGAGACGGAGCGTTTACAGAGTCAGTTGTTGGGAGACACATCAGCGGCCCAGTGTTTTTCCAATGTAACTTTCTCCAGTCCTTTCAAGTCTGCATTTACAACTATTCCTGCCTCTGAATTGTCAGCCTATACTGGCACAAGGAGAGGATTAGAATTTGTTCCACCGTGAGTGTCCTGTAATTTTATGTTTTGTCTCATCATGAACTAATTTAATAAGGAGGAAACTGTTATAAAGTAAAGAAAAAAAGGATGAAGTTATGGCCAATGGCCTGCATTACTTATCAAATTCATCTTATTTTAAGCAAACACATTTTTGCCTATAAGCCAGACAAAAAAAAGTTGCTACTTAAACAAATGAAGCTATGGCTCTTTGGATTTATCTTAAACAAGTTTCAGAGTGGAAAGGGAAATGGTGTAGGTGCATGACATTTGATATATTGAGTAGACAAGATTATGTCTCAGAAACCATGATCCCAATATCCAGACACGACGACATATTTATGCACTTTAATTCAGTTGAATATTTTTTTTGCATTGTATGGAATATGTTATATTTGTTTTCTCTTTTTTAGCATTCTTAGGCTGATGAATTTTATGAACCTTTATACCAGTAATACCAGAAACTTTTAGGAAAAAAAGACAAGTACAGATAGTGAGATATGGAACCGGTTTGATTTTCAGTATGATTTTATGAAATATTTTTTATTAAATTATAAATTTTAAAAAGTAAAGTGTTTGGTCACTGGGGCAGTAAGATGTTAGAGACTTTACTTGAGGCCAACCTTATCTAAGGGGAGTGTCTATCTTCTCTCTTTCTCTCTTACTTACCTACCTTCTCCATACACCTTCCCCAACTCTGTATGGAGTTACATAGCCATTAAGCAGCTGGGTTGACTGGGGGAAGTTAGTTGCACCAGATGGGTGTCAAAGTGACATGTCTTTGAGGTATAGACAACAGTGCTCAAATCACTTGACTATCCACTTCACCCCAAATACCAATCACAATTTTACAATTATTATATCCTATATAATATAAATTATATAAGATAATAATTTGTACTTTTGCTTTTCCAGATCCCACTTGGAAAGGGCTTTGAAAGAATCTCAGGAACAGTGTACTGAACTGAGAAAACGTTTGCAGGAGGTATGCAAGTAAATAGTATTCTAGATAATGTCCAGCTTGTTTTTATGCTTCTACGTAAGTGTCTTTATATCATGTTTTTTATTAATTTTTTTATTATGTTCCAGGCCATAGATAAAGCAGAACAACAGAAGTGTCAGTTTAGAACAAATATTGAGGAACTAAAGGCCAAGCTTCATGAAACGATTGTTAACAGAGACACTGTACTTGAGCTCAGGTATAGTTCATTCACTTTAATGGGAAATGGAAGTTTGGCTTATATGATAGATATGTTTTGAATCATTTCTGTTCAAAATTTTGAGTTTTAAAGGAGCCATTTATTTACACCTGTTCCATGCTTCATACTCATTCATGGAGTAAAACAAACTGTGAGGTCTAATTTGTGAGGTTGGTGACACCATTTAACAAGAAAGACATTGTCTGTTATGCTGTTCTTCTCCACTTCATTCATCTTTTCCTCTCTGTAGTTGGGTTCAAAATCATGTGGGCAAATCCTTAGATCCATTATGCCAGTTTTTCAGAAACTCCAGTTGGGAAACTAAAAGTATTTGCTACATACTGAATTAGTTGGATGATGTCACTTGTCAGCAAAACTTGGCAACCTCTTATGCTTTATTCATACTTAAGATTTGATGGATTTAGCTGTTTTAAGCACAGACCTTGTCACTGAAAGGGGGAAAATGCTATCCTGTTTGAAAAAGCTCCATAATTTCATAGGTTGTAGAGAATCTATAGTGAACTTTTGAAACATTGCCTTGGAGGAATTTTAAAAATTATTTTTAAGTTATTTTTTCAGCAAAATAGTACTATTTAAACTGTAAGATTTATTTTTTCAAAATCAAATTTCTTCTACATCTCTCTGCCTGATAGAGCAGCATTTTGATGACATTTTTGTCCAAAGAAACATTAAGAACTTCAATGTCAATCAGTTAATATGACATCTTGACTTGTGTTTGCTGCAATTAAACATAGCAGGATTTATTGACAGCATATGTCCTGATCTCAAGTTGTGATGGCATGAACATGGCGTCTGTTTACAGACAAAAGGAAGCAACAGGACAAGAAATGCTTGTTGCAAAGCTGCAGAGTTCCCTTGTCCACCTTCAGGACAAATGCAAGGCTCAGGAAGAGGTAGGCACATTGATCGTTTCAATCCATAATTAGGTATCTTCAAACAAAGAAAATTATAGTGATTAAAGAGTTTCCTTTTCCCAGAACATGCAATATATAAACATCAAATATAGACATAAATTTCGGGGGCGAGGGTGGTCAGATTTATGAAGCAGAACAATGGCCAAATCCAGGACTATGCAAAAAAGTGCAATATCAGTTATGAAAAACAGTAAAATATTAAGTCAGTTGCTTCTTATTTTCCCTGTTGTTGATATCCAAGTACAAAGAAAATGCACGAAAGCTAGCTTAATGCCACACAAATTCCTATCACTGATATTGTACTTTTTTTTGAATGGTCCTGGACTTGGCCATTGTTGTGTTTTATACATTTGATCTTTGATGTCTATTTTAGCTCTCTGTTTCTGGCTTTAGCCACATTTTAACCTTAGCCATTTTGTACATGAACAGGCTCTCAGTGACATGACTCAGCAAGCACAGTCCAGCAGTCAGACCTGTGCATCCACAACAATGGTTCTGACCCAGCTTAGGACTGTTCTTGCCACACGTGAAAGGGCACGAGGACAGCCATATCTGGAGGGAGAGCCTGTTGGTAGCAGTCTCAGTGCAGCGGCTCTAGTTTTGGCCCTGGAAAGGTGTCTAAAGGAGCTTGATGACCAGGTCTCTGCACAGCACCATAAAATTTCACAGGTATGGGGACAACGCAAATACATAGTCGTTATGGTGTAGGTTTGTCAGGTAAACTACTGCACTATCTCTAGGCCTTTTATGCTGCTATGTAATGTTCAGCATCCTTAACTATTATCTGGCTTTGTCGATAATAATTCCAGCATTTGTAGAATTTTTCTTATTCAATACATAATACATACTTTCTAATACATTTGTATGTACATCCCATGAGCTGTACCGACTGACAAATGGTAATGCTGGTCTGCTGGTACTGGTCATATGGGGAAACAGCTAGTTAAATGCCATGGCTGACAAGACTAACATGCATAAACCTATTTGTGATATGTGTATCTTGATTCCATATGTCTGCTTGTGTTTGTCCTTAGCTTGAAATGGATATCAATGATGCAAAGAAGACAATGTTTGAAAGAGAACAAGTGGTAATTCGTGATTCCCAGGACAGGTATTCCTACTTTTTGACCATGTCTCATTTTTCATTTTTTGCCCCTGTCTTTCCTTGGGTGGTGCAACGGTTAGTGTCTGTCACCAATATAGTAAGGGTTGGCTGTCCTGGGTTCAGCTCTCTTCTTGGGTACATTGTTCTTTCTTTGCACGCGACATCTTTTTACAGGGCTGGCTGCCTTGCTGTGATATAGACTTAGTTGCTGGCTCAGCATAAAACACCAATTTCCCACCCACCCTCATCCTTCCTTTTTTGATATTTGGTATTTCTAGGAATTATGGAAGCAGTTGACGTCAACTGTATACCCATACATTTGCCAGGATGTGGTGTTCTTTGAATGATTTGTGTGTTTGACTGCCTTTGATTTAAAGCACCAACCTTTTTGTAACATTTTTTAAGAGGGAAGTGGCATAGATTTGTTTAGCCTTTAGACTATAAACCAAAGTGATGGTTTCCAATCTTTTCAGACTCAAGGCTGAATCTGAAGACACACTCCTAAAGTAGGTTTGATGCTTTTATTGTATCAGAAAATTTAAGCAGCTAGGCTGCTGCTATTTTCAAAGAAAGCACTTTCATGTTTGTGTGTGTGCTTGTGTGTGTGTGTGTGTGTGTGAGAGAGAGTTTTTGTAAGTGTGCTTACATGCATACATGTGACAGATGGTGTTAACCATTTGGTCCAATGAGGTAATAAACTTTTTCATTGCTTTTTATTGTATCTGGTTAATAAAAGCTTGTACTTTATTTCCTACATTGTTGAGAAATGGTCTGTTGTTCAGGTTGAGTCAGTTGACATCAGAACATGCCAAACGACTTGAAGAGGCAAATGAACAAACTAAGAATGCCAGAAAGCAGGCAGCTCTCTTGCAATCACAGCTTCAAATGCTTGAGTAAGTGATTGACAGACAGTAGCATTTATATTAATATTAAGGTGTTTTGTAGGCAGGAACAGAACATGGGTTTTGCTTTCTTTGCACAGGGAGCAGCAACAGCAACAGAATCGAATGAAAAATGAGACAATCGGAGAGCTTGAAGCCAAACTGAAACAAGTGAAACAAGATTATTCTGATGACCATGCAAGGTGGCAAGAAAGGGTTGGTCCTTGGCTTCTTTTAGGTAGTTAATGTAACATAGAACATGTTGTAAAAAGTTTGTTCACGTGTGGTCTGTGGCGCAATGGACAACTACTCACTCACACGTCGCACCTCGTTACAACACACACATACACACGTTCACATAATCAATCAAATTAGATCAATGGATATAAAATGATAGGAATATAATTAAACCAAAAAGCATCAGGTAAAGCAAATCAAATATAACAATACTACACTAGTTCTACTGATAAATCACAAGACTACGATGGACTTAGCTCCCTTGAAGTCACTGCTTCATGACCAGTGATGCGCAAGCCTCTCCTCTCACAGGCGGCTAACAGTTTCCTTCTCATAGACGGCTAATAGATTTCACAAAGATAGTCCACAGTCACAACTATACACAGTGTCCAAGAGTTACAACCAGTTCGATGGTGAAACACACAATTCACCAAAGTCAATGCAATTCCGCAGCACAAAGAAACATCATATCTATCACACATACACATTTACGTCTCGTGGTTCAGAAAAGTGAAGTAGTATTTCCCATGCAGAGGCCCGGATGTTCTGCCTCCACGTGGTGTGTCTCCGTCCCCCCTTTTGTTTCTGCTGACCGATTCAGGGGACTGGCCGACACTAAACTTTCCCACGGCCGCTTCTTGGTCTGCTGGCCGCGCATAACTGGTCAGGCTTTACGGCCACCCGCCTTGACAATCGCTTCAGGCGGTGGGGGTGGTAACCTGACCAGTGGACCGTTGGTGGTTCTGACGCTGTCCCACTCCCAAGTAGAAAATAAGTTTTCTACACATGTGTGAAAAATAATTTATGTTGGATTCTGTTCCCATTGCTGTCACATTATTGTTTTTCTTTTGTCTGTTAAAGTGTGGTAGCTCTGAGGTGTTGTCACTTTTTTGTAGAGGCAGGCTCTAGAAAATTCGCTTGATGATGTTCAGCGGGAGTTGATTCAAGCACGAGCTGAAAAGACTGAGGCTGCTGGAAACCAGGCTGTTCTGGAGACTAAAACTGAGGACCTTCAGGTAAATGCAAACAAACATTTTCCATTGGTTTCTTTTTTTTGGTGGGGGGTGGGGATGCACCACAGATTTTGCAAGGTGTTTTGGTTTCAGTGCATTTTCTATTTGCATGCAGCTGCTTGTGGCTATGTCTTAATATACCCAGACTGTCATTTGGCTGCAGCTGCAACTATCCCGCCTGGAAAATGACTTAGAATCAGAGCGAGATCGTGTACGGAAGCAGCGAGAGCGAGAAGAGGAGTTGCGTGTGAAGGCACTGGGTCTGGAGGGTAACCTGTCAAACAAACAGCAGGAAGTGGAGCGACTGGAACGCATGCTGGAGATAGTTAAACAAGAAGCTTCTGCACAAATGCATGACCGGGTACGTATTTCTTGTAAGATGAGAGTAGATCTTTTTTTTGCAGCTAACTATTCATGGGGGTGGGGGTGCAGTATGCTGGAATCTGGTTTATAGACAATAAGTGTATGGTATTTTGATGAAATTTGGTAGAGTTTTATAGCCCAAAACTGTGTATTATCATAGCCTGTATGTTCTTATTTTCTGCTTGAAGTCTCAGATACGTGTGTTGCCTCAAATAGCGTGATTATTGACCTTTTTTTGATGCAGAGTGTATGAAAGTTTTTATTTATTTAGAAGCTTCTTTATTGGGTATGTTATGTTTTAATCTCTTACAGAAAAGGTTAATTATATCTCTAACATTAAGCTATAGTTTTAATGTGCAGTATGCTGTAAACTGTTCATTTGTTTTTTTTACATACTATTACTATTAACTAGAGCAGTTGTCATGAATATTGCCATAAAACTGTAGCCAGATGTTTAGGGAGAGTTTGTTTACCTGAAACTACATTACACAAGTAAACTGCTTTGTTATAGACAGAATGCAAAGAAATGTTTAACAATCATAAAAATCTCACATGCTATATATTCATAATCAGAACATGTACCAAAACCATGGCAGTCTGCTATATAATAGCTAGATGACTGTAGATACACAGTAATTTAGTCAGGCTGCTTTGGCATCAACAGGTGGTAAATGCTGAGAAGCAGGAGCGAGACCGTTACCTTGATCAGGTCAAAACACTGTCATCTCAGCTGTCGGCTGCAAATGACAAACACTCCAGGCTAGTAACTGAGTATGAGAGAACACGAATGGAGGCAGAGACCCTCAGGCAAGAAAAAAGTGACCTTCGACTGGATCTGCATTCTTCCCAGGCCCAGGGAGATGCACTGAGGTAATTATATCATTTTAAGTCATTTTTCTCTATGTATTTTTCATTTTGAATCCTCTACCAAGATGTGTAGTTGTAGTTTTAGTTTTGACTTTCTTTTCTGTTTTCTACATCCTAAATCTAGACACAGATTTTTGTTATTTCAGTTTAATGAAGCTTAGCTTTATAAGTCCCCCCACATTTCCTTCTTCCTATTTTTTGCTTTGTCATCAAATTCATAGAAAACTCTTGTAAAAGAATTTAGGTATACAGACTGAAAAGGAAGATGTGTCTGTTTTTTTCAAAAAAATTATTAGGTCAGAAAAGCAGCAGCTGTCAGCACAACTTGAAGATCAACGTAGCCAAGTCGAGCGCCTTCGCCATGACCTGGAACACACTCGCAGGCTATTAGAAGAGAAAGTCATGGAGGCTGGAACTCTGCGGCTAGCTGTAGAGCATGCTACTATTCAGTTGGAGGAAAAAGAAAATATCCTGTCAACTGTACGCCAACAGTCATCCAACATCACCCATTTGATGGAGGTCAACACAAGGTAAGTCTAAGAAGGCATATTTATACATTGTTTACTTCAGTCATAAAGAAATGAAGCAGGTTGCTTAGGCTTTGTAAGACTTAAAAATAAAGAAATGCTAAAATGCTTCATTTTTGTTTGCAACTTTTATGTTAATTTTTGTGTTTTATATGTTTAATTACTTTCTTTTGGGTCTTTGTTTTATTTTCTTGTTTCTTTTTTTTGTGGGAGCTAAACTTATGGGATAGCAAATATGTGCTGTCAAATAATCTTCACCTTTTAGAAGTGATTTTCTTTTGTACTTCATATCTCTTTCATCTTCTTTGTAGGACAAGTGATAACATGCGAGAAGAGCGAGAACATCTTCTAAAACTAGTTGAAGCAAAGACAGAAGCTCTTGAAGAAATGAAAGCATCTCATGATGCTCTGAGTAAAAAGATGAAGCTTAGAGAGAAACGCATCAAAGACTTAGAAGAGGAGAGAATCAAGGTCATGCATGTGTGTGTGTGAGAGAGAGAGCATGCTATGTTTGTGTGTGTATAGATATTTGTAAGAGAAAGGCATGTGTGTATTTGCACTGGATATGCACATGCATTTTAACAAAAATTCTTGCATTCTTAAGTTCTGAACATAAATTTGAAGATAAATTGGTTTGGGGCCAGATATAAAGCTAACATCTTGGGCATAAACCCATTGTAGTGTTTTATTTTTTAGGAAACTTTCATTCCATGCAGTGCATCCAGTCTAAGCTAAATTTTGGTTGCATTTTTTATGAGAGTTGTGTAGGAAAATCCTGTTTTGATTCAGAATGTCTTACATATAAATAAATGTGAGAAATGTGCTCTTTTCTGTTATCTAAGGGATATAATATGAGAAATCTTGAATGTATCGTCAAGAATCCATAGGCACAGGTAACCCTCTGAGATAATAGGTTGGACTGGGTGAGGAAAGTGTTTTCTTTTAAATTGTGTTAAAAACATAGTAATAACATTATTTAAAAATCTCTGTTGACAAAATATACATGGTAGCAGTACATACTGCATTTGCATGCAGTTTGTTACTTAAATATTTAATTTTCAGGTGTTAGAAGAAGCTGGGATAAGAGCTCAAGAACTGGCTGTCTTGCAGCAGGAGAAAGATAGCATCTTTGCTGAACTAAGGGACAGTAGGATAGAGGTTGCCAAGATCACAGAGGCTAGGGATTTATTGAAACGGGAGATGGCTAAACTAAAGAATTTGCGGGCAAAGGAAGTGATGAAGCTTGAAACAAAGCTGAAAGGTAAGTGCAAGTCTTTTCATTAAAGATGAACCATGGAATTTTTTTATCAGACTTGTTTTTTTTTGTATAATGGTGTGTGGCCTCTAGTCGAAACAATTTTGTTTACCCATGTCACATTTACTTTAGAGCAGTTTACATTCCTAGTTCATAGTTTGGAGGCTCTCATCTCTTGGTTATGTAGTTCAGATTCTAATTGCAAAATATTACTTTGCAAAGGTATTTGTCAAATGAGTTCTTGCTACCTGTCAAACTGAAATAGTTGAAAATGTCAAGTATGAAAGAATGATGGAGACTAAGAAAGAAGTAGTGAGTTGCTTGCAGTTTATTAAAACACACACACAAACATTTAAGAAAAAGTTCACCATGAAACCTGTCACATGACAAAAGTTTTTTCTGTACTTGACTTATTTTTTAAAGTAAATAAGCACCACAGAAGATAACTATCAAACGTAACAGTTACCATACAAATTTATTTGTCCCAAAAAGCAATCAGAAAGCAGCTCACACAGAACTCATCAATAGAAAATCCATAGCATGATATCAACAGCCAATAACACCATTTATGTGCACCCCACAGATCATCACCATTTAGACCCACGTACAATCAATTGCTTCATACACACACCACTATAGAATTCAGAAATCATGTCTGAAACAGAAAAGGATTGCCTCCTTCTCTTGGTCCTTCAAGCAGGCACACTGAATCAGTGGAAAAATGGGACCTGGCAGAGCTCTTCTGATAAAATATGCAAATCATTTTGACTCAAATCTGTAGACAGGTATGCACATGGCCTTCAAGTGGCATTAAATATTTGTGTTAGCTAACTAGGGAGCCAGCTCGTAAATGGTCTTTTGTGGATGGAGGCATAATGCTTTCCTTCATTTTTATTCTTCAGAAGCAGAGCATGAATACAAACTGACCCAGAGAGCCTTGAAAAGCAAAGACTCAGTTGATCAAAAAGGTGGGTATCCAGAAAAGAATTGATTTCTCTGTCAGCATCATGTCCAGGGCTTTACTTTGAGCAACTGTTGCTTGAGTGTGACTGGAGAAATAAGTCTGTTCAAAGAGATTACTTAGAGACACTTTTACCTCAGGGCCCATAGAAGCTTTAATGAAGCTTTAATTTGTCCATCCTCATCAGATATTGCTGGAAAGTGGTGCAGGGAGTTTTGTGTTAATGGTGTTGCTGTCATCACCTGTGGTTCTAGCTATGTCCTAACAATAGCTTTTAATTCATTTCATTTATGTTTGGACATTGTAGAATAGGGCGACAGTTGTTTGATGAATTGAAACCATTGGCTCATTTGAACAATGACATGAAGAAAGTTGTGATTATAATTAAACTATAGCTGTTGAAATAGCAGAAGGGCCACAGAAGCTTGATAGTTTTTAAAGCATACTACTTTATACCATAGATATATAAAAAATAGTTTCTGGTGATAGCTGTCAAAGTGGCTGACAAAATACAGAAGGAGATGACAGCAAAGAGAAGTGAGGTGGACAACATGAGATCTAAACTTCGAAAACTGGAGGAGAAGTATGAGACATTAGCAAAGGTAAAATAACATTTCCTTGTTAAATGCTTTTGGTTCAGAGGAATTTTGAAAATTTTTTTTGCAATAATTTTTAAATGAAAGATTGTTTTAAAAGAGTAATTTCTGGAGAATGATTTAGGGAGAAATTCCTGGCATAATGGTGAAATTGACAATCAATTCTTGATAATGCATGGTATTTTTAAAAGGTCTAGCTGGATATTGTACACAACATCAGATGCTTACAGTTATATCAAGTGAATTTCTTTTCATTACCATTGACATATGCTTGGGACAGAGAACTGAAATAATAAATCTGCTTGTATATTCCATTTAAATGAATGCACAGGAGAAAACAATGGTTGAAAGAGACAAGGACAGCTTGAAGTCCTCACTGGCACAGTCTCTTCTTCACAGCAACCATTTGACAGAAGAGCTGGCGGCTAGTCAGGCCCAGAATGGTCAGCTCTCCAAGCAGGTTAAGCTGCTGCAGGACAAGTTAGAGAAGGTATCCCAAATGTAGTCTGCCCAGTTGTATGTGGTGATGCTTGTTCGCCCAAGATTTTCACGAGTGCCACAAAATCTGTTTCTTAAGTACCTCACCAGCTGTCTAATCTTCTATCATTTGGCCTAGAACAGTGCTTATTTTTTGCTGCTTTTCTTTCCAAGGTGCATTTTGACACAAACCAGTTTATAGCATATTTGAATATAAATTTTTATAGATATATACATCGCATTGTGCTTATATAGTGATCCAGTGTGCTTTGACGTTTTATGTAGTAGGTCTGCAAGTCAAATAGAGAGCTAGTTCATGATACCATCAGTAGTCAAGCTCATGCTCTTTCATTTTCTCTTTTCATATCCATTAAACATGTATTAGCCAACAATGCTTCAGAATACTAAGGCTTTACCTGCTGGTTCCAGCATTTTACCCTCCAAAAAAAGGAATCTGTACTTTATAGTTTTGAAGCTGTTAAGTATTGCACAAACCACCGATCAAAAAGTAATTCATTCTCTGACTTAAGGTGCCTTTTTATTTCCTTTAGAAAGGATTATGAAAGCCGTGATGGGTTTTGGAACTTTACAGTTCAGTCACTTTCTCTTAGTGAATGTTTCCATACCTGATCTTCCATTTTCACCTGCCTACAAAATTTGTGAAACATCGGGTCTTTTACTAAACTGATCCAGAGAGCTTTGATGATTTCTCTGATAACTACAGGAAGCCATCAAAAGTGCTTCATCGCAAGCTCAGCTGGAGCAGTATGAACAAGAGATTGCTACATTAAAAATTAGACATCAGCTGAATCTCAAGGTATTTAGTCTCACACTCAATCTCCTTATCACGGACTGTTCTATTGGCTTTTACTTAATGCTGGTTAACACGTAGGTCTAGCATGTCAGTGGTCTTCCTCTAATGCTGGTTCATCTTCAATATCTCTACTAATACAGATTTAATCATCATTGAGTGCCTGTCTTCTGAAAATCATTACTACTTAAAACTTTTTGTCTGTAACAAATGCACAGAAAAAATTACGTAAAAAATTATTGCTTATTTAGCTTTGCTTATAATATGGTATTGGTATCATTCTTATTAAAGTTAAATGAAGCTCTTGTGTATACCAATATTTTTTTAATTATACATGATGCTGAACTGAGGAATGTTAATTTTCTACAGAGAGAAAAGCAGAAAAGTAAATACAAATACTAAATAAGGCAATGAAATGAAGTCGAATTAAACCTGATATTATGAATTTACTGTGGCAAAAATGAGAACAGTAAGCTGCATGATCTTCAGGAAACAGAGCAGATGACACAGAATCGCGTGGTTCCTGGAGTGTCCTGGGTGGTTTCAACAGCTAACAAAGATAGTGGCACATGCAGTTCTTCAAATTCTCCCCGACTGACAGAGGGCAGCTGTGATACACCTCCTCAGAAGATGATCACCAACAAGCAGAAAACTGACAGCAACAAGGTTAAAATCTGAAAAGTTTGGGGCTTTGTTTTCCTCTTTTTTGTTTCAAGAACACATTTACATCTGCGACGTTAAAGCAAGCTTCAGGCATGGTTAAGCAGTTTCAAGCTTATCATCTCAAACTAGCTATATGATCTAAAGCAATTTAGATGCTGTTTGGGCTTTTACACAATGATTGGAGATATGCTCGCTAGTAATATTTTTTCTTACTCTCCTACTGAACCTTGGCTTTTTTGCCAGAGCAGTTGACCTGAGGTATTATGGGTGCCCATATGCTGAGATTGTGTGACTATGAAAATTTACGAGATCATGGATGATTTCTGTCAGGTGTTACATGCCACAGATATGTCCTGTTTTAAGAAGATGCCATGTGTTATTTTCAAGAGGATTGTGCAAGTTAGCATTAAAGATGAAGTCTGCCTTTGGACAGAAATTGCTGCTGACTTCTAAAACATGCTGTGAATTATGCCGTTTCACAACAACCTTGTCATGATCGAATTTGTGATACATTGTGCAGCAAACAGCAGACAGATACATGGAAGCAGGAAGAGAGTTAAAGGCCTTGTTGGGAGAGATGCGGCAAATGATAGTTGCTCAAAAAAAGCTGAACATGAATTCACGAGAGAGACCTCTATGGGCACACTCCTCACCTGCCCCAGCCAGAACTGACAGCTTCAAGTGAGTTAGTTCTGAGAGTGAAATTCATGTTACAGTGTTTTCTGTTACCAAATGATGGCCATTGAAATTTATTTGAAACTAGTTCTTTTTTGAAATTCTAAAAAAGGAAGTGTACTTACCAATACATGATATTCTTTAAGTAATCAGATTAATCTGGGAGTATTAATGGTATTTTTTAAATATTCCCACCCGTGAATGCCAATGTCTTCATAGCTATAACTCAATTGGGTCGGCACACCCACATTGAATGAGTTAAGTCCACTTCTTTGTGGAGTCTAGATTACCTCACTGACCCCAATTTATCTATGTCTCTAGTGATTTTACTTTTAAACCCTGTACATAAATATTGGTGCTCCTTAAGGGACAGTACTCTCTCTTTTTTTTTTTTTTGTCTTGTATACGGCTCAGTGTAGACACAGAAATGAAGACTGCCCACGTTTTAATTTTCAGACACTGGACTTAAGGGACTGATTTCCAACAATGACAACAAAATGAAAAGACTGATCACTTTGTTGCATTATGTGATGATAATTATAGAGTTGATTATTGATTTTAGGAAAGAGGGTTATTTTTTATAAGAAAAATAAGTTATTTAAGTTATTTAGTAAAGCTATTAATAAGTTATTAAAGGAGAAGTAGTAAAAGACTGGAGAGTTACAAATATTTAGGCACAATTATCTATGATAAACTTACTTGAAAAACTCATGTACATGATGTTAAGAAGAAAGTACATAGCCACCTGTACTGTCTGAGAAAGCTGAAGTCTAGCCTGCTGGGCTTGGGCACACTGCCAAGCAGGACAAGCATTAACTGAACAAGAACAAAAAATAAGCAGGAGGAGCAATTAGGAAAGGGCAGAACAATATAGAGACAGTGTATGACAAGGATTTTAGCCTGTGTAGATGTTTTATGTTACTGTTGGCAAACAATTTCCTAACAAGGATTAAAAAAGATATTTTACATTGTACATTTGTATTTGTTATTTAACTGTTCTGGGACTATTAATATAAATGATATTTTAGTGCAAATGATACATTTTTATCCACAAACCAATAAAGCAAAAGAGAAAATCATTCATCTTGTTCTAAAAAAAAGTAACTAAATGTTAACCAATGTTTGATTTATTATTTCATAATTTCAAAAGATGTAAAATAATTTACCAGCAGAAGGTCCAGAAGCAGCTCCCCAGACAAAGGACATCATAGAGTAGCTCCCGTGGAGTGCAGCCGGTCCCTGACCAAGTCGCACCCTCTTCAATCCGAGATCTCCAGCATAACAGCGGGTAATTTTATTTTGTACTTCTCTTTGTGTGTGTGTGTGTAAAGTTTAAATAAATGGTGATAAAATTTACAAAGTGCCTAAAATACTGGTATGCCTTAGAAAGTAGAACATCTGTTGTAATCAGATTAATTAAAGTTTTTCATACTTTCAACTAAATATGGTTGCATAATTGTAAAACAAACCAGTTTGCACAAAAACTTTCATCTGCTGTTTCGGGTCTTGAAGAATCTTGCATGCATGCACAATTGTTACCTAACTCTTGCGTCTAAGCCTTGTTCTGCTTGAAAAAAAGGAAAGGCTACAAGAATGTGCACACAAATTTTTATGTTCAAGTCTCTTTATATAGCTTTCACAGGTTGCTGAGAAGTCAGAAACTTCACATTCAGTGACCACAAAACAGATAAGCAACAGTGAAAAAACTGTGGATGCCACAATGCGGTTTATTCAAAATATTTCACAAAAGAGTGCTTCATGATAGGGTGCTGTATGTGCAAGGAAAAGGGGCGTTCCCTGTTTGTCACATCTTGAGCTGGATATGAATGACATGGCTCACCTAAAAATGTTAAGAACCTCTTCAGAGATCCCAAACTTAAAAAAAAATTTTTTGGGGATTCCATTTTGTATTTTTGATAATAGATGAATCTTGCTTAAAAATTAAAAAGGCTTGTTACATCTAGAATCGGTGTTACATTAGCGTTAATTCATAAAACAAAGGAAAAATCAGGTATAAAAATAATGAAAACAAAAAAATATATGTGCAGAACATATAATTGTTACTTTGTACATGCCATAGATATATCTGAATTGTTTTACGTATTAATAATGTTGTTGGTGTCATTGCACTTGTTTTGCTTTACAGGCGGCAAGTAACAAAATTATTGTGACTGTGACCTACTACAATTTTTTTGTGTATATACAATTTTTTATGAATTAAATAATAAAAAATAAATTTACGTCATCTATACCACTATGTACTTTAATTTTTCTTTTTAAAATGGGCTACCAACTAAAGAGTGAATCGTGAAAGTTTAGTTTTCTCAGAGCTACTTAAACATCAATACTTTTAGAGGAAGGGGATAAAGTGGTGTGTTAGAAAAAATGGTGTGGGACTTCAGTTAAGACATGTTCTCCATATTTGGGGAGGTTGGTTCGATGTTGATGTGTGTCAGAGAAAGCTCCCTTTGCAGAGCTTTTATTGTGTATGGCCTTGGTAGATATGAATAAAGGTGAATATCAGAGACTCTGTCATATACCAATATAATGGAGGTGGTAAATAATAGAAGTGTATCGCATCATTTTTAACATCCTTTTGAAAAAGGTTTTTTGATGTTGAATTACTTCTCAAGGCATTAGGCATTCACTCGAATCATTGGATGGACTTCATGTGGTCCATTCTGATATCTCAGTTGTGCATCTATGGTGGTCAGTGCCACATGTATGCTGGGTTTCAATGATTTATCCTATTTATTGTAAAGTCTGCACAGGTTGGGCTTACACTAATAGTTTTGTGAACAAATTTGTAATTGACAGTGTTGTAAGCTTGGTGAGATCAGGTTCTTCATGAAACGAGAGAGTTCTTCATGAAGAGGAGATACAGCAGAATACATGAAGCACCAGAAAATGGAGATGAAGCGATTAGTTAATGCGTGAAATCTGTATCATATTTTATGTAGATACAAACAGGGTTATTTTTGTTTTGGAAATTAGTACAGGATAACAGTAATATAAATTTGTGCCTTCTGTAATAAGTGTCATTAAAAAAAGAATGTTGGGAGAGACTGATGCTGCTAATATATATGCACCAAAAGAGTTTTAGCACATAAAGCATCTTTCTAGTGATGATCATGTAATCATTCATCTTCAAAAGGCAAATAAACGGGTAAAAATTTATAATTGCTATGACTAATGTGTGTATTTTGCTGTTAAGACATTATACCTTTTAAAGCTTTATTTTGTTGTTGTTGATTTGGCAATTCAGTATACACTGTAAACTATCCCCAAAACATTATGATGTAAATTCACAGCCACTTGATGTTTTCTTGTGCTTTTCTCCCATTAGGTACAAGGTCTAATCCTTACTCACCCAGCAGACGCAGGCGAAGCTTATCTTCAGAAGCTGACTCACAGGGATCAAGTTTTGTGTCTGGGAAAAGCCCCTCTATTTGTACCACTCCACCTGCTTCATCAACCAGTCTCTCTTTTGTGCTGCAAGGTAGTTTGTCTTCCTGTGCCACATTTTCTAATACTGACTGCCTGTGGTGACTTAAATTGTGGACAAAAACTTAGAGTTCTTAGCTCACTAGCTGATTTGTTTAAATTTATAATGTATTTTTAGTGTTTAATATTTTTCTTTAAATATTTTTAGAATATTTTTCAACATTAAATTATGAGATCATCATGTTTATGAAGGAGGGGACGGACTATTTAGTGTGCCAGACACCCAGGAACTATGTCGCCGACTCGAGGAGAAGATTTCTCATCTCACTCGCATGGGCAATAATCTCCAGCAGGAAAATCAGGGTATGAAACTCTTGGCATGTTATAATCATTTCAGCATGCTAGCTTCCCTTCCATGAAAACAGCCTGAAAAATTGCTAGCGTTAATTGATGACTGTATTTCTCACCGTAGTTTCTCTGCGCTGCTGGTCATCTTTTCACCACATCAAATGCTTGACACACATATAATGTGTGCAGACCACACCTAGGTGGATAAGTAAGTATCCTGTCATGTTTTCAGCATGCAGTCTTGCAGAACCAATGGTCGCACCAGCTCTGTTTATCCATTTATTATTCTGATGGAAAGGAGGCATCACAGGTTGTCATGAATATGATGAGAGTATATCTATTATTTGTTAGTGGCATGGACATAGCAATAGTGCCTATACAGCGTATACATTGTTATATATACATATGTGTGTATGGAGAAGTGATATGTTTATTGCTCACAGTTACTTTTGTTAAAGCCGCTAAGTGTATTTTGCCTTTACTTTTTTTATTTTTCGCCGTACATACAAATTAGTAGATTAAGAATACATGCAGGCAAAGACGTAAATCAATAGAAATGGTAATGAAACGAAAACTGAAAAATCGATCTATTTAAGGTCCATTTTCAGACAATAACAAAGCTTAATCAGGTCGGATTTATTTTTTAGAGAATGCGTTGTCTTTGAGAAAAACTAAAACTTTTAGATCTACTTTATGAAGTTGTAAAAGGATGCAAAGACTCACACAGCTCTGCAGCCTCCCACTTATTCTCTAACTTCTTTTACTTCTGGCCTTTGTGACAATCTGTCACTTGATGTATCTGTGCATATATGTGCACGTATATGTGCAAGACAAGATTAGTTAAATTAATTATGTTGTCCTGGTGAAAAGCTGAAGGGTTCTTATCTGTAATCTCACCCCCTCCCTATTTTCTGTCCCTACGTACAGGCCTGGCAGCTTTGCCGTAAACATAGCCTTGGCTGTTGGCTCAGCTTTGTAAAACATGTTCCCTTCCCCCAACTCTCTCTTTACTCTATCCGTCTTCCTCTCCCTCTCTACCAGCCTGTTAAACGCACGAGCGCGCGCGCGCACACACACACACACTGCCGTTTCCTTCCCATTCACTCTCATCGCTTCACATTAACATGTACGCAGTGGTAATGTTCGATTCTTTTGCATACCTACGTGTACGTGCAATAGGTGGGATGTGGGATGACACCGACGAATGCGGGCGTAGTGAAAGAGATGTGCGCCTTGCAAAGCATATCAGGGTAGCTGTACATCTGATCCCCTACGCCGTATAATGCCGTGAGTGAACCCAGTATCCCTCTGCGACATTTAGAAAACTAAAAGGACAAGGGACACAGATCAGGGGCCAGTTGCACAACACATTTCTAATTTTAAACACTTTTAGGCCTTAACTCTATTTAGATAATTAGTTTAAAATGCACACCACAATTTTTGAATTTTTAAAATTTAAACTGCTTTAAATAAGATAAAGTTATTTAAGTCTGACTTTCCGTCCTGTCAGTACAATTTTTTGTATGTTTTTCTGCAATCCATCAAAATGGCTAAAAAGAGATTTTGCTTCTTTAGAACAGTTTTAAGGTTTAGAAACGTGTTGTGCAACTGGCCCCAGGACGCACGAAAAGTAATTTATCTTGATGAGTTCTCGTCAGAGGGGAAACAAACAGTACTAACTTTTCTCTTTTAAGCAGGTTAGCATGTCAGTAAAATTGACAGTTCTTGAACGTAGAGGGTAGATAGTAGCTCATGACGTTCAGATTAGGTCAAAGGTGGGGCTGGTCAGGTTAGAGGAACTCTTCGCTGCAAGAGGGAAAGTCCTAGCATAATGGTGGGCATGATGATTCCTAACCGATTCTTCGTACTAAGCCCTGATTTTAGATTAGACCCATACTTTTCTTCTTCCTTATCCTTCAAAGAACCTAAGAGCCTCGTCTGGTCTCACCCACTCACCCATCTGTTTCCTCGGGACAGTATAGAGCCCCTCTTGTTGCAAAAGGGTGGGTCGTTTTGCGACGTGATGAAATGGAGACGGCCAAATGGATCCTGTCTGGTGCATTTGCGTGTTGTAAATCTTAGGGCAAAAGCCTATAGTCGCTTCACTGCGAGAATCCCTGATATATGGTCATGCAGAAAGAGCCTTCTTGCAGGGATGTAGCTCACTTTGCAACGGCTTTCGCAGAGTAACCCACTCTTGCAAGTACAGTGCTATGTCGCAAGAGTACGTTAGGGAAACGCCTACATAACTTCCGTGGAATGAGTACAGAATCCAGCTTTTACCTTTAAACTGAGACCTGTCAGTTTGTTATGGCAAGAGGAATATTTATTGTTGTGTCATAATCAGTATGTTTCCTCCCTCCTATTATCATGCTGTCTTTTTTCAGTGTAAAATAATTTATTGTGCCACTGTGTTTTTTATCTGTCTTTTTATGCGAAATCTATGTCTTTCTCGTCATCCCAGTGGTGTAAGCGTGCCTTTATTTTTTTCTCTAATCCAACTTACCATATATTTTGATCTTGCTGTATTTCTGGAAATGCTGTCCAGTTTCCTGTTCGTTTCCTGATTTTCCCCAAATCTGCCATTGTTTATTTACTTTTTTTTTTTTTACTTCGGCGAATCACCTATGACTTTCATCTTACAGGAAGCAATGCACTGTGTTTTTGTCTTGCTATTTTGAATCAAATTTCCTTTTCCCGGGCATTCTGTGCAAATAGCCCTTTTAAAAAAAAAAGTTTTCTGTCTTCTGCAGAAATGGCCCAGTTGATCTCGACACAAGGAGAGAAGCTGGAGTTAGTTCGCAAGAACGAGCGGCAGATGAGTGACCATCTCAGATGACCCTGCCGTCGCCGTCGCTCCCTGGGGGAGTCTGCAGTCCTTGGCATGTTCCTACGTCTAAAAACCCAAAGACAGATAACCCAGCGGCTCGTTACATTTAACCCCTTCAGAGCCTATGCGTGTGTACCTCAGGAAGATTTCAAACTGCACGCAAGGTTGAAAACTTTGGACTCGAAACTTTTGTAATCACCGTTAAAAAAATAACACTGACTCAACCAAAGACTACGTAAGTTTATTTAAAAAAAGATACTTGATAGCATGTAGAAAGATTTTAAACAGCGGTTGCGTGTCAGTGCACCTAAATTTTGTTTTAAATTGGTATCCTGTTAGATGCAGTGATGATGGTTGTAGACTGTAGACAATGAGTGCTATTTTCCCACGACACTCCTAAAGTGTTTGAGTTAGCTGTAAGGACATTAACGTCCTTCCGTGCTTTCCGTCTGAACCAATGAGCGGTGTCAATCGCAAATGTCACATTATTTTGCTACCTCGGAAATTATCTCTCATTGCCCCCAGCAAACGGGACTTATTGCTCACCAAACTATGGATATGATGGCTTAAGAAAACTTGACATTCCGCATTAGTAACCTTATTGCTGTTGGAACTGATGCTTAAAAACATTATTTTAAAGTTTGATCGTGAATAATCTCCTTTGGTTGTTCATCTAGAGAAGTTGCAGACAATTGTGGACAACCTAAGTGGGGGGTTTTCTTATTTTTTTCTTTGCGTTTCTCCACCCCCACTTTTTATGGGAAGTGAGACAAATAACTGTTGTAACTGCATGCGACATTATAAGTTGTCTGCCGTTGTTTAGTAACGTTTACCATTCGCGTCGAAATTCCATGTCCCCCCCCCCCTTTTCAGATCGCCGCAAATTCAGCATAGCATAGATCAGTGTCTCGCTTCAGGGGGCTTGAGGCGAAGGTACATTACAGCCTCATTTGTCCGGCACGTCTTAGCTGCTGATATATTATGATGGCAGTATTATCGCGTCCCATGTTTTGTTTCTGCTTCATAAGTGCTATGGTCGCTGAGACAAAGCAAGGCTAGAAAAAGGGAATAACAACCCAAAAATGTAGATTGCTAGACAACTAACAGTTCTTTCCTGGGTGTTCGTGTATGCTGACGTATGTACGTAACGCGCCTTGAGCACTGTCATCGGTGGCGGGGAAAACCGCTCTTCCTTCTTTGCTGCATTCTGCTCCATCGCTGTCGCCCTTTTTACGATCGCTCCTTCTACCATACTGTCGTTTTCTCTTTCTCTGTCTTCTTCACTCCCTCACATACACACGCACACACACACACACACACACACACACACACTTACACAGAGTCATCGTCCTTCTACATTACAGTTTGTGTAGAAAAGCAGTTTGGAGGCATCGTCCTTTAGTCTCCGTAATAATGGCGCTAGTTGGCGGCATTAACTTCGACCCTACCTCACCACTAACAGGCTATGAACCTTGAAGTCTGTCATGTCCAGACTGTGTACGAGGCAGGACGGAGGTAGCCTGTCGGATGCTTAAAATACTGATTTTGTCTGACACTTCCCCGTATTGCACTGCTGTTCTCTGGGTTTTTCGCACAAAAGTGAGTAAATAAGGGCTCCGAGTCAATAGTCCGCTTCAGCTGTAGGTTAATGTCATCATTATTCTCTTCCTGCTTCCCTCATCTTTCTGTACAACCTCCCCCCCCCTTCTCCCACCTTTGCTACTCCCACGCTTTGTATCATTCACTATCACGCACGCTCTTTCACACCTGCATGCTTTATGATAAACCGCGGGTGTCCATGTTCACGAACTCACGAATGACATCCTTGTACAGATTCGCTGTCCTCGATAGTCGATTTCCCTGCACCTCTTGTACACCTACCCACCCCCAGTATTCCTACCGCTGTCGTGCCTTTTCGGCTCGTGTCGTTGAAAGGATGGCTGCAAAAGCTTTGCCTGTGTCGGAGTCGCCCACATTCCCTGGGCAGCCAATCAGGGCGCTAAGAAAGTTTACTTTTCGAACACAGATCTGTGGACCTTTCAATCCACTTCTTCCCAGATCTTCTGGAAGCTGTGTAATGGAAAGATTAGATACGTCTGCCTGGCCAGAAAAATCAATCCCATGCTTGCGCGCTTTGCTTTCTGCTCATCTCTGGAATCGTTGTCTTAAAGTTTAGAATAGGGGATCGAACAGGGGTAGGTAATCGTAGGGTATGTGCAGCAAGTATGTGGAGTATTCACCTCAGTCACGGAATTTCTCTCTCTCTCTCTCTCTCACACACACACACACACACAAGCGCACGTGCATATGCGTGCGTTGGATTGGACAAACTGTGCAAATGATACGAGAATAGTGCTGATGGCTGTCTGGTCGAGGGACTGAGCAGGTGGGGGTGTAAATAACACGTGACATGTCGTCTGCCAGACGGGTCTGGGCCGTCTTCTCGCCTCGGGGCGCCTGGAAGGCGGCCATGCGTTAACAAGAACGATATTCATGCCGACTCCTCTACGGATATAGTTTGTCAGCTTCTTATTGCCCGCTGTGACCTCCGCATCCTCTCTTGAAGAACCTCTTCTTCCGGTTAGCCGCAATATACTTCTTCTTTTCTCTTTCTCTCTCACACACATGTATATCAAAGAAATTTGCATTTCTCTCACATCTTCATCGCTCAGTCTTTTTCTTTTTTCTCATCTTTTTCATTCTTCTCTCTCTGTCTCGTCTCTCATCTCAATGGAATTTTTAGTTTTTAATCCCCCGTCTCTCTCACATGAAAAATTGTATATTCCCTCTCTTAACAAAGGAAGAAGCCGCTTCATCTGTCACAGCAGGTGGACTGTCTCTTGTCTTGGAAACAGCGCAGGGCAGGCTTCGTGGACACATTTCCTAATGCTGTCACTTGATGCTGTCTTTCGGCCACAGACATGACACGATTTTTCACGTCACAGTAATCTACACCATTTCTATCCCCTATCCACCTCTATTCATACTTGTGAGCGTTGACGATTAAAATCCGAATGCTTGCTCGCAACTTCCCTTTTTGCTGAAGTTGTTAAAGGGAAATTTGAAGTCTGGCACTCAAAACGGATTACGACCCGGGTCGTCTGAAGTGGTAATGCAGCTATTTGGGGAAAGAAGATAGAAAAAGGATACCTACGGACATCCATACGCCATTTTCTAATGCGTTCTCGACCGTAATGAGATTGAGGCGTGGCCCGTCGTTTTTGTGGCTTGTGAATTTACTCACATACGCGCGTGTGTGCACGTGTATGAGAGAGAGAGTGAGAGCCTCCAATTTCTGGGTCGCTGTCTCTCTCTCTCATACACGCAGGCAGAGCCAGTTCACAAGTGCCTGTCTCCAACAACTTGTGAGAAATTGCCTGCAATTTTGTTTCGAACCTTTGAAATGGGTTCCCTTTGTGGCAGTAAGGATATTTTTCCATGATGCTGGAAATAGGTAGTGTACTAAGGACTGCAGACTTGACGTCGTCAAGAGTTATTGTCGTTTGGTGCTCTGCAGTCACCACCCAGCCTCCTCCTTCCTCACCATCTTTGCTATCCCATTTCTCTGCATGTTCTAAATATTTAACGCAGAGTTTTGTTAACCTCCCGAAAGGGATCATGTTAATAGCAATATACGACAATCGAGTTGATCAAAAGAGCTTTGTAACTGCGTTCACACGATTAATGATAAGTTTATGGGGCGCTTGCTAGCCTCACGTAATTGCGACGGTTTTTACGTCGCGTTTACGTGTCCGAAAGCAGCTGCTAATTTACAGAATAAGATTATTTCATTTCAGCCTCAAACAAGTATTTGATTTTGCGTCTTCGGGAAAACAACAAACGTGACATATTGTTTTCCTTTGATCCTGTCTTGCACTCTCATCATGTTGCACATCTCTTTATCAGCTGCTAGTGAGCCGAATATTTTGGTCGAGGAAGGTTGGTTGAAAGTACAGTTGGCCCTTGGTATCTGCGGGTGGTAGTAGTGCAGAACCCATGCGAACGTGGAAAATTCTCTAGTAGCTCTGCCCCAGACCTTAATCCTTGATATTGTAAACCATTTTTAACAGCTTAAAAATAGACAATTTCTCGGGGGAGGAGGGGTTCTTTGGTAGTTTTTACAGTTTCTAGTCTATGCGCGTCTTCTGCGATTTGTTTACGGTAGGTTTAAAACTTTAAAAAAGGCCATTTAACTATTAAGGGGAAACCCGTGAATAATCAAAGCTGCAAAGTGAAAGCCGCAAATGCTGAAGACCGACTGTCCATGCACTAGCTTGCGTCGCTTTGCAACCGAAGAGATTTTTACCAGGGATGGTCGAATTAGGTTATTTGTCATCGCGAAAGAAAAAGAAAAAGTTAGAGCTGGTAGAAGACTGGGCACGTCTGCTGTCATTGCTTCCCTAACTTTTAACGAGGTTGAACTGGCTGAGCCAGTTGACTTACCCCACTCTTTCCCCTTTCAGTGTTGGTGAGACTACTGTTGGGAGAATCTTCGATGTTGTCTTGTGAACTGGTGTAACTAATTCTGCAGCTTACTTTCCCTTTCACGCACAGCTGCTTGTCTGTCTCAATTAGTCTGTAGGCTCGAAAGAACCCCGCTTGGCCATTTTTTTTCAGCTAACCTTATTCTTTGATATTTTTTCGTCACCGGTTTGATGTCACCGTATCTTATGTTTCTGTTAATTATTACGTGGAACTGTACAATAACAGTAGATGGTTTGTTCCTTGCACATATGTCACAGAAGGCAGTAAAACAATTCACAGTCCTACATCGCACAATCCCAAAATTGTGTAAATCGATTGGTCCGATTTCGGTATTGACCTGTGCTATTTTTTTTTAAGTTGGGGTCAGATTATCCTGTGGGTAATTGACCTCTGTTTATTCCATACAGAGAGAGGTGCGTTTTTACTTATCTTGTCTTAAAAGTACCGTTCCGTGCAAGGACCAACATGAATCCTGCCCAGTTTCTCACTAAGGCATAGAAGAGAAAGTGCCCTTTTTAATATCGTGAAAAGCACATGAAATACTATAATAATATTGATAACCAAATTTGTAGAGCGCATTTTCTCCTGTGGAGGCGAGCTCAATGCACTGTACTTGAAAGGCTACCAACCAAAAAAAAAAAAAAAAACCGACAGTCAACCATATAACAAAGAAGCACGAGAGCCATCAAACAGATGCCACTATGACAATCATGAATGATGGATAAAGACGAAAAACTAAGGAGAGAGCAGAATAGTGAGCTTGATTTTAAAAGATATTTCTTAAAGATATTTCTTAATTTTTTTTTAGGCCGGACTTAAAAAGCTACAACGTTGACACCGTTTGAGAAAGGGCCAGGTAGTTCCAATACTGGAGACTGACCAGGACAGTCTGGCGAATTTCTTCCTTGTGGTGCGGGGCCGACACGGGTGGTAAGGCGTCAGTAGCTCAGACGGGTATGCCGGGGCGAGGCCGTGAAGACAACGGTAGTACAGTGTGGCGATGTCGTAATCGGCAGCCAGTCAAGCTAGCGGAGGAAGGATGTAGCATGATCTATTTTTTGTCTACGAGCGGCATTATTCTGAACCCTTTGAAGGTTGTGCAGTAGGCGATCAGGTAGTTTGACAAGTAAATCGTTGCAGTAATCCACCCGGGACAACACGAAAGCAGAAATGACTTTTCCTAGATGCAGCCGGTGGCAGGAAGGATCAGATGTTAACGACCCTGCGAAGCTCAAAGCAGTTACAAACTGCACTGATGTAAGATAAGCTCATATCAGAGACAGTAAAAATAGAGCATGGCACAGTTTTTGCAGAGGCTATTCGCTATTGTTAGTACCTCAGCTTTTTCGTCATTCTGTCTTCCACAGGCTGTTATAATACAGGATAATGTTCTTTTTTGCGCACTTCATGTCTGGAACAAAATAAGACACAATACAGCATTTGCTGGAGATGTACGTCATACAGAAATGTTAATTCAACGATCTTTACTCGTCTCATCCGGTATTCTTCTTTACTTTTTATCTACGCATGTAGCGCGTAGATGGAGAGCTTGAGGAGGATCACAGCACGTTTGTCTGTATTTGTCAGGAAAAATGAGATTGCGTGTGTAACGATTTAACAGTTTTGAAATGTAACTATTTATCTTTTATCAAAGATTTTTCATCTCAGTTCGGGTTTGTGTGTGTATATATATATATAAGTGCGTATTTATATGTAATTGTTATACGTGTAAAGATTATATCGTAATAACTCCAGTTGTAATTAGGCTATAGCTCTACAATAAACGAAGTTAAAGCAATGTTTGTTGTTGATGGGGGGGTGGTAGCGCAGTGGTTAAAGCGTACGTCTGTCACCACACCCGTATTTTGTGGGATCTCTCTGAATGTGACACCTGTTTACCGGGCTGAGCGTCGGTAGTTATCTCTGGGTATAGCCTCTGTGTGTGTGTGTGTGTGTGTGTGAGAGTGAGAGTGAGAGAGAGAGTAGTAAGCGTGGTGTGCCCTCCCTTGTAGGAGGTATTAAGCGCTCAAAAATTTGCATTATTATTTTTTTTTTCTTGTTCTTACTTTTCTTTCTCCGAATCCGTTTGACTGTCTGATGTTGATGTCGCTGGCTGGATGCTGGTGAATTCTGCATGTAATTAGCAGGAAAGGAAAGCTGTCATAACGGACTAAACTCAAGATGGTCCTTCTGAGGCAACGTAAGTATCTAGAGATATGCTGTGTTTTTGTGGCAGTGACGGTCGCGTTAGAGTAATGAAAACACGCGAGAGCTGTTAAAGAGAAAACTGTATTTTCATATTATCTATAAGTTCGTGTTCTATATTATAATATAGGCTTAATGTGATGACATCAACTCATGCAAAACGCACACAACAAATAACACAGAAGAGCAATTCGGTCAAACTAGCGATTCATCGAAAGAAATGTGTGAGCCGACGGCTATACTACATAACCACCACCACCACCCTTAATTCACTAACTTGATTACCGACAAGTATTAGTCTCGATTTGTGCAGGAAACCTCCGCAGTAGCCTCCCTACTTAGACTGAAGGGTGATCGTGTGCGTCGGTGCACTGCTTCTGTTTACATTTCTTCCAATAGTCTGTTGACTGTGTGGTCCACAACAGCCGGTATTCGCTCACTGACATTGTCCATTGGAAAAGTAACCACAAAGTTTAGCACTTGTATAGTCAAGCTTAAGTTTGGTTTAACGTGGATGTGTGGGATTTCATCTATTTTTAAGTCCTGGGGTTTGTAGGTTTGATCGAACCTCCGGTTCGTAAGCAGCATTGGATACGTGGATTTTCTTCATCAGGTTTCCTCCCCGCAGTTCAAGATCGCAAATACATATAAAGAGGGGGAGAGAGTCTTCGGATTTCAGAGCCAGGCGGGCTACTTTATTTCACATCAGATAGTAAATTAGTTGACTTTCTTATCACTTTGCAGCGGCTTTCTGGATCACTTGAAGACTCGAAACAGCTGGAATCTCGGAAGAATTATCCGAGATATTTCCTCTATCACTGATCCCCCGCAGTCTAAGGAGCGTCTTGAAAGGGTTAACATGATAAGATGTGACAGAGGTTTTGCTAAGAACGACGTTACAGCTGGACTTCCCGCTCTTGCTTATCGACCAGTCTGAAAGTTGTCTGAAAGAGAAGGAAATATATATATGTGTGTGTGTGTGTGTGTGTGTGTGCCCGCGCGCGCGCACTTCGCTTGTCACGAGATTGCAAAAAAAAAAAAAAGCTTTGTACGGATTACTTTATTGTGTTCTGAAGACACCACCACAATCACCGCTGCCTCCACAACCACTACCACGACAGCCAATCATCATCATCATCATCATCATCATCAATCAATAAATCAACCAATAATCATCATCATCATCATCCATAGACTCTTTGTCTTTGCTTTTTTTTTCAGCGAGATGGTCTTTTCCTTGTCTGTCCGTCACGTGAGGTCCAGATTCTGAAGGCGTCAATAGCTGCAGTACAGAGTTAACATTTCTTGCAATGATAACAACACGTGAAGCGAGCTAATCAACCGTGAGACGCACAGTCATTAGCGCAGAGTGAAACCTTGAATAGCTGAAAGGCAAACAGAGTTACTAGGCCAATTAAGATTAAGGACACGTAAGAAAAAAATGGAGAGACGAGAGCAAGAGAGAGAAGAATGGCACGCATATTAAAAATATTTTTTAAAGCTCCAAGTATTGTCCCTATTGTGCTTTGTGATATATTTTTGCTGCACCGAGGTCCAGTAAGGATGCCTCTATCGTCTGGGTTTTTGTTCGTCTGGAAGAGGCCGCCTGCTGCTGGTTTCTGCAGGCCGGGAAAAGGGAGAGATTACTTCGCTATTTCTGCCCACCCTCCTTTTTTTCCCACTCCCTCCCAAAGCCTTTCGCGATTCTTTAGCTCACCGATCTTCATTACAGATGACACTCACGCCAGCAGTGCCAATGAAAGTTTGACCACTCGATTGCAAAGAGAACAAATCAGAGGTGGCCACCTTCATTGGTAACTTCCACCTGGTTTCTTGGTCGAGTCCGTACAAGCCGTCGCAGCTGTGGATCAAACGCGCTTCATAACCCGTCGATGCCAGACGTTTCCCCTCGGTTTGTCGGATGTGACCCTCTTGGGTCGCGTTGTCGGCCTTGACACGCAAAACAGCTGTCTCGGGACGTTATGAGTAGTCGCTCTTTAGCCTATTTTTTATTTTTCTCGAAAATTGTGTTGGTTGCCAATTGACAGCTTCCATCTATGACCTCTCTCTCACCTTTCGACAAGCTGCCGAAAGCATATTTCATCATTTTAACGTTTTATTTTCCGACTTGTTTGCCCTTTGGGATAGATTCCGGGCTCGAAGATGAATCTCAGAACCTACTTCTAATCCATTTCTCTCTAAAGATCCCCATAGTAATATTCTGTTGTATATTTTATCATTTTAACGTTTTATTGTCCGACTTGTTTGCCCTTTGGGACAGATTAGGGACTCGAAGATGAATCTCAGAACCCACTTCTAATCCATTTCTTTCTAAAGACCCATACCGTTATATTCTTTTTTTTAAATACATTCCTTAATGTGAAATTTAGCGCTCTTCTGACAGTAATACAACTGTATGACTTCACTAAAAATGTAGCAATTTATCCGATACGGAAAAGTGCACAAGGTGGATATCTCCCTCTTATTCGTGTTCTTTTTATTTTGCCGCCGTCTGTCTATCCCCGTCTTTAAGATTTTGTTGTGTTACTTCATGGTCTTAAACAATGTTTTCATACTTAAGGGCGTGAAAAGATTGCTTTCTTAAAATGTTTAAACTATCTTAGCAGCATTGTTGTATAAGAAGTGCAGATTTGATTTCTTGGACAAGCATTTTTCGGAAAGGGAGGCACCGTAGGTTTAAGAACCTATAAGCCATTGGCGACGACATAATAAAGCCCCCGAGTCTTATGCATAGTTGTAATTAACTTGACCTTTCCATTTAAACACATTTGGAGTTTTAGGCCACATGTTTCATTCGGGATATTGTTCCATATTTGTAGCTTTCACCGTGAAGTTCCCCGTAACAACAAAAGCTTCGGGCCGTACGCAAGGCGGGAGCATCTTGATTACCAATCAGTCTCGGAGGTCCTCAGCTGTTTCTAATGACAAAACCTTTGCAGTCTACAGCTAACCTTAAGGTAGCCTTTGCCTGATTTCATGGACGTCGCGGTTCCTACCCCACGAACGGCTCAGTACTAAAGGAAGGTCGGCATTTTCCAGAAAGCCAAAAGAGCTGGAGGGGTGCTGACCACGCATGCGCAGCGAGGCGAGCTGAAGATATCAAGCGTATCGGCAGTAGTGGATTTTCACTCATAACTTTTGTCTGCCTGTCACTTCGACCCGGTAGGTGCGGTGAGCAAAAAGGTCTTAGTCTCTTGTCTGTAGTTGTTTATGATAGAGACTGACATAAAAATAACATCCGCAAGCAGCACCGAATACTGAAAAAATATGGTGCCCATATATTTCAAGTCTTTGGCTATTAGGGTGATTGGCTGTTTGTGTCTATAGAGTCTGCAACGTAGTCTAACCATGTAACCAGAAGCCATACCCAGAGACAATTTTACAAGTGCGGAGGCGAGATCTGAACCTGGACAGCCCACGATAACCACTATTAAGGTGCGATTTACATTTGCTTTAATGGGCTACAAGAGAAGACAAACAGGAGAACGGGGAATCATTACCAGGCTCAAAGGAGAGACACACAGGAGATCGGGAAACCATTACCAGGCTCCAAGAAGAGGATGTTGACGATGGCAGTATGGCTGCACGTGTTTCATAAAACGGAGCGACTAAAATTAGCACAAATAACAAATCTTGTCATCTGGCATTCATTTTGATCATTTCCAGGAAATAATATCTTCAATATTGGTCATTTCACGAGCAAGTATTTCTGACAAAGTCTCAGACTACAAGAGTGCCTAGAATGAGCAGAATCCACATACAATACAATTCAAGCTACAGATATTACTTTCAGTTGGGCAGTAAGAGGCCAGTCATTGAGGCGTCTGAAGAAAGTAGGATCTTGTAGACCGAGAGAAGTGTCAGTGAGTGTGTCTGCAATCAGGTCAAACGCAGGGAAGGGCCTCTCAGCCAGGTCTTATGACCGCAACTGGGCAAATCGAGCTTTAGTGTTTCGACTCCGCTTTTCTCGCCTCAAAGGATTACGAAGGTTATTCAAAAGTATTCTCAAAAACAGTCACCGTGCGGGACGATGAAAAAAAGAAATGGAAATATGAGACGACGGTGAGCAATTTACATCTTGTTCAGAACTGCTTTCATCAGCACCTAAAATACAAACACACACACACACTGTCTCACTCTCTCACACACACGCACGCACACACACACACACACACACACACACACAAAACATATGCAGGCGCGCATTGTTTTCCCACTTTTGTGGCAGAAAACTGCTGACAGGTCAAATATTCACGATAAGGATTCCATGAAAATGATTTTAGTGGCGATAATGTTTGAAGAGTCAATGGTCAAGGAACCATTACTAATTCTGCAGTCTCTCTGTCCACCCCATTGCGTCTTTCTCTCTCTCTCGCTCGCACGTACGCGCGCGCGCGCACACACACACACACACACAGATGTAATGGAGCGAACGAACTTGGTAGTGCCTTTTCCTAAAAACGACTTCGTCACCTGGGATCATTAAAGAACTTTGTGTTGAGCCGAAACATAGTACTTGCCTTGCAAGTACTTAGTACTGAGTACTTACGTTTCTGCAAAATAACAGACCTGTATCATAAAAATGTATTTTTCATTTCAGGTTTTCCATCACAATTCTCTCATGACCTAGTTAAATAGCCTTATCCCTCTTTTGGGTGAATGAACCCTTTAGTGTAAGTATGGACTATCCCCGCGTTCAGTAGAACAAACTCTACTTTGCCGAGGGTACTCTGCGGATTACACGTTTCTCGACTATAATATATTTTCTGGCTTATGTAACAGACAGTCGTAACAGAGCATGTTCTGATGAGTGAGAGAGGTTCAGTGTTAAGTGGCGTTTTCACCACGATGACTATTGTCGAGATCACACACGTGTTTTTGGGTTCTCATGCATCTGCACGTCTTGTCTTTCTTTCAATTCACGGCGGGAACAAGACAGGGGTGAGACGCCGGGACAAGGGTGAGAATTAGGATGAGAGACGAAGTGGGGGTGGCGGCGGTGGGATGGTGCGTGAGGGGCGGAGGATGTAGTCCCTTAATCATAACGTTGTGTACTTGACTAGTTTACTGACAAAACTAATGATGCCATCATCTGCATGTTGGACTTCCACAATCACAGGCGTCTGTGATGTCATCAGGATGCTCAAAGCGTTCATTAGATGACGGGAAGCTCTTTGTGGCCGACGCTTTGAGGGAAAGACGAGAAAGAGAGGATCAAAACTGTGAAAACAACGCGACTTCTGAAGCGCTCACCCTCCACCCCAGTAACGTGGGCATTGTAATCACTGTATGTGTGGCTGGACAAAGAAAAGAGCATAATTAAGTATGACAGTATCACAAGTGATCCATTCAACGTGGCGCGAGCGCTGATACATCAAGTCGCCTGTCCGCCTCAAAGAGAGCGTCAATGAAATATTCATTAAGGGAAGAGGACCGCTTGAGTGGGCGTCTGTGTTAATGTGCGTTCTTTCTTTCTCTCTTGTTTTTGTTTTTCTTTCATTCATTTGTAGTCATCCTTTATTTCACTCTTCGTTTCATGTTTTCATTCATTCATTGTTTTTTATTTAATCTTCATTTATTATTATTATTATTAATTATTATTATTTCCTTATGTTTTCCACTTTTTGTCTTTGTTTTGTTTTTCAAATATTCTTTCTGTCTTTTTATTAATTATATTCATTTTCGTCTTTCATGCATTCATTTTATTTTTGTTCATTCCTTTTTTCTCTTTTTCATTCATTCGTTCTTCTTTTCTGGTATTGTTTTATTCATTCATGCATCATTCGACATGTTTTTGTTTTTCTTACATACTCTTGCTGTGCACACGCGGTGACATCTGCGTATGACCGACCATCCCCATCAGAAAAACGTAGTCGGTGTGTCGTAGGGGAGGGAATTGTGTGGTCTTTGAAGAAAGAAGAAAAATACGAGAGGAGTAACAGCTGCATCACCATCATGGGAATCATCGCTACCCTGCAAGTTGCGGCAGATTCCATTTCCGTCTGACTTTTTTTTATTATGACGGTCACAATCCTGGCATCCAGAGGCGCGTGTAGACTCACCTTTGATCAGAGTCAATAAACAGGTCCTCGCGAGAAAAATGTTTCTGTCCTCAAGCTCTGGTCTTCTTATTCACAAAGTGTTAGCTTGTGCTTGGCTAATCCGTGTATGCCTACCTTAAAATGTGTTAGCCTTGATTTCTTGTCATCATACAGGTTTATGGACGCATCCATCAAGACATTATAATTTTGTTGATTAGGCTTCAGCGTCTTAAAGGTATTGTTAAAGGTCTTAAAGGTATTTACAACCATAATCAAAAAACATACACGACAGTAATGATATCTTTTATAACAATGAAGCGTGTGAAAAAGTAATGATTGCCTGAATGGGGTCTTGAGAGAACTTTCATATATATCACTTTTACTGTAGTTAGAGGGGCTGTAGAACTGCCAAGTGTTAGTCGTGGAGCTGGTTGTGATGGTTACAGATGTTTGCAGATGGTTGGGGTGATGATGAAAATAGTATCTTTTGAAAACACTTCCTTTCTTCTAAGTCTTTTACGACTGTCACTGTAACTGCTCAGGGATCAATGGTCACCTAAAGGCAACAGTAGGAAATATGCATTATTCTAAACTATCGTGCATTTTCTTGTCTTAAAGCTACATCAGCTACCACCCGCTGAAAAAGAACGGAAAACCTACAAAGAGGTTTCCACAAAAGTTTTCATTACATACTGAATCGACACCGTCGACCATTCTGTCGGATGTGTCGTAATTTTCGTAAAAAGCGGCTCTGCGCTTTTATGTAAGGCAATCAAAACAAAAATAAGTATTCTGCTAGAGGGATTTTTTTCGTCTTTTATCTCTGTCATTTTCATCATGTTTGCAGTTCCTCGTAGTCTCTCCCATCTTCTTTCCTGTCTTTGGAGTTCCGCAGCGAACACCATCTCTGTGATGTTTCTCATGTGAGTCGCACTTCTCTGGGTATTCGTTTATACGAACTCTTGCATATTTGGCAAATCATGCTTGAATTTTACTTTTTAAGGGGGTAAAGTGGATGTGGGTAGGAAATCAAGCGGGCACATACCCACACACGTATACACGCATACATTCCTGCTCACGTGTTATGCGCCATCTTATATCGGTAGAGTACCAGAGCGTACCAGCAAGCTTCTGCCGCCACATCACGGAACTTTGAAAGCCGCAGCAGAGCTCTAATCAAATGACAAAAGAGCTTTGCCGACCTTCCGTCCCAGGTGGTGAAGACAGTTCAAGAGCACCAGCAGATCTTCTCGTTCGTCTTGTTCGGACATTCTTATTACATGTTCTCGGACGCACCGGAAGTCGTGAAGGCCATACTTGGCGATAGTGGCGTCGTCTGGTGGCTGGGAGAAAAGTCCGTATTTGTTGATGATGTCCTGGGCCAAGGACGAGTGTCTATTAACGCTGTGAAAGAACGAGCGATGTACAATTAGATGCACTAATTAGAGACTGTTGACAGAACGGGTTCTTCTTGTCTATTTGTCAGAATAAATTGTTTATTATGTATATATGAATGTTTTATGTATGGATGTACCATAAATCTGTACCATAAAGAAGTGGTGTATGCCTATTTGTGTTTAGAAGAGATATATATATATATATAGTTCAACATTTGTTTATTTCTTAAGACGAGTTTAAATTAAAGGTTGCGTTATTCTTCCTCAGGCCCTCACGACAGTGCCGCATTTTATTATTTTTGCTGTGTTACTCCAAAAAGATATTACCTGTTTACTTTTTAAAATATTTTCTTTATTTATTTATTTACTAATCATTATTTGTCATTATCATTTCATTCATTTATTTTGCTTACTTTACTAATTGTTGGCTTTCCTAGTGTTAAATAAGACTAACTTTTCTTTACTGGACTCAACAATAAAACTGCAAAACTTGTTGGGTTGCAAAATAAATTTTTCGAGACTATTTTGTTGTCACTATCTTTGGTGTCTTTAGGCTTGTCTGAGTGGAAAGATGCCCCTGCATTAGTGGCCTTAATTTTTCTGGCACATTTCTGTTTGTTTTCTGGTGTTATCAAATGACGGCCTTTTCATTCATCAATGTTTTATATAATATAAACACTTTTAGGTAAAGTTTTGTAAAGGCTATTATGAGAAGATTTAAAACAGTTCGTCCCTGAGTCTGAACGGAATAAATCTAAAACATGAAATAAAATGTTTAATATTGAAAATTCTGTTGTAATGTAACGGTTTCTTGAAATACAGCACAAAATTATTTCAAAAATGATAAGATTAAAATTTCTTCACGCTTTATTTTTTACAGTGAACTGAGAAACATACAGTGTTGAGAACGTTTTCATAGTTTCTCTTCACTTTGATATTGTATTGACGCAAGGTACATCGACTTTTGTAGTCATTTTTTGGATTAAAAACAAAATGCATTTTCTGTTGTGAATGCTTGCAGCAGTTTTTTAAGACTGGCATGTGACATTTACAAGGCTTCGAATAACTCTGCTCAAAACAAAACACTTTCTTTTTATCCATTGTTAATCCTAGCGGTCCATTTCAATCTCCGCAAACACTTCGTTGCCTTTCGTTGGAAACTGAAGTTAAGCCAACGGTGTTGTCATCTGAATAATTTAGTTTGCAAGCATGGATAATATTTGTGAAAGGCTGGTTTGAAAATACGGAAAACCTTTAATTATTTTCTTTTCTCTTCCAGCTGACGAAACTTTAGACAGAGGACAGGGCGGTGATGTGGGTATATTTCAGAAAATGTTATAACCGAAACAACTTGCTATATGCCAAATTTATCTGTTAAAACCTGTCCAAGTGGCTGTGTGCTAAATTTGTATATTATAACCTGAATAAAGCAAGATCAAGCAAATGCATGATTAGTCAGGATCAAGCAAATATATGCGTCATTTTAAATGACACTGCTCAACTTCCACTAAGAATCAAAGCTTATTCTCTAACGAAATATTTGTAATAATTTACCCGACACTCTGTTGTGTTAAATAAGGATGTTTTGGTCGAATTTTTCCCTAACGAAGTTTTCGAGAAACCTAGGAAAGTTTTCTTCGACGCTGAAAATGCCTGCGGTCTTCTTCTTATACCTTAATGACGTGCATTATACTTGCATCTTAAACACATTCTTGTGGGGCAGAAAACGTGGATCATACACATACTCTAAACACGTTCGACATATGTATGTGAAACACGAGCAACATACCTGTACCTTAAACACGTTCGACATGTGTACCTGAAACAAGTGCAGCATACCTGTACCCAAAGTCACGTAGCTCCTGTATCAGACGGCGGAACTTGCATTTCATGTCTGCCTCCCGCACACCGTCGCGTCCTCCGTTGCTGCGCCGTCGGCACTCGGCGCGTATCCTCTCCGGCAAGTTTCTGACAGTATACCTGCAGCAAGCACAAATCACAGGTGTGTCACGAGTCACAGATGGCAAGTCACAGATGTAGAACGAGTCGTTGCACCTCAAAGAGCCATTTGGGCGCATAAATTTTGGTCTCTAGGATCGGGTCAGCATGACATGAGCTTTAATCCTTTCTGCAAGACGGTTAAGAGTGCATGTTTTTTGAAGTGAACAGAAAAATAAAATCTTCTAAGATGTGCAAATTTTGTTTATATTTTCTCTTTTCTTTATGATGATCGACATTACGTGCAGCTTAGAAGATTCGCGGAGGAAAGATAAGAGATTTTCATCGAATGAAAGAAAGGAAAAGGAATGGGTCATGGACAAGAACGTCAAGAAAAGCAAAAATAACAACATGAAAACAACAAACATACAGAAAAACACAAAGAAAAACATAAGAACATGGAGAACAACAGCAACACGAAGAACAGAAAAATGAAAAAAAAACACAAAGAACATGAAGAAGAACACGAAGAAGAACGAAAAGAATATGAAAAAAGAAGAATGAAAACCAGAATAAGAACATACAGCAGAAATACCTATCATTTTCGAAGGCTAAATGGATCAGGTAAATGAATGCTAGCCTATCAAATATTAACAAGCTGTCAGACATGTTTGCTCTCAACAATGCTCTCACCTGCACTAAATGTGTGCGCTTCCTTTTTTCTAAATTATTGCCACACTTAGAGGTGGATTTTTTTCTCTCGCGGAGAAAAAAAAAACCCAAAAACTTAATGGTGCAAGGACTGAATATGTTTCAGCTAAGTTCTCTAGTGGTTTGTCGCTCACGCATGCGCTAACCTCATTCATAAGCTGCTCACTCAGCTGTACATTCATTAACCAAATCCCCCTTACCCCCTTCAATAATTCCAAAATCAGCCATTTTCGCTTGCTGCCCATGAACACAAAAAATACAATCTACTTAGAAATATGCATGATATCTCCATCAGCATGCCAGGGTATCGCGCATTGTAATTAACCAAGGCAGCTAGCTTCTATATCAGATACCGCTATAACAAATTGGGTGAGACTGATCGTAAGAAGAGTCATACGTCTTCTTGAAGATGTTTTAATATAATATGCGCTCATTGTTCCACTAACATTCAGTCTTATTTCTTCAAAAATCGGCAACACCATGTTGCCACAATACTTGGACACACAAGTGCAACTATCTTGTTAAAACTGCACAGACTCCTATCCCTTCAGCCATAATTAAGGCCGCCAAAGATATTGATTTTACTGGAGGGCCGAGGTCGTCAGGAACAACAGCAGGATTTTCAGAAAATTTACACCACGGACCATTGTTTATCTTCAAACGAAAATCTGAAGCAGTCATGAGAGCCAGAAGACAGCATACAGATGGTTGGACCAAACAAGCTTAAGACAAAAGTGACATACGTCATTCAGAGGCGGCCTAGTGATTGGTTGAAAGTCATGTGCCGTATACGTGATTGGCTATCATGACAGCTGTGAAGTCTTAGAGAGTTTCAGTGGCGAACACCTTACCCATAAAATCGATGGCGCTGGCTGGCGTGTGCTTTTGGTTCGTCTTCATTAATTAACGGGCTTGCAAGATTTTTCGGAGATTCATCGCCGAACACCTGAATGAAAGACAGTGGATTAAAGTAGCACGAAACAATTAGATCACGTTTACATATATAACAGCTTACTGAAACCATTACAGAAGACCAGACCTTGCATACATAAGGCTGAAAATTCTTTTTTCAGTAAGGTATTATTATAAAACATTCAATATATTCATAGCAAAGAAGACCAAACTAGAAAAAAGTGGGACTTTGGTTTTTTTTTTTTGGTGGTAGTGGTGGTGGTGGTAGGGACATAGTGATAACATAATGCAGGAACATATTTAATGAACATGGAGCAGCTGTACTCCTACGGAAGACAATCATCTAGTGTTCTGTCTCTAATTTTAATGTTTGCAGTACTTGTGGGTTACTGTCCTATAAATACACCCCGTAAAATATAAAGACATCTCTGCACACAAACACTCGTGTACATAACTATCAGCCCGCCAGACTACAGTTTTTTTTTAAATAAAAAAATTGTTGTTGCTCATTACAAGACACTAGTTCTGAAATCTTCCGCTTAAGAGATGAAAGCTTTCCAAAGGTTTCCAAATTAGATCTCCAAAGTCTGGCTAGATTCACGAATCGTACATAGCTTTTTCATAAGTTACCGGCTGCTTTCAGAGCGAGCTGCGTCAAGGCTCTGCAACCTACGAGACCGGATGTTAGCGATTGACTGCGCATGCGAACTACGGGTAATTCCATTTGCAAGACAGAAAGTCTTATGGACTCCGAACAATGGTAGACCAACGCTGACTCCCAAAGAACACAGTAAACACCGCAGGAGGGTACAAACCATCTGTATGATCCGTCGTTCCAACTGAAAGGCAATCTCTCCTAAGAGACAGGGAGGTGCGCTGCCGTCGCCAGCCTCTTGTTGCTGATGCCGGGCAGGAGACCTGCCCCGCCTCTCCTGCTGCTGGCCATCATCGCCTGGGCTGTCATCATCTAGCCGGTTTTGGCTAGAGTCCAGCTCGTGGGTGTAGCGGTGGCATGGCGATGCAGATGAAGCTCGGCTGTGCTTAACTGGATATGATAGACATGAAAATACGATAAACATGATAAACGTAAAGATTATCGGATGGTCAGATCACAGCACCAGGGTCAATAAGGGTCATGCAGGTGTGGACAAAAAGTTTCCTAGTCTTCAGATTAAGAAATCGTGTGCTTCAACTTCTGTCAGGCTGTGCGAGTTACGTTTATGGCAGTATATGATGATTTGTAGCTATAATGCAAGTGTAAGCAGTAAAATTCTTCGTCTTTAGAGCATTCGAAAGGTTTTTATTTCAACAGTATTTATTATGCATTAGGCCTCGAAGTTCGAGAATAAAAAATCACCTGCTAAAGATTCGCCCAGCCCTATGTCTGGAAAACTTCCGCATACTCAGGAAAATGACACCTGATTAATCAAGGAAGGTTAACAGAAGCAAAATTAAGCTTATGCTTTCACCTTAACACCACGAACCACGTCCAGTTCTCTTCTTCTACGCTTAAAGACTATGAAACCCTTTGTCTTTTATTGTATGAACGGGTGGCTTGTTGATCTAAAGGCAAGTATATAGGTTTTTATGCACATTGTAGTCTCCATAAAATTGACTGGAAAGCAGACATGGGTCTCACCAAGAATGGCGTAGTCAGTCTTACCTTTATGCGAGCTTTCCGCAAAAAGTTCGTAAAGATTTTGTATGGCGTCTTCTACTTTCTTGCATCGCCCTTCTCTGAAAGACCTGCTTCTTCCAATTTCCATTTGGAGGTCACTAACCGACCTCGGCATGCCACCCACCGACGACACCTTAGGGGAGGTGGACTTTGGGGAAGGCGTATTTTTGCAGCTGTCGAATCTCCTGTCGGCTTCGTCGAGAATCTTGCCAGTCCGGTTTGACGAAAGCCGGTTGCCACGCCAACAGCTGCGCACAGCGCCAGACCCTTGCTGCCTGGTGCTGTCCTCATCAGAAGAGGAGCTGCTACAATAGGCTCTCGTGAACGCGTCGCTGTTCGATGGCAGGCTCTTTGGCTGCTCTGTAGACGATTTAAATATTCTGCCAAAATCTAGAGAATCACTTGATCTTCTCTCCTTTGAACGCCGATCAGAAGACAAGGCGTTGGGGGTCGGACTTCTGTGTCGGCTAAGGTCCATTTGAGACCCGGATTTTAAAATGCCGCTTCTGAGGACTCGGTTTTTTCCCTCGGCCGATCGCTTAGGCATCGACAGAGAGGAAGGGCTTCGCCATTCTTCCGATTCTGGCTGGCATTTAAATCTGGAAAAAGTCTGCGGACTCGTGGTCAGCCTGTCGAGGTCCAGGTGCCCTTGCTCAGAAAGGTTTCGTCCTGCTGAAAGAGCGTCCATCAAATTTTGCTTGTTGAGGTAGTTCATCTTGGGACTAAAGGAACTGTACTGTCGGAAAACGTCGCGAAGTTCCATGAGTTGCTGCCTGCTTTCTTGTGTTGTCCTCGACGGTAGGCACCTCTCATGTTCACTGGAGCGAGGGGGCGTGTTCACTGCGTGTGAGTTGCATTTATCTGGTGCCTGGAAACCGGGATCATCACTCACCGAAATTCGTCTGGTGTCATCCTCAGGAGCTGGTAAAAAGTCGTGACGCACAATCAATGGCTTGAAGGAAGCGTGTCGCGTCTTGTCATCTGGATTAGTCCTTGTGATTGTCATGCTCACTGGAGGTTTCTTAGGCCCCTGCAGACACTCGCGACTTCCTCTTGTTTCACCTTCGAGAGTCTTGTATCTGGGGCTGCAGGACCGATCGTTCCGCGTCACTGGCATGCTCTTTCTGCATCCGCCGGTGTGACCCGCACTCCAAGAAGTACGAAGCCTGGGATTTCGGCTGCTGAAGTTGTCGCCTCGAGAACGAGGTGAGGTGGGACTGTTGCCTCTCTTCGCACCCAAGCTGATCGTCGTGTTCTTCTTCAGCAAGTTTTCGGTCATAGGCGGGTCTTTCCCACACGAATCCACGAGTAACGACGGGTCCTTTCTCGATAAACTTTCGTTGGGAACAGCGAGGCTGCGGTAATGAGTTTGATTGAGGTCCAGGCTGTTGCTTAAATCTTGACGCTCCTGTTTGAAAGCTTGGGCAGAGGAGATTTGAGGAAATCGGCCCAGCACAGCGCCAGGTCCAGTGTGTTTTCCGATAGACTTGTATATGTGAGATGCCACCGGTCGGCTCAACGGCTTCGTGACTTCACACTTTCGACCGCCGGCTGTGTCTTTGTCCCTAGAAGACAGCACGCTTCCGTTCTTCCTTTTGTAAGCAACGCCGTCATCATAATCGTCATTTTCGTCCGCGTCGTCATCAAAGTGACCGCCGTCGTCCACGTACTCATCGTCGGGAACCACCGCGTTGTTGGACTTGGCTCGGCTTTGAACATCAGGGGAGAGGTTGCGTCGGCGCTGCGCTTGCAGTTGAACTGGCGCTCTCGCAAGGCTTTGGAAGCCCTGGCGCGGCTGGACGTTCTCCGAGTAAGCAGAAAGCAACAGATCTCGCCCAGACCCATATAATGCTTGTCTCTGGGGACTCGGGAGCTTGAAGCGGGAGCGGGGTGGGCTCCCCTTTGCGACAGAAGAAATCTCGTGGCCGTTACGGCGTGGGGGACTCAGCGGTGTGCCAAGTAGGTTGTCTCTTCTTTTTGGTTGCCGCTTGGTGTTGATGTCACCCCTGGAGTAAGTCCCATGCCTGAAGGGCCATGATCGACGAGCCGATAAACCTATTATTGGTAAAGAATCGTTTAAGGTATTGACTGGGCTGATGTACTCGTTGTTGTTGCTGCAGGAGGGCCCGGAAGAAAGAGAATGGAGGGAAGGGCCTTGAGAGGAGACACAGCGGCGAAAGGAAGGAAGAGGAAGTGAGAGAGAACGCTGGTGTCGTCCTCTTGTTTCCTCGTGCAATTTTGCAAGAAGTTTGCTGATGCGATTTCCTATTCCTGAAAAACAATTGTAAACTTCTTTATTCGAAATCAGATCCACAGTCTTTCGAAAACAGAACCTCAAAACCTTCTCCCCATCCCATAGAAATCAAAGTATGCCCTACTAATTTAAAACAGGGCGTTCATAGTATTGCTTTGTGAGGTGCATTACTTTAAGTAGAATGACACTTAACTACACCACAAAAAAGTGCATACACACATTTTATGATAATATTAATGTGCTTTGTTAATTTTTGTAGATTTCGCAAAAAATATTTTGCTTGGCTTACGAAAACGTAATAATACAGTAGTTTAAAATCTCAGGAAACCAATGTTAAGAATAAGGTTGTAACCACGAACATGCTACGAGAAATCTGTAATGACTTTTTGGAGGAATCTTTACATCACCCTATCCATCATCGTCATCTGCATATCATCGTAGTCACTTTCTTCTTTATTTCTATTTTCGGTCATAGTTCCCCCAAACAACTTACTGGGAGTGTTGTATTCATCATTCATCCACTTGTACCAGCTGACAAACGGTTCGGTTGGTTTTCTGGTCGTCGGGTGGAACAGATGGGCTGCCTTGAGCGATAAAAAAGCAGGCTCTGCAGGGAATGACCAGTCTATACCGTCAGAGGTTCTCGGCGTCGATCCTCCTCCAAAATACCACGAAGAAAAGTTTTAGGCTGAACATTATCATGGGTCACATTGCCAAAGGTCAGTAAGTAGTCCCTTGCCTGGCACCTGGCGTTGGGGGGAGCACATGGACAGACGCGATAGCTGACAGGGCCCGCAACCCTTGCCTATTGTGGGCGATAGTCAGCAGGTCCTGTACAGGACGACCAGTCCATTCTTTGATGTTCGTAAGCCAGTTCTTTCTCTTGCCACCGCAGCGTCGGCCACCCTCAAAGGTGCCTTGAAGGATCGTCTTCGACAAGGAGTCGTACCCGGTCACATAGCCAAAGAAGACCAGCTTACATCGCTTGACTGCTGAAAGTAGAGGTGTCCTACGAGTGTGGCAATCTTGTTTCGCACAAAGCCGTTGGTTTTGTGTTCTTTGTGTGAGATCCGGAGCAGCCTCCTCAGTCACTTGTTCTCAAATGCCTGTATTCTCCTTTCCTTTTTGAGCAGGATTAGCACTACCAGGGATTTGTACAGCTTGTACTTGCTAGTGAACCTTATCTTATGGGCATGCCAGGTCCTTGCCGTTGATCATAACTTTGCTCTTTTCAGTGCTGGTCTCCATTACATATGCATTACAGTCTGTTGGTGAGGTATTGCAGTTCTTTGTTAGTACCTGCTAACAAATCTATGTCATCTGCAAAGCGTAGGTTGCAGATTGGTCTTCCACCAATTGAAATGGAAGCACGATGGTCGTGAAGAGTTCGAGCATGATGTTCTCCGAGAATATATTAAACAACATCGGTGATAGGGGACATCCTTGACGTAACCCTACTGTGGTGCGAAGGTAAGCTCCTATTTGGTTGTTCAGCCGTACTGTACTCGTTGACCTATTTTACCTAGCTATACTATACTATACTTTACCTATGCTTAGCTGTTGCAAAAAGAGGTTGCTAGTGTCCCATGAAGGTGGCATCTGTGATATGTACAAAGTCATTCCTTTTGAGTGATGTGTAGAATACTCAGAGTGGCCTCTTTTTAAGTTTGAATGCCGAGATTCTCTTCTACATATTGGAGCCTACGTCTCACATCCGTACAATAGGATGGGAGCTACACGAGTCTTGTACAATCTGAATTTGGTAGCAAACTTGATTGTATTACTGCGACAGATCCTTTCCGGTTTGATCATTGCCACTGTCACTGATGCGATCCTTAAGTAGATGTGTGAAGTGCAGTTGCCATCTTTTGAAAGGTTGACTTGCAAGTTTTTAAAGCTGTTTACTTTTTTTGCTATGCACTCTCGTTTAAGTCGATCTGAACTATGAGGCTGGCGTTTATGGCTTTGCTCCTGTCAGTGCTACATTCATTCCGTATGCGTTCTCACTGTCCTTTGGTAAGATCTTGCTGTTCGTTGTTGGTTCCCGCCATCAGATCAAAATGCAGGCTGCATACCGGCCTCATACCGGTGGAAAATGGAGGTGTGACAGTCGTGCATGGTTTCTTCGTGATGTTCTCCAACAGCACAGATGACGGGTTATTCTTGGCCGTCACATCCTGTTGTCTTAAAGCAGTCTCCCAGTTAGTTTGTGAGTATTACTGCTCTCATTGAGCTTTTGTATAGCGCTTAGATGACTTGAACGAGAGGCTTCTTCGTGTTTTGCATCACATATGAAAGCTATTCCGTGTCAGATGTGTCAAATGCGTTATTTAAAGCTGACGAAGTTGTGAAAGATCTCGCTGGTGTTGTACAATGAGACAAAAAAAGATCTCTTCAGAAGTGCGCCTTCCTGGTCTAAAGCCAGCCTGTTCTATCGCTAGAGGTGGTGTTAATGCAGTTCTAAATTTTTTCCAGACTTACTTTGCTTCGATGGGTGATAATTATTAATAACTTGGTTACTGCTATGTGCGAGACAGGGAAATCTACCACAGTTAAATTCTGGACTGAAATTATCGACGAATACCATAGCCAGATCCCAAAAGTAATTGAAAGGACCTTAAGTGGCCAGAGAGAGAGAGAGAGATCCAAACGTGAAGAGCGGGCGTGTGCAAGTCCTCTGGACATAGAGAAAACATTCGTGGGCTTGTCACACCAGGCCGATCGGACTTATCAGCATGAGACAGGAAGAGAAGTATTCGTTCTCCACACAGCCACTTGTAGGTGGGGCTAGGGCTAGTCAATAGTCAGGTGATGTGTGGTCTTCCTCTCGTTCGTGCTATTTTGGTTGAATGATGCTGATTGCGTGTGTTTGTTTAATGGCATTTCGAGTGTATACATATAGATAAAATGTGAAGCTTAAGAAAGGGAACTAGAATTTTTAGGGCGCTTCTCTAGTAAGAACTACGTCACAACTCTCACGTGCCCAGTTCCCCGGGTCAAGGTTTGATGATAAAACGCAGGCGCATTGTAATGTGTTCTCCTTAGGGAAGGGGTTTGACGAATTATTAACTAGTGATTGTGTTCGTTCTGTGGACCAGCCTTTGCGCTCCCAGATTCTTTTGCAGAAGTAATCAGCTTCAAATACCTGGGTGCCACCCTCTCCAAGGACGGTAGCTCCACGCAGACATTGGCATCAGGATAGCAATAGCAACAGCAGCAATGGTTAAACTGGATAGGATCTGGCATAGCCATAAGATGAGGTTCATTACCAAGTACAAGTTTGACTGTTTTAAAAGGATGTTGAAGTCTGTCCTCATCCGGAAGTTGGCCAACTTGAATTCATTGCACCCTAGTAAATGTGGGTATTCGCAAAACAGGTACCATGTGCATAGTTCTTCGCTAGTTTTATCTTCTCTTTCAAATACATTAGTCACTCTTCCTCTACACCAGTAAAACCTGTAGTCTTCTTTGATCCATAACTATCTACATTTACTTCTATCATTTTTTGACAAACGAACATGTTGTAGTCCTGAAGTACTCATGTAAGAAAAAATCAAACAAATAGATAAATAAATAAATAAATATTACAGGTAGTTTCTGTCATGAGATGGAACCTTAAAGTCCAGGTTAAAAAATGTCATGCAGATCACTAAGGTTCTGAGAGAGCTCACCGATTGAGGGGTAGCGCTTGGTGAACTCTTCCTCGCTCAAGGCAAAAATGTGACAGACGACCTCGTCGGGGATCATACAGACGTCAGAGCTAAGCATCTCAATGCAGACGTATAGACGACCGTTTTCGAGGATCAAGCGGTTGTTGTGCATCACAAGGTGCTGCAGGTAGCGTTCACAATGGTTGCTGCCCGACGTCTCCATGTTGCGCAAAGCACCACTGCCGCTCTCTTCGTAACCTGCATAGGCTGTAGCAACATTCACCGCCATTAAAGTAGGTGTTGGACCCAAATGAATCCACAACGTAAGGTGGAGACTTTGATGTGTGATGAAATGTGCATCGGGCTTTATTTTATACCGGAAGTAGTTTCTGTGTACCAGCACTGCAGATGCAAGTTACTATGACAAGGCTTCAATTGAATGAAGAAATTTAACGCTTGATGTGCTTCTATAAGCCCGACTACTCTGATAGAAAAAATGGAATTAATTGTACAGCGTGTTAGTAATAGAATTACATTTGAAGTCATTGTGTGTTCGATAGCAGCATGAGATCTCACACGATTCCCCCGGTAATCGCAGCAAAACAATTTCCGATAGTAGTTGCAAATGCTCTATTGACTGGACTGTTACGGTCAAAGATAACGTCTCTGTCATACGCTTACAGCTGGAAAACAATATTAACATTCTGTATATTACAGATTAACGTTCAATGGTCAGCCTCATATCATACAACAAACAGAATCCAGTAGTTCGCTGATTTAGCTTTAGAATAAGAAGTATGCGAGTGGAATACTTTAAATGCGGTACACATTTCTAAACATTTAAATTTCGAATTTTGCATTATCTTGGATTAAACAGCTAAGCTGATTTATTATAATATTTCTATTGCTCTTACAATGGTTTGCTGTTTGCTGTGTCTAATAAAAAAACAAGTAATAAATAGAGCCAATGAATTTTTTTCAATATTTTCTTTTGGTCAAATAACAACAACATAAAATTCCAGAAAAAGACGCGTTGCTACTTTCACGACGAGGTATTTGAAGATCATTTCTATTTTCGCCATAGATGGCCTAATATTGGAATGCTTTCCAAAGTGTTTCAAATATTACTTATTTAATTAATAACACCATCTTGTATGCATTGACGTATCAAGAACATATATTTACCACTGAACCATTCTACCATTTGTACCGTTTGAAAATATAGAGCCTCGTCATTCCAAAATCAGAGTACCACATTATCATAGTTCTAGTGGTAACTTTTTTCCTAAACGTGTAATTAAGACATGAGCTGAATGGATCCTGACTTTTCCTATCAGTGAGGTGGTACTGCTCATATCTGATTATCACGATCAT